>CM077479.1:3944115-4254115 GCA_039654755.1 Calcarius lapponicus
TCACAAATCCTGAAGGAAAAGATTGCAAATAGCTCTGATCAGCCTTTGATGCCTTTATTGATGAGGATTTTCCCAAAAAAACTGCCAGGATTGTGTTTCCCAGAGCACTTCCCCAGCTGCCCGAGCCTGCAGCATCCAAGGGAGGATGGAGCTGCTGTGGGGAGGGTGGAGAGCCCAGGGACAGGGAATTGCACAGGGATTGCCTGATTTATAGGGGAGCCTCATTGCTGAAAGGACTAAAAACTACATTAAAAAGGAAAAAAAAAAAGACAAATAAAAGAAAAAGGGAAAATGGAAAGAAAAAGGGAAAATGGAAAGAAAAAGGGAAAATGGAAAAATGGGAAAATGGAAAATGGGAAAATGGGAAAATGGGAAAAGGAAAAGGGAAAGGGAAAGGGAAAGGGGAAAGGGAAAGGGAAAGGGAAAGGGAAAGGGAAAGGGAAAGGGAAAGGGAAAGGGAAAGGGAAAGGGAAAGGAAAGGGAAAGGGAAAGGGAAAGGGAAAGGGAAAGGGAAAAGGGAAAGGGAAAGGGAAAGGGAAAGGGAAAGGGAAAGGGAAAGGGAAAGGGAAAGGAAAGGGAAAGGGAAAGGGAAAGGAAGGGAAGGGAAGGGAAGGGAAGGGAAGGGAAGGGAAGGGAAGGGAAGGGAAGGGAAGGGAAGGGAAGGAAGGAAGGAAAGGAAAGGAAAGGAAAGGAAAAGGAAAGGAAAGGAAAGGAAAGGAAAGGAAAGGAAAGGAAAGGAAAAGGAAAGGAAAGGAAAGGAAAGGAAAGGAAAGGAAAGGAAAGGAAAGGAAAGGAAAAGGAAAGGAAAGGAAAGGAAAGGAAAGGAAAGGAAAGGAAAGGAAAGGAAAGGGGCCACACAAAACAAAAAAAATATGTTTCCCCTGTTGGCTCAGTGATGCATTTCTCTACAGCAGCACTGTGTAAACACGAGCAGTGAGGTGGTTCTGGAGCTGTGTCCAGCTCACTGTGTTGGACTCACAGTTGTCCTTTATTTCCTGCTCCTCAGCTTTCTGTGCCTCTTGGTTTGTGAATTTTGGGTTCCACAGTCCCCTGGCTGGGAGCACAGCTGGGAGTAGTTTCAAAATCATTTCCCCAGGCTGCTTCAGCACATTTCTTGGGAAAACCCCTTTTCTGGGGGCTCTTCTGAAACACAAGACACAAAGTTGGGCACGTGGGGCCAGCAGTGACTGCAGCCTGGGACAAGTCTTTGGACACCCCTTGGTGCTGCTTTTGGGCACAGCCATTCAGAGACCCAAACTGGGTTTAATGGAGAACAAAGCTTTAAAAACTCTGTCTGCAACACAAAAGTATTTTTTGCTATTTAGTGGGAGTTAAGCACAAGACACTAAACCCTCATAATACAAAATTTAAGACACAGTGTAGGTAATTTTTGTTTCTATCCTTAAATTGTGGCAGGGCAGAAGGAAAAGCAAAGTAATAAGAAATAACAGGAGCCAGTACAAAGATGGGAGGTTGTGTCATCTCGTACAGACATCTCACAGCAGAGACAGTGATCCTTGTGCCCTTGCAGCTCAAACACTGATTTTTGATCTGTTTTAGAGAATTCAGGTATTCTAGGACACGGGAACCCACTGTGGGCACTGTCTTTAGATGAGAGGGAAATTTTCTGAAGTGAGTCTAAAGGGAATTTGTTGAAGTCTCCTTTTCTACTTGGACCTTCAACAAAGTTAGGAGGCCAAATATCCCATTTTTCAGATTGAATTATTCCTAGAGTTCTTGTCAATACCAGACATCAAAAGTGCAGCATTCCCCTGGCATAGCAAGGTTGATGCATTCTTAAAAGTGCTCTGCTGGTTTCGTTGTCACCACAGAGGGGTCAGCTGTGTGTCCAGCTGCTGTCCTGTGTGGGAGCTGAGAGCAGAAATAACAAATCAGAGGATTTATCAAGTCTTTTATATATTTTTTAACTTTTTTTAACATATTTATCACAGAAATCTCTGAAAGTTCATGGTCTGCAAAGCAAGAAATGGTTACCAGCACCTTGGCACATCCCCACGGGTTCCAAGACTGCAGCAAGAGGGACATCAGGGTTTCTGGAGCACGGACAATGCTGGGTTCTGCTGCCCTGGGATTCAGGCCAGAGCCAGGATGGGGATGATCAGCCCTGCAGTGAAATCTGGGCAGGCACTGTTGCAGTGGAGATTCCTGTGGTTTTGGAGGTGCTGCCCAGCCCAGGAGCCACTCTGCCCTGGCAGGGCACAGCTTTGTGCCAGGGGAACAAACCCCACATTTCCTCTCCCTTTGTGCAGCAGCCCTGATCTGTGAAGGCACAACCATGAGCCCAGAGGGCCAGAGCTCTCCTGAGGGCTGCCTGGCCACTCTGAGGGATGCAGGCCATGGACAGGGGTGTTTGCAGAGCAGCTCCTCACTGGAGCCCCTTGGTTTTGAAAAGCCTTTGTGAGAGGCAAAGCACAGCACGCTGAGCTTTGAGCTGTCAATTGAAAGGCAGAGGGCTGTAAATCCTCTTTGCAAACACTTGGAGCCCTGCAGTGGGTGGTTCCCTGCGCTCCTGCAATCTGCTCTGTCCGGGGAAGAAATCTGCAGTGGCCCCATGGCTGAACTGGTGGTCACAGGGGTCAGTCAGAGGAGCTGTGCTTGCAGGGGTCGGTGGTCACAGGGGTCGGTGGTCACAGGGGTCTGATTGTCATGACGTTTGTTGGTCACAGGGGCCAGTGGTCACAAGGCTCAGTGCTCACACGGGTCGGTGGTGATAGGGGATTGATGGTCTCATGGTTGGTGGTGGCAGGGCTCGTTGGTCATTGATGAGAGGGGTCAGTGGTCCCAGGGGTCGGTGGTCCTGGGGGATTGATGGTGATGGGGGTCGGCGGTATCAGGGATTGGTGGTCACAGGATCCCGTTGTCACAGGGGTCACAGGTCAGAGGTCACAGGTTCTGTTGTCATAGGGTCACAGGTCGGAGGTCACAGGTTCCGTTGTCGCAGGGGGTCACAGGTCAGAGGTCACAGGTTCCGTTGTCATAGAGGTCAGAGGTCACAGGTCACAGGTTCTGTTGTCACGGGGGCCAGAGGTCGGTGGTCACAGGATCCCGTTGTCATAGGGGTCACAGGTCAGAGGTCACAGGTTCCGTTGTCACAGGGGTCACAGGTCGGAGGTCACAGGTTCCGTTGTTGCAGGGGTCACAGGTCAGAGGTCACAGGTTCCGTTGTCGCGGGGGGTCACAGGTCAGAGGTCACAGGTTCCGTTGTCGCAGGGGTCACAGGTCAGAGGTCACAGGTTCCATTGTCACAGGGGTCAGAGGTCAGAGGTCACAGGTTCCGTTGTCGCGGGGGTCCCCGAGTCCCGCCCCTGTCCCCGCTGCAATTCCCGGTGTCCCCACACGGTGGTGCCAGGGAGCCGCTCCGAGCCCCGGCCCGGTTTTTTTGTGGTTTTTTGTGGTTTTTTGGGGGGTTTTTTGTTTGTTTTTGTTGTTGTTTGTTTTGTTGTTTTTGTTTTGTTTTGGTTTGTTAGTTTCTTTATAAAATTCTTCTCTTGGACACAATTCCAGGTGGGTTTCGTGTCGGGGGAGCTCCGTGTGCCGGAGGCTGCTCTGCCGCACGGGGCTGGTTCCACAACCAGCAGAGGGTGAAGCCGGGACCAGGGGCTGCGCTCGGATCCAGCCATGGAACCACCTGAGATGGAAAAGACCTCCAAGGGCAAGAAATGCAATGGCCAACCCAGCCCTGCCAATCCCACCTCTAACCCATGTCCCCAAGTGCCACATCCATGTGTCCTTTAAATCCCCCCGGCCACGGTGACTCCACCACTGCCCTGGGCAGCTGTGCCAGGGCTGGACAAACCTTTTGGAGAAGAAATTTCTCCCCAGTATCCCATCTAAACCTCCCCTGGAGAAACTTGAGGCTGTTCCCTCTCATCCACCTGCTGTTATAAATAAGAAGATTGACTAGGCCAATATTCAAGCAGCAATCAATTTATTAATTAATCTGGTAAAGTATGAGCAATACAGCGCTGGGTACAGTGGGGGAAGTTTTCCCTCCAACTGCACACCCATAGTTGAGGCTTACAGGAGGAGTGGCTCCTCCTCTCCTCTCCTCTCCTCTCCTCTCCTCTCCTCTCCTCTCCTCTCCTCTCCTCTCCTCTCCTCTCCTCTCCTCTCCTCTCCTCTCCTCTCCTCTCCTCTCCTCTCCTCTCCTCTCCTCTCCTCTCCTCTCCTCTCCTCTCCTCTCCTCTCCTCTCCTCTCCTCTCCTCTCCTCTCCTCTCCTCTCCTCTCCTCTCCTCTCCTCTCCTCTCCTCTCCTCTCCTCTCCTCTCCCTCTCCTCTCTCCACATTTCAGTTTCTTGGACCCCATGGTGTATGTCAGGGACGTTCTCAACTAATTTGCCATTTTTTTCCATGGAAATCCCTTGCCTTCAGGACTTGTGTCAGTGATCCAGAGATGCACAGCCAAGTCCATTCTGCAACCCTGCCCTGGTGAAAGCTGTTACACTCTGTACATTCATTTTCACGCCTCTCATGTTCAGCCCCACTGATCCATCAGCATCCCTGCTCCCCTGTCTGCTCCTGGCTCTCCTCCCTCCCCCTTCCCCACTCATACTCTGAAGCCAGGACAGCAAGGACCAGATTTGGGGTTTTCATGCCTAAAGTAGCAACAACCAGAGAGCCCAGAGCCTCCTGTCCCTGCCTGCCCTGATTTGATCTCAGTGGCCAGGGGTGAATGGAGGGGTGCAGCACTGCCTTGGGGCTGCAGCCCCCCAGGAGGAGGAGGCTCAGTCCCAAGTGGAGGAGGCTCAAGGCTCAATCCCACATGGAGGAGGCTCAATCCCATGTGGAGGAGGTTCAGGATTCAATCCCATGTGGAGGAGGTTCAGGATTCAATCCCATGTGGAGGAGGCTCAATCCCACATGGAGGAGGTTCAGGATTCAATCCCACATGGAGGAGGTTCAGGATTCAATCCCATGTGGAGGAGGTTCAGGATTCAATCCCACATGGAGGAGGCTCAATCCCACATGGAGGAGGTTCAGGATTCAGTCCCATGTGGAGGAGGCTCAATCCCACATGGAGGAGGTTCAGGATTCAATCCCACATGGAGGAGGTTCAGGATTCAATCCCACATGGAGGAGGCTCAATCCCACATGGAGGAGGTTCAGGATTCAATCCCATGCGGAGGAGGTTCAGGATTCAGTCCCACATGGAGGAGGCTCAATCCCAACCAGAGGAGGCCCAGGGTTCAGTCCCAAGGGGAGGAGGCTCAGTCTGGCTTGGAGCAGCTGCAGAAAATCAGCTAAAACTGGCTGCCCATGTGCATGGTAGCACCCCACCAGTCTTTACTGCCCCCCAAGCAGATCAGCACCAATATTCAGCTTTGTCTTGTGTCCAGAGAGGTTCA
The DNA here is from genome assembly GCA_039654755.1 of Calcarius lapponicus. Lineage (NCBI taxonomy): Eukaryota > Metazoa > Chordata > Aves > Passeriformes > Fringillidae > Calcarius > Calcarius lapponicus. The sequence goes on from CM077479.1 coordinate 3,949,482, forward strand.
GGCACTGCCAGGTCTGGGCTCCTCGATGCCACTGCAGTGGGCAAAGCTGGGCAGAGCCTGGGAGCAGTGCAGCTGCTGCAGAACGAGGGGCTCTGGGGCTCTGCTCCCCCTTGGCACCCCAGGCCTGCAGGAGGCCCCAGCATCACCCATTTCACCCCTGATGGCCTGAGAGCTCTGCTGTGTCACCCCGTGTCACCCGAGGAAAAGCCGTGCTGGTGGCCCGGAGAGAGGCGAGCTCTTTGCTCCAGCCAATAATCCAGGCAGAGCAAGATAAGAGATGTTATAGAAACTCCTCTGAGCCTGAGAACAGCTACACTAAATCCCTTTAGTCCCTGGTGAGATATTTGTTTACAGGGAGACTGGGTTTTGTTACCCGAGGCGGTTCGGTACAGGCTGTCCGTGGTTCCTGCCCTCCCCAGGGAACAGGGCTGGGCTCAGGGAAGGCTTCCAGACCCCAGCTGGTCTCTTTGGCATGGAAGAGGGCATCTGGAGGAGCATGAGGGCAGAGCACCCATGCCAGGGTCAGCTCGCCGTGCTCCTGTGCCTCCAACAGGCTGTCACAGCTGAGTTTCTGTGCTTTCCATGAGCCTGGCCCTGAGAGGCACCGGCAGTTCCCCTGAGTGATGAGTGATTCCAGCAGGGATGTCCGTCCATCCCTCACCTCCCTTCAGGGAGATCCCCAAACCCAGCCCCTCTTCTCCATCCCCACTGGCCTCAGCCCTCTCCTCTCACACCCAGCTCCTCTGAGCCCAGCTGGCCCTGGGGGCACAGACGGGAGTTTGTGTGACCCTGAGGGGCACAGGCGGGAATTTGGGTGACCCTGAGGGGCACAGGCAGGGGTCTGTGTGGCCCTGGGGAGTTTGTGTGACCCTGAGGGGCACAGGCAGGGGTCTGTGTGGCCCTGGGGAGTTTGTGTGACCCTGAGAGGCACAGGCAGGGGTCTGGGTGACCCTGGGGAGTTTGTGTGACCCTGGGGGCACAGACGGGAGTTTGGGTGACCCTGGGGGCACAGGCAGGGGTCTGTGTGACCCTGGGGGCACAGGCAGGGGTCTGTGTGGCCCTGGGGAGTTTGGGTGACCCTGAGGGGCACAGGCAAGGGTCTGTGTGGCCCTGGGGAGTTTGGGTGACCCTGGGGGCACAGGCAGGGGTCTGTGTGACCCTGGGGAGTTTGGGTGACCCTGGGGGCACAGGCAGGGGTCTGTGTGGCCCTGGGGAGTTTGGGTGACCCTCTGTAGATCCAGCAGCCCCGGGCACCCCTCGGAGCGGCAGGTGGCCCTCGGTGGCCCCGCTGGGAACAGGATCCGGGCTGTTCCAGCAGGAGCAGCAGGTATGGCTGATCCATCTATGCATCCCCTCCAGGGGGGGTGGCAGCCACAGCGCTCGGGTTTCTCCTCTCACCTGCATCAAAGGCCATTTGGATTTCATCTCCCGAGAGGCGGCTTTAACCTGACCCTGTCCCCTCCTGCGCCTCGCACAGCCCAGGCCGGCCCTTTGCTGTGCCACAGCAGCTTCTCCTCCCTCTCCTGTTTCGCCTGGGCTCCCTTCCAGGGCTCGTTCCAGGCGGGAGAGGCCCCAGAGCAGGGGGTTCCCAGCGCTGCCACTTCCCTCTCAGCGCCTCGGCTGGGAAACCCCGCTGGAAACACGGCCAGCCTCACATCCACCCTGGATTTATGGCTGGAGAGGGGCTGGGAACACAAAAACCCTGTGAGGAACCCCTGGGGGAGCTGGGGGTGCTCAGCCTGGAGAAAAGGAGACTCAGGGCTGCCCCCATCACTCTCTGCAGCTCCTGAAAGGTGCCTGTGCTCAGCTGGGGCTGGGCTCTGTCTCCAGCAGCACTGACACAACCAGAGCACACAGCCTCCAGCTGCACCAAGGGAAATACAGGCTGGATATCAGGAAAAAGTGTTTTACAGAAAGGGTGATAAAGTTCTGGAATGGCTGCCCAGGGAGGTGGTGGAGTCCCCATCCCTGGGTGTGTTTAACAAAGCCTGGATGTGGCTCTGGGGGCCAGGGTTCAGCTGGGGTGTTGGGGCTGGGTTGGACTCAATGGTCTTGAAGGTCTCTCCCAACCCAGTGATTCTGTGAATCCTGTGAATTATCCAAGGGGAGAAGCAGAGGCAGGGGCATGAGAGGGTGGGGTGGGAGCATCCACCCAGGCTGTGCTCACTGCCCCTGTCCTGCTGTGGGGTGCAAAGGCTGCGGAGGCACTGGGTGCCCATTGCAGGACTCAGCAGCAGCTCCAGAGCTGGCTCAGGCTCTGGGAAGGCCCCACGGTGCTGCAGCCTGCTCACCAACACCCACGGTGCTGCTTCACTGCCTGTGAGCAATGGGCCAGGCCCAGGGCCCGGTCACCCCGTGTGTCACCAGCAGGGCTGGTCTGGGCACCGTGTGCAGGGCTGGAGCAGAGCCCAGCACCAGCAGCTCCAGTGCTGAGAACATCAGAGCCGCTGTTCCCTCTGAGCACCGAGGCAGGAGCTCCCCAGAGCACACCCAGGCACAGCACAGGCTGTTCCTGAGGCTGCAAATTGCCTTTCTCCCATCCAGGAGCAGCAGCAGAGCTGGGAGCACTTGGCCAGTGGGAAGGGCTGCTGTGCTCTGCTGGCTTTCCTCTCAGTCACTTTCAGGCACCAGACATAAGCTTAAATGCAAAACAAAAATTAATGTTTGTAAAAGATGTCTCAAACCTTGTCAGGACATCAGGATGTTTTTAGGGAGAGCTTCACCCAAGTGCAGTGGAGCTCTGAGGGCTGGTCCAGGGACAGAAGAGGCACCACATTGTTCAATATTCCTGCTGGCAAACAGCCTGTGAGGGGAGCAGATCCCGGGGTTTCTGCTGTGCTGAGAGCTGTTGGCTTTTCCTCTGTCCCTGTGCTCCCTGGCCCCTGCACCAGCAACAGCCCAGTCACCATTTCCCAGCATTCTGACCCAAACTGCCCTCTCCTGACTGCCCAAGGCTGGCACCATGCAGTCTCCCATCCCTTGGCTCAGGCAGCACCATCCAGCACCCCAGGCTGGGCTGATGGCTCTGCCTGAGCCCTGGCACTGACTGGACCCTGGGGACCATCCCCCACCTGCCACGGGACCCCCTGCTCTGTCAGCCCTGCACGGGGTTGGCTTTGGGGTAAGGGTGACCATGAACATCTCCAGGCGTGCTCCAGACCTGCCTGTGAGCACTGGGGGTGCGACTGCACCTGCCCCAAACCCACCCCACATCCCACCCTGCCCCAAACCCAGCCCACATCCCACCCCTGTCCAACCCAGCTCACATCCCACCCTGCCCCAAACCCAGCTCACATCCCAGCCCTGTCCCAAACCCACCCCACACCTCACCCCTGCCCCAAACCCACCCCACATCTCACCCCTGCCCCAAATCCACCCTGCCCCAAACCCACCCCACATCTCACCCCTGCCCCAAACCCACCCCACATCCCACCCTGTCCCAAACCCACCCCACATCCCACCCTGCCCCAAACCCACCCCACATCTCACCCCCTGCCCCAAACCCACCCCACATCTCACCCCTGCCCCAAACCCACCCCACATCTCACCCCTGTCCCAAACCCACCCCACATCCCACCCTGTCCCAAACCCACCCCACATCCCACCCTGTCCCAAACCCACCCCACATCTCACCCTGTCCCAAACCCACCCCACATCTCACCCTGCCCCAAACCCACCCCACATCTCAGCCCTGCTCCATCCCACTCCTGCCCAACACTGCTGTCATCCCTTCACCATTCCCCCTCCTCCCTGCCCTGCTCAGGGCTCCTTTCCCTCCCTCCCTGCCTCATTCCTGTGTCCCTGGGGTGTCCCAGTCCCCTGTCCCCTGGGGACAGCCCAGGGCACGCTCTGGCTCAGCCCTGGCAGAGGCTTTGCCCTGCCATACTCCAGTTCCTGTGGGTGCAGGATGTGCCCTGGCTGCAGGATCCAAGATCCCCCTGCATTACAAACCCCCCAGATGGATCCTGGGCACTCCCACGAGCCACCCCAGCCCCACTGGGCAGGACACAGGGCTGTTCTGCAGGGCTCATCCATCACTGGCCCCATCTCCAAGCGCCCATAAAGGCCCTGTGAGTCTTTCCCAGGGGAAAACAGACTGAAATAATTCATATTTTTGGGAAATACCTGATCCAAACTGCTGGAAAAATTCAGAATTTAGGGACTTTACAGTGAGCACAAAGGGCTGCAGTGGAAAACAAGTCACTGTGCTCATCCTTCCCTGCTCAGTCCCCCGTGCTTTGCTTTCCCTGCTGTCAGGGGCCATAAGCTCACAGGGAACGAGCTATCCATGCAAAAGGCCTTTGGAAATATTCATTGCTCATCTCCTAACAAGATTACCCTGAAATCCTCCATTGCTCTGAGGGAGATTTAAAACCTCTCAGGCTGTTGGTAACCATAGCAGCACAGATGTGAGAACTGAGGGGAGACAAGTGATGTGAGAAAGCAGGGGGGCTGCAGAGCCTGGCTCTGTGAGGCTGTGTGTGACTCTGGCTGTGCCCACAGTGCCACAGCCCAGGCTGGCCCTGCACCCTGCCCACAGCTGGCAGGACACTCTGCAGCAGTGACCCAGAGCAAGGACAGTGCTTGTGATGTGCCCCAGTCAGTCCTGGCTCCCACAGCACCAGGGTCCCTTCCCAAGCCAGCTCTGGAAGCCCTCCATGGATGGCATTCCTGCCTGGCATTTGCCTCCCCTGGGTGCCAGCAATAAAGGGGATGGTTTAGAGCCAGGATGGGGTGCTTGGAGCCTGGGGTTCCCACTCCCTCCTGCCATGGGTTCCTCCTTCACCCTGGGCATCAGTTCTGCACCTGTCAGAGAGATGCTGGGTGTTGTGAGATTGCACAGATCCATGTTTTTAGTTCCTTTGGAATGAAATGCTGGGGAAACGAGCAGCAGCAAAGGCACCACAGCTCCCCAGCACATCCTAAGAGCCTGCAGAGCTCTGCTGCAGCAGCTGGGAGGGACTCTGGGAAACCCTTCCCATCTCTCTTGAAAACCAAACACAAAGAGGCATTAACCAAATTCTTTCCTATTAAAAAAATTAGGGGCTTGGCTTGAGACTACTTGTCCGGCCTTGCTGCCTTCAGTTTCTCATTTGCACTGGCACCAAACCCCCATCACTGCTTCCTTCATGCACCCTCTGCTCATCCACCCCTTCTCCTGGCTTTTAGCCTGCCATCAAATCTGCTGCATCCCCAGCTCCTTCCAGCTCCCACAGCTCAGTCCTTGAGATGTGGGATCTCCTCATGGCTCAGGAAGTGTCCCCAGCAGGAGCTTCATGTTGGTGAGGGAAGGTGCATCACCAGTGATGCTGTGGGGCACTGGACACCAACCCCACTGTCAGTCCTGCTGGGACCCAACCTTTCCCTTTTCCCAGGGCAGGCTGACACCAGGACAGGACCCTGCTCATCCTGATATAATCTCTTGGCTCTCCTGATAATAAGATTAGCTGGGAAAGCTCCTAACATGGCTAAAATGTACAATAACAGGAGAATTAAAAGGCAGGACTAATTCCAGTGAAAAGGGTTTTAGAATCAACAGAACAAATTAATCCAGAACGAAATTCTGGAACTGGTACTTGGCTATGGAAGAAAACCTGAGTTAAAGCTCCAAAAAACCAAACATCCACAAGTTTAGGTTAGAAACTTGTGACAGTGTTCACAGGGGTCTGAGGGTGAGGGAAGAGACGAGGATCTGACTCCATGTTTCAAAAGGCTTGATTTATTATTTTATGGTATATATTATATTAAAACTATACTAAAAGAATAGAAAAAAGGATTTCATCAGAAGGCTAGAAATAGGAATAGAAAAAGAAGGAATGATAACAAAGGCTTGTGTCTCAGACAGAGAGTCTGAGCCAGCTGACTGTGATTGGCCATTAATTAGAAACAACCACATGAGACCAATCCCAGATGCACCTGTTGCATTCCACAGCAGCAGATAACCATTGGTTACATTTTGTTCCTGAGGCCTCTCACCTTCTCAGGAGAAAAAGTCCTAAGGAAAGGATTTTTCATAAAACGTGTCTGTGACAGAAACTTATTTGAACTTCTGTGCAAGCTCCCTTTGTGTTTGCACTTCGCATGAATCAGCTTCTGGGACTGCTCCAGCACGGGATGGAAGGGGAGTGCTGAGCAAACACACCTGGATGGGGCAGCCTGCACCTCCAGAGCAGCCCCAGTGCTGGGTCAGGGCCGTGGCTCCGGCATCTGCTCCCGGAGAGCGCGCGCATCGTCTGCGTGGAGATTTCATCTCCCCCTCTGGTTAAATATTTCACAAAAATCACCGGTAACTGACAGCTGGATGAGGAGGTTATGACAGATGGGAGAGCTTATTTTCCCCCTGCAGCCAACGATTTCATCGCTTCACTGGAGATTGGGCACATTCACAGCAACCCTGTCTGCAGACGAGTGCCCAGCCCCGGGCAGGTGCAGGAAACGCCGCCAGTGCTGCTGTCCAACGCTGGCCACGAGCCACACCAGGGCTGGGGATGGGCACTGAGTGTCCCCCACTCCAGAGCTGGGGATGGGCACTGAGTGTCCCCCACTCCAGGGCTGGGGATGGGCACTGAGTGTCCCCCACTCCAGGGCTGGGGATGGGCACTGAGTGTCCCCCACTCCAGAGCTGGGGATGGGCACTGAGTGTCCCCCACTCCAGGGCTGGGGATGGGCACTGAGTGTCCCCCAGGCCAGGGTGGGGATGGGCACTGAGTGTCCCCCATTCCAGGGCTGGGGATGGGCACTGAGTGTCCCCCAGGCCAGGGTGGGGATGGGCACTGAGTGTCCCCCACTCCAGGGCTGGGGATGGGCACTGAGTGTCCCCCAGGCCAGGGTGGGGATGGGCACTGAGTGTCCCCTACACCAGGGTGGGGATGGTCATTGAGTGTCCCCCACTCCAGGGCTGGGGATGGGCACTGAGTGTCCCCCATTCCAGGGTGGGGATGGGCACTGAGTGTCCCCCATGCCAGGGTGGGGATGGTCACTGAGTGTCCCCCATGCCAGGGTGGGGATGGGCACTGAGTGTCCCCCGTTCCAGGGCTGGGGATGGGCACTGAGTGTCCCCCATTCCAGGGTGGGGATGGGCACTGAGTGTCCCCCATTCCAGGGTGGGGATGGGCACTGAGTGTCCCCCATGCCAGGGTGGGGATGGGCACTGAGTGTCCCCCGTTCCAGGGCTGGGGATGGGCACTGAGTGTCCCCCATTCCAGGGTGGGGATGGGCACTGAGTGTCCCCCGTTCCAGGGCTGGGGATGGGCACTGAGTGTCCCCCAGGCCAGGGTGGGGATGGTCAGTGAGTGTCCCCCATGCCAGGGTGGGGATGGTCAGTGAGTGTCCCCCACTCCAGGGCTGGGGACGGGCACTGAGTGTCCCCCACTCCAGGGCTGGGGATGGGCACTGAGTGTCCCCAACTCCAGGGTGGGGATGGGCACTGAGTGTCCCCCACTCCAGGGCTGGGGACGGGCACTGAGTGTCCCCAACTCCAGGGTGGGGATGGGCACTGAGTGTCCCCCACTCCAGGGTGGGGATGGGCACTGAGTGTCCCCAACTCCAGGGTGGGGATGGGCACTGAGTGTCTCCAACTCCAGGGCTGGGGATGGGCACTGAGTGTCCCCCATTCCAGGGTGGGGATGGGCACTGAGTGTCCCCCAGGCCAGGGTGGGGATGGGCACTGAGTGTCCCCCATGCCAGGCTGGGGATGGGCACTGAGTGTCCCCCATTCCAGGGTGGGAATGGGCACTGAGTGTCCCCCAGGCCAGGGTGGGGATGGGCACTGAGTGTCCCCCGTTCCAGGGCTGGGGATGGGCACTGAGTGTCCCCCACTCCAGGGCTGGGGATGGGCACTGAGTGTCCCCCACTCCAGGGCTGGGGACGGGCACTGAGTGTCCCCCACTCCAGGGCTGGGGATGGGCACTGAGTGTCCCCCAGGCCAGGGTGGGGATGGGCACTGAGTGTCCCCCACTCCAGGGCTGGGGATGGGCACTGAGTGTCCCCCAGGCCAGGGTGGGGATGGGCACTGAGTGTCCCCCACTCCAGGGCTGGGGATGGGCACTGAGTGTCCCCCAGGCCAGGGCTGGGGATGGGCACTGAGTGTCCCCCACTCCAGGGTGGGGATGGGCACTGAGTGTCCCACGTTCCAGGGCTGGGGATGGGCACTGAGTGTCCCCCAGGCCAGGGTGGGGATGGGCACTGAGTGTCCCCCACTCCAGGGCTGGGGATGGGCACTGAGTGTCCCCAACTCCAGGGCTGGGGATGGGCACTGAGTGTCCCCCAGGCCAGGGTGGGGATGGGCACTGAGTGTCCCCCATTCCAGGGTGGGGATGGACACTGAGTGTCCCCCAGGCCAGGGTGGGGATGGGCACTGAGTATCCCCCATTCCAGGGCTGGGGATGGGCACTGAGTGTCCCCCAGGCCAGGCAGCTCCCGTGGCTGTGTGGGGACTGGCGGTGCCGCGGCTCCTGCGCTAGCGGCGGCGACGCAGCAATGCTGCTGCTGCTGCACTCCAGGGCTGAACTGTGCGGATTGGCCCCGCTCTCCTCCCTCCCTGCCCTCCCTCCTCCAGCACCCACAACCCTCAGAGATTGGACAGCTTGGTGCCACATGGCACAGAGGGACCAGGATAAAAAAATGAGCAGGGCTCGGGGGTTTGTAGAGTCCGCCGGGAGAAGTTGGCGGAGCGGCGACACCAACATTCCTTGGCTGCGCTGAGTCAGAGCAGGGAGGACGGACAGACGGACGCACCACCGGGGCTGCAGCCACCCAGGGACACCTGCGGGGTGAGCACCAGCTGCGGAGCATCCTGTCCCCTCCGTGCCAGCCATGTCCCTGGTGGCCAAGGAGAAGAACCACGTCCGCTTGGTTTTCCTGGGAGCCGCCGGCGTGGGCAAGACCTCCCTGATCCGGCGCTTCCTGCTGGACACCTTCGAGCCCAAGCACCGGCGCACGGTGGAGGAGCTGCACAGCAAGGAGTACGAGGTGTGCGGGGCCACGGTCAAGGTGGAGATCCTGGACACCAGCGGCAGCTACTCCTTCCCGGCCATGAGGAAGCTCTCCATCCAGAGCAGCGACGCCCTCGCCCTGGTCTACGCCGTGGACGACGCCGAGTCCTTCGAGAGCGTCAAGAGCCTGCGGGAGGAGATCCTGGAGGTGAAGGAGGACAAGTTCCCTCCCATCGTGGTGGTGGGCAACAAGGCGGAGCGCGGCGGCGAGCGGCAGGTGCCCGTGGAGGAGGCGCTGGCGCTGGTGGAGCTGGACTGGAACGGCCGCTTCGTGGAGGCTTCGGCCAAGGACAACCAGAACGTGCTGGAGGTGTTCAGGGAGCTGCTGCAGCAGGCCAACCTGCCCAGCAGGCTCAGCCCTGCGCTCTGCAAGAGGAGGGAGACGCTGCCCAAGGAGCAGGCGCTCCGGCCGCCCATGAACAAGACCAACAGCTGCTCCGTGTGCTGAGCCGCCGCCCCGGGGCTGGCACCGGCTGGAAACTCAGGTGGGCTGGGTGGGAGAGGCACTGCCTCGGCCAAAACCTCCCCTGCTGCCTCCCACCCCTTCCCTCCTCTTCCCCACCCAGCCCACAGGAGCGGAGAGGGTGGGAGGTGACAGGGAGGTGGGATGCTGGGTGCTGGATGGGTGCGGGGAATTCCCAAAAAAGCAGGAGGCTCACCTGTGGGACAGCCAGGTGCTGAGGGGAGCTGGCAGGATGGGCAGGGGGGACAAGCAGCAGGGCTCTGGCAGATGGGGGCACCTGCAGCTGCATCAGCACCGCTGTCCCAGGGCACTCAGGGCCGGTGTCACCTCGTCCCAAGCACCTCCAAGCTCCTGGCATGGCTCTGGCACCCACAGCACATCCTGAGTCTGTACCTGGTGTAGAGCATGTGATAGGGTGGTCTGTGCATCAGTTTGGTTCTCTCTATTCTCTGTCTGTTTGTTTTTTTAAGCATTCCAAATAAATAAATTGTTGCAAAGTGGAGCTGGAAAATGTCTCGGTTTCTTTCTCCCGTGTTTCAGGTGCTGCAGTGCCTGCTATCAGTGTTTTATGCTCTTATCACTGCATTTTGCCTTCCCTCCTCTGTGCTCCAGCCTCATGTGGAGTGTCCTGGCACTGGAGGAGCCTCCCCTGGCAGTGCCAGGACATTCAGAGTTCTAATTTTTCTAATAATTTACCCACACTGAAGTTTTTACCAAGCAGCAGAGACCAACAACAAAACACCTTCTCACCTCTGAGCACAGAAAATAACACCCAGCCATTAAAAGACAGCTGATCCACTGAAATAAAAACACAAACACGTTAAAAGGAGATAATAAATGGCACGGGGGGAGGCACAGAAGAGCCGTGTTTGCTGTTCTGAGTGTGCCCTGAACTGATTTACTCTCCCCTCACACAGCCCAGCCTGGCTGTAATGAGCACTTAACCTGCTCAGCAGCCCCACACACACCAGAAACTGAGATATCAAAGCTTGATGGATGAAAGAGCCACCCCCAGATCCAGCCCCACAGGGGATGGGCGGTGTGGGGTGTCCCCAGGGGAGGGGACAGCTGGGGGGGACACGCAGCACAGGGCACAGGCAGGTGCCACCAGGACCCCTTAGCAAAAAAATGAGGACGAGGAATCAAGTAATAATATTTCCTGAATGAGAGAAACTGTGGTTTATGTCTTCACCCCATAGAAATGGCCAGAGGATTGTTGCAAGCTAGTCTGCAGTTTATTAAAAGGAAGTTTATCTCCTTCCCCTTCCTTCAACTTCCTCATTGTCCGACCAAAATATAATATATCCATGGAATAAATAATTGCTTTTTTTTTCCCCAACTTGAATAGTTCTGAGTACAATCCTATGCACATTGGGGCCTGGGGATCTGTGAATTACAGATGGGTCTTTTTGGAAAATAAAAATACCCAGGTTGCCCTCACCTCTGTCTCAGAGCCGTGTGCCTCGTGCTGCCACCAGGACACTCTGCCCAGGTGTGTGGCTGTGCCTTGTCCAGAGCCTTGGGGACAGGCAGAGCTGCCCAGGATGGAGCCTTTCCTGAGGAAAAGGGAATTCCCTGCAGGGGAGGACCAGGACCAGCTCACTTTGGGCAGCCTGCCCACAGCAGGGCCGGGTGTGATGGATGCAGGCACAGGGATGTGCCCACCAGGGGACACCTGCCAGGGCTGTCCCTGCCCACCCCCAGCTCTCAGTGAGCAGCAGCCCTGCAGCAGTCCCAGCCCTCCCAGGGTGGGGTTTGGTTTGGGGGATGCAGAATCAGGAGCCCCAGGCCCTTTGGTTCACAGCACTGGGCTAAAAACAGAAGGGAAATCTCTGTGCAGTGTGGGAAGAGGGAGCTGGGATGGGTAGGCTGGCTGTGATCCGTGGCCTCGGCCTGGAAACAGCCCCTCCTGGGGGTCCCAGCGCCTCCCCAGGCTCAGAGCCCCCCGAGCTGCTCCTCTGTGCCCCATCTCTGCCTTCCTGGGCAGAGCAGGAACCCCGGGGGCTCCAGGACCCCAAACCCCACCCAGCCCAGCCCAAGACCTGCGGGTGCAGCAGCCGCTGCTCTGCAGATGGATCCTGACCGGGGTGCTGCAGTGCAAAGATGCAGGAACAGGGACCCTGGAGGTGCAGGAGATGCACAGGGAGCTGCTGGAGGCTCGGAGCTGCAGGAGGAGGTGATGGAGCTGCTGAGGAAGGCGCAGGAGCTGCAGAGGAACATGCAGGAGATGCAGAGGAACATGCAGGAAGTGCAGGAGGTGCAGAGAGAGGTGCAGGAGATGCAGGAGGTGCAGAGGAAGATGCAGGAGATGCAGAGGGAGGTGCAGGAGGTGCAGAAGGTGCAGGAGGTGGAGAGGGACATGCAGGAGGTGCAGATGAACACGCAGAAGGTGCAGATGAACACGCAGGAGGTGCAGGAGATGCAGAGGAACGTGCAGGAGGTGCAGAGGAAGATGCTGGAGCTGCAGAACATCATGCAGGAGGTGCAGGAGATGCAGAGGAACACGCAGGAGGTGCAGGAGATGCAGAGGAACGCGCAGGAGGTGCAGAGGAAGATGCTGGAGCTGCAGAAAATGCAGGAGGTGCAGGAGATGCACAGGAACGCGCAGGAGGTGCAGGAGATGCACAGGAACACGCAGGAGGTGCAGGAGATGCAGAGGAACGTGCAGGAGGTGCAGAGGAAGATGCTGGAGCTGCAGAACATCATGCAGGAGGTGCAGGAGATGCACAGGAACACGCAGGAGGTGCAGGAGATGCACAGGAACACGCAGGAGGTGCAGGAGATGCAGAGGAACGCGCAGGAGGTGCAGGAGCTCGCACGCAGGTCCGGGACCCTGTGCCCGGGCGCGCCTCCTGCCCCTGCATTGCCGGGCTCCAGCAAAGAGCGGAGCCATTGGAGGAGCTCCCCAGCACCCACCGCCCCTCGCCCAATGCCCGCCAGCCTTGGACAGCCCCGCCCGGGGCCGCCCCCGGCCCCACCGCCCCCGGCCGGGCAGGGCAGGGAGCGGGGATGGTGGATGGGGACACAGGGATGGTGCGGGGATAAGGGGATGGTGTGGGGATGAGGGGATGGTGTAGGATGAAGGGATGTTGGGATGAATGGTGTAGGGATGGTGCAGGGACGCAGGGATGGTGCAGGGACACCAGGGGAATGGGACACAGGGATGCAGGGATGGTGTAAGGGTCACAGGGAGCGTGCAAGGATGATGCAGGGATACAGGGATGGTGTAGGATGAAGGGAATGGTGTAGGGATGGTGTGGGCACAGGGATGGTGCAGGGATACAGGGATGGTGTGGGGATGAAGGGATGGTGTGGGGATGAGGGGATGGTGCAGGGACACCAGGGGAATGGGACACAGGGATGCAGGGATGTAGGGATGTTGTAGGGTGACAGGGAGGGTGCAGGGATGGTGGAGGGATAAAGGGATGGTGTAGGGATGAAGGGAATGGTGTAGGGACACAGTGATGGTGTGGGGACACAGGGATGGTGTAGGGATACGGGAATGGTGCAGGGACACAGGGATGGTGCAAGGACACAGGGATGGTGCAGGGATAAAGGGATGGTGTAGGGGTGCAAGGCTGATGCAGGGACACAGGGATGGTGCAGGGATACAGGGATGGTGCAGGGATAAAGGGATGGTGCAGGAATACAGGGATGTTCCAGGGGTGGTGCAGGGATGGTGTAGGGACACAGGGATGGTGCAGGGACACCGGGGAAATGGGGTGCAGCAATCCCCAGCCCTTCAGCCCCCACCTGCACCCCCCTCTCTGGGCACTGTGGGTTTCAGAGTGGGGGTTTCATGGCTCCCATGGAATGCTGTGGCAGGGGTGGCTCTGCTGGGGTTGCAGGCACCTTGTTGGGCCTTGGGTCAGGCAGCTCTGGCTGTGCAGGGCCCTGGCTCAGCTCTGCCCTGAAGCACTGGGCTGTGCAGAGGAATTATCTGTGACCCTGGGTGCTCACAGCTCCTGGGGCTCAGGGCAGCAGCAGGTGGAGCAGCTCTGGCCTGCAGAGCAGCTGCTGGAGCCCCCCAGCCACAGGAGATCCACTCTGGGGAGGGGAAAGCTCCCTGGCTGTGGCCCAGGGCACTCAGGGCTGCTGCAGTGTCCAGGGGCAGGGGATCCAGGGAAATCTGTCTGCAGTGAGCCCTGTGCAGGCAGCACCAGCTGTCCTGGCAGCAGTGGCTGCTCTCCTGCTCCCATCCCTGCGGCTGGAGAGGTTTCACTGCCTGGCTCTCAGTGACCAGGTTTAAGCTGGAGCTGGTTTTCCCTGGGTGGGTTGGTGTGATGTCCATGTGTAAAGGATGGGAAGTGTTCTGCGTGGGACAAAGGCACAGTGGGACAAAGGCTCTCCCTCTGTGGGGTGACTGTGGCTGTTGCTGTCTGTGAAAAACGCCAGTCACTTGCTTTCAAAATTTTTAAAAGTTTAATAGTAATAAAATGGTTATAAAAATAGTAATACAATTAGACTAATAATAATTCGGGCAATTTAAGTTAGGACAATATGAGACAATAAAAACAAAGAGTTACGGACATCCGGGTACCTTTTCTGGACAAAATAAGCCCGAAAAAGGACCCACGTTAACAGAGGATTAACCCTTAAGAACAACAGCCTGTTGCATATTCATACACTTCATACATGATGCATAAATTCCATTCATGCACAGGATTCTGTCTGGTCAGTATCAACTTCTTCCTCTGAATCCTAACAGCGCCTTCGAGGCAGGAAGAAGTTCATTTCTTCTGATAATGGAGCAATAAATTCATTTTCTCTGAAAGATTGAGGTGTCCTGTGGCTGCTATCTCACTGCGAGTCCTTTCTTTTAAACAAAGCATCTTACACAGCATCGTTCCTATTTTAACAATTTTTATAACCTAAAACTATATTTAACACAGTACTTAAGAGAATCAATACAGCATTACTTTCTAACACAACACATATAATATTCATATTAATATTTGTGAAAAGCCAATCATAAGATACATGCATTTTTCACACTGTCCCTTCTCTGGGGTGCTCTGGAGATCCCAGAGCAGTGAGGGATGTGCCAGGACACACCAGGCTCCCCAGTGCTGCCCTGGCTGGTGCTCAGGTCTCTGGTGCTGTTTTCTCTACAGAAAACATCACAGTGAACTCACAGGACCCAGGGCTGCTCTTCCCGTTCTCAAAACTCTGGAACATCTTCCCACTGTGCCTTTCCTTCCCCCAGCTGCACCACTTCACTCCAGACTCCTCCCTGTCCCCACACATCCCGGGAGAAGAGCTCCGTGTGATCCCTCCTGTTCTGTTCCACATTGTCAGGAAAATTAATCCACAAACACCAGAGGCTTATGTCCAAAAAGGAGACAGAGGAGTCCTTTGGCATTATTTGAATAAAGGGAGAGGCCACGGGGCATTCCCCTGGGGCCTCTCAAGTTTTTGGAGGATGCAGCCTTGTTTTTATCCCAATTTCCCTTCTCTCTTTCCCCATTTCTGAGGTACTTGAGAGGTTCAGACTTCCTGAAATTCCTGATACCCAAGATTCCCCTCTAATGTACAACCCTAATTTTTAATTTTTAACTCTTATAGAATTTATTGGTTTTTCCCCATTATTTCTTTCATCTTCCAGTGTCTAATTTCATTTATCAGCAAACCTACAAACAAACTGTTTGTAAAGGCAAATATTTTTTTTTCCCATCCATCAATCAGCGGAATCCTTCCCATCGTTTCTTTTACACTTTTATCTGCCAGCAGCCCCACAGCTTGTTTTTTGTCGTTCCTCTCAGCATCATGTGGCGCATCCCCCGAACGCCTCGAGGTGCTCGGGCTTCATTTGTGAGCACAAACATCGGGGCAGGGGCTGGCCGGGAGCCGCGGGCAGGGAGCAGCTCTGATTAATTGGCTCTGCTTAATTGGCTCTGGCTGCTGCTCTGGGCTCAGGGCCTGACTGATGGGCAGCCTCGGCGCGGTGAAAAACGCCAACCACTTGTTTTTAAAATTTTCAAAGTTTCATAGATAAGCAGTTTAATAATAAGATGGTTATTGTGAAAAATGCATGTATCTTATGATTGGCTTTTCGCAAATATTAATATGAATATTATATGTGTTGTGTTGGAAAGTAATGCTGTATTAATTCTCTTGAGTACTGTGTTAAATATAGTTTTAGATTATAAAAATTGTTAAAATAAGAACTATGCTGTGTAAGATGCTTTGTTTAAAAGAAAGGACTCGCAGGGAAATAGCAGCCACAGGACACCTGAATCTTGCAGAGAAAATGAATTTATTGCTCTCTTATCAGAAGAAACGAACTTCTTCCTGCCTCGAAGGCGCTGTCAGGATTCAGAGGAAGAAGGTGACAATGACCAGACAGAATCCTGTGTTTGAATGGAATTTATGCATCATGTATGAAGTGTATGAATATGCAACAGGCTGGTTTTTGAAGGGTTAATCCTTTGTTAACGTGGGTCCTTTTTCGGGCTTATTTTGCCCAGAAAAAGGTACCCGGATGTCCGTAACTCTTTGTCTTTATTGTCTCACATTGTCCTAATTCAATTTGTCCAAATTGTTATTACTCTAATTGTGTTACTATTTTTTTAACCATTTTATTACTATTAAACTTTTAAATTTTTGAAAACAAGTGATTGGCGTTTTTCACAGTTATAAAAAGAGTAATATAATTAGAGTAATAAAAATTTGGACGATTAGGATTAGGACAATATGAGACAATAGAAACAAAGAGTTATGGACAGTCCAGGTACCTTTTTCTGGGCAAAAATAAGCCTGAAAAAGGACCCACGTTAACAGAGGATTAACCCTTAAAAGCAATAACCTGTTGCATATTCATACATCTCATACATGATGCATAAATGCCATTCAAACACAGGATTCTGTCTGGTCAGTGTCAGCTTCTTCCTCTGGATCCTGACGGCTCTTCAGGGCTGAGCGAGGCAGGAGGAACTCGACAAGAGAGCAATAAATTCTCTTTCTCTGAAAGATTTCGGTGTTCTGTGGCTGCTATTGAGTCCTCTCTTTAAAAAAGTATCTTACATAGCATAGTTTCTCTTTTAACATTAGGTTATAACCCAAAACTACACTTAACACACTACTTAAGAGAATTAATACAGCATCACTTTCTAACATAACACACATAGTATTCATTTCAATATTTGCAAAAAACCAATCATAAAATACGCATTTTTCACAGCACGAACAACACCCACGCCAAGGACACACGACAGAGGAGCAAAACATTTTAAACCCCAGAGCGGCTCTTACTCGTTGAGGGGTAATTAAGGGTGTTTGTCTTGAAACGCTGAGTGCTCTGCAGAGAACAAACCTCATCACATGAGCCCCATTAGGGCTCTCCCGGCGGGCTGGGATTCGGGGAACTGTGGGGTTGTTGAGGCTGGAAAAGGCCTGGAAGGTCGCCGAGTTCCCTGCGCTGGAGGGAGCAGCGGGAGCATCCTCAGGGCTGCATCCCGGGCACGCAGCTCCCTCCCGGCTGCTGCCTGAGAAACGCCCCAGAAGAGCCTGGAGCCGGGGACCGGTCTCTGCTCCCCGTGTGAAACACCAGGCTGGGTTTGGTGTCAGCTACACACAGGCAATGTGTGTATTTGTGATTGTGATGTGTGGAAACCGACCATGGGACAGTTATAAAGACCAATTCTAATCATAACTGAGGACAGTAAAGCATGGAGGAAGGCCTTTGAACCTATCTTTTGTTTGCAATTAACCTTAGGTGATTTAGGAGCATTTGAATTAAAGCCTGAAGAATGTTGCTCTTTGCTGGTAGTTAAGCCTTAAAGAGTTTTGCAATAATAACCTTTTGAAGTATAATTTTAGGAATATTGCTTGTATCCTTGAAACTATAGCTTTGGAATATATAGAAAGGAAACATGCTTATCTCATGCCTTAACAAAACAGAGAAAAGCAGCTTGAGAAAGGAAGATGAACATCACCTCAAGGATTTATAGTTTCGACCAAGGGAAGCTGGACATCACTGTTATGAGATTTACAGTCCTTGCAATTAAAAGGTGGACCCACATCTGGGGAGCTGGACCTCACCAGATGGGATTCTCTTCCTTCTTTCAGAAACCAGACCACCACCACCTGGGGATACTCCTTTTGGGATACATCCTGAGAAAAACTAAATCACAATAGTGTACGGAATTGTGATGTAAAAATTGGGAATAGAAACTGCTGATGAGTAAAAATTGGAATAGAAACTGCTGAGAAAGCTGATGAGTACCCCTATAAATACCTGGGAGAGGAGAGGAGAGGAGAGGAGAGGAGAGGAGAGGAGAGGAGAGGAGAGGAGAGGAGAGGAGAGGAGAGGAGAGGAGAGGAGAGGAGAGGAGAGGAGAGGAGAGGAGAGGAGAGGAGAGGAGAGGAGAGGAGAGGAGAGGAGAGGAGAGGAGAGGAGAGGAGAGGAGAGGAGAGGAGAGTGAGAGGAGAGGAGAGGAGAGGAGAGGAGAGGAGAGGAGAGGAGAGGAGAGGAGAGGAGAGGAGAGGGAGAGGAGAGGAGAGGAGAGGAGAGGAGAGCTCCATGCCATGCAAAGCCAGGCAGACCTGATGCTCTCACCCTGAAAACAAACTGCTGCTTGTTTTTTCCTTTCCAGAGTGTATGAAAATGTCATTTTGTAAACATCCCCCAGTGCTCTGCCTGCCCAGGGCTGCCTGTCACTGCCCAGGGGGCCCTTCCCCACTCCCTGCATGGCCTTGGCTCCCTGGGCTTTCATGCCACAGCTCCCAACTCTTTCCCCAGTGACTTCTTGTCCTTAAATAACCAAATAAACTTCACATGATAGGGCACAAGTGACCTCAGTGTTGTCCTGGATCTGAGCTGATTATTGCCCTAGACACATTTATGGTCAAACTGCTCCTTCCTTTTCAGGGCAGGAGCAAAGGACAGCTCTAGCCAAAAGCAAGGTTAAAATAAAATGAGACTTGCATTCATTTTACAGGGGAGTTTGATGCTCCCTGTGAATGTGCCACACTGTGGGGGAAAGGGTGGCAGCTCCTTGACTGCTCCTTCAGCTGTGGAGTCTCAGCATTTTGGTCTGGCTGCCCCCAAAACCTCTCCTCTTTTGGGGTCAGAGGAGAAAACCTCTGATGATGGGGCAGAGAGACCCAAAAACCTCTCATCTTTTGGGTTCAGAGGGGGAAACCTCTGCTCACCCCCAAAACCTCTCATCTTTTGGGTTCAGAGGAGGAACCTCTGCCCAGCCCAGTCCCCAGCAGCCCCTCAGAGCAGCCCCTGTCACCCTAAGAGCTCCTGACAGCCCCGCCTGGGCAGCGCCGTGGCGGCTCTGCAGCTCAGCCGGCGGCTCCGGCGCTGTCAGGACATCTCATGTTTGTGACATTGTTCCTGTCGGGGAGGATCAGCAGCAGCCAGGCCTGGCTGTGCCCAGGGGCACCACCCTGCTGAGCCTGGCTCCAAGCTGGCTCCCAACTTCTGGCGTCCACGCCACTCTGGAGGTTTTGGTTTTCTCCAGGTTTTTGCTTGGGAGGAATCACAGTGGTGCTGGTGAGCCACAGATGGCAGCTTGGCCTGGCTGCCTGTGCTGGGGCTCTCCCTGCCCTGGAGGATGGGCTGTGCCATCCTCAGCTCTGCAGGACACTGCAGTCCCCTGCTCCAGCCCCCTCCTGGCACTGGGAGCTGAGCAAGGGGCGTCCCTCTGTGAGCAGGGACACTGGGGACTGTCCCCAGCAGGACAAAGAATCCCAGAACCATGGAATCACAGAACCACGGAGTCACGGAGCCATGGAATCACAGAGCCATGGAATCCCAGAACCACAGAGCCATGGAATCCCAGAACCAAGAATCTCAGAACCATGGAATCCCCAAACAATGGAATCCCAGAATCTTGGAATCCCAGAACCATGGAATCACAGAAACAAGGAATCACAGAACCACGGAATCCCAGAACCACAGAATCCCAGAACCATGGAATCCCAGAACCATGGAATCATAGAATCATGGAACCCCAGAACCATGGAATCCCAGAACCATGGGAAACCCCAGAACCATGGAATCCCAGAACCATGGAAACCCCAGAACCATGGAATCCCAGAACCATGGAATCCCAGAACCATGGAATCCCAGAACCATGAAATTATAGAACCATGGAATCACAGAACCATGGAATCCCAGAACCATGGAATCCCCAAACCATGGAATCCCAGAACCACGGAATCACAGAACCACAGAACCCCAGAACCATGGAACCCCAGAACCATGGAACCCCAGAACCATGGAACCCCAGAAACCATGGAATGACAGAACCATGGCATTACAGAATGGGTTGGGTGGGTAGGAACCTCACAGATCATCTCATTCCAACCTCCTGCCATGGCCACCCGCCACATCAGGCTGTGCAGGTGATGTTCTGGGACGAGAAGAACCCAGAGTCACATTTGCAGGAGGGGATTGGAGGGCAGGGGACATTGCCAGCCTGGGGACATTGCAGGAAATGGGGGGCTCAGAGTCCCCTCCCTGCAGGGCTGGAGGGAGTGGCTGTGAGCTGCATCAGAGCTGTCCCCAGGTGCCTGAGCCCAGCCCTGAGGCTCTTCCCTGGCTCTGGAGATGGGAATGAGGTGCACTTCCATCAGGCTTCCCAGCAGTGCTGTGAAACAGAGGGAAGCTGGCTGGGCTGAGTGAGCCTGTGCTGCTGCCTGGTGCTCACATTCAGGTCTCATTTCTGTCAAGGCCAGCGTGGCCCCAGTGGCACCAGGAGGGGAGGGGATGTGTGACAGTGCTCACAGGAGTCTGAGGGTGAGGGAAGAGACAAGGATCTGACTCCACATTTCAGAAGGCTGATTTATTATTTTATGATATATATTATATTAAAACTATACTAAAAGGATAGAAGAAAGGATTTCATCAGAAGGCTAGCTAAGAATAGAAAAAGAAGGAATGATAACAAAAGCTTCTGTCTTGGACAGAGAGTCTGAGCCAGCTGACTGTGATTGGCCATTAATTAGAAACAACCACATGAGACCAATCCCAGATGCACCTGTTGCATTCCACAGCAGCAGATAACCATTGGTTACATTTTGTTCCTGAGGCCTCTCAGCTTCTCAGGAGGAAAAATCCTAAGGAAAGGATTTTTCATAAAAGATGTCTGCGACAGGGATGCTGCTCTAACACCAGGACCTGGATACCTCTCCCCATCCCCCAGGCAGGGCTGTGGGTCAGCCAGGCCCTCCCAATGGCCCTGCCTGTGTTTTCCCCGTGCAGTGACCCGTGTGGGTGCTCCTGTGCTCCCTCCTGTCCCTTCTGCAGGGCTGGGAACAATTGGCTCTGTTTACCCAGCGCTGATGGATGTGGCTCCTGGTGCTGGTGCTGGCCAAGTTCCTTCTGCTCTCCCAGCAGGAATGTGGGAAGGGAAATTCAACAATCAATCCACAGCTCCATCCCTCCAGCTGAGTGCTGCAGGGAGCTGCTAAAAACCTCAGCAAAGCTCAGCACGGGCAGAGAGCTGAGGCTTTGTTTTCACAAGGTAAACTGAGGCAAGGAGGGCAAGGCACTGCTGTGTCCCTCCCCCCTCCTGGAGCAGCTTCTCTGCAGGTAAAAATCAAAGTGCAAAGCTGCAAAATGCCAGCTGTTCTCTGGGCTGCAGTGGAGAGATGTCCCCAGGAGCTGGACCCAGTGCCCCTCTGTGGAAGGGGCTAACATCGAGCCTGTTAGCTAAAAGAGCGAGAAGAAGCTGAGAAGGAGAAGCTGATAAAGAGCTCTCTTCAAAGCTGCAACTAAGGAGACTGAGAGAAGAAAGATAAGAACACTTTGCAGCTAGATGAAGCACTTTTAGAAAGTTAAGTGAAGTCACTATAACTTTTTACCAATAGCATTATGTCGACTTATTGTAGCCAATAGCTAAAGTAGAAGAAGTATAAACAATTGGAAAGTGTATAAAAGTTAGCCACGTTCAAGAATAAAGAGTTGCCAACTGAGACTGCTTGTGGTCTCTGCTTTGGGTCTTGACCGCCTCAACGGCGACACCCCCCAATGCTCCTCACTGCCCCCCCAGCATCCCTCGGGATGCCTTGATGGGCTGGGGGGAGCAGGGGTGACCCCAGTGCCCCTCAATGCTCCTCACTGCCCCCCAGCATCCCTCGGGATGCCGTGATGGGCTGGGGGGAGCAGGGGTGACCTCAGTGCCCCTCAATGCTCCTCACTGCCCCCCGGCATCCCTCAGTGCCT
The DNA here is from genome assembly GCA_039654755.1 of Calcarius lapponicus. Taxonomy (NCBI): domain Eukaryota; kingdom Metazoa; phylum Chordata; class Aves; order Passeriformes; family Fringillidae; genus Calcarius; species Calcarius lapponicus. The sequence goes on from CM077479.1 coordinate 3,971,116, forward strand.
TGATGGGCTGGGGGCAGCAGGGGTGACCCCAGGGCCCCTCAATGCTCCTCCCTGCCCCCCAGCATCCCTCGGGATGCCTTCACCTGCTGGGGGGAGCAGGGGTGACCCCAGCACCCCTCAATGCTCCTCACTGCCCCCCAGCATCCCTCGGGATGCCTTGACCTGCTGGGGGGGGAGCAGGGGTGACCCCAGTGCCCCTCAATGCTCCTCACTGCCCCCCAGCATCCCTCGGGATGCCTTGATGGGCTGGGGGCAGCAGGGGTGACCCCAGTGCCCCTCAATGCTCCTCACTGCCCCCCAGCATCCCTCGGGATGCCGTGATGGGCTGGGGGCAGCAGGGGTGACCCCAGTGCCCCTCAATGCTCCTCATTCCCCCCAGCATCCCTCGGGATGCCGTGATGGGCTGGGGGCAGCAGGGGTGCCCTGCTGGACCAGCTCTGCGCTGCTCCCCTGGGCCACACTCAGCACTGGCAGCTCTGGGAAAGCTGCTCCAGCCTGGGGAGGATCAGAGATCAGATTCCAGGGGTAACCTCTGAGTAACCTGGTCTGTGGAAGGTGTTCCTGCCCGTGGCAGGGGGCCGGATCTGTCTGAACTTTGAGATTCCTTCCCACCCAACCCAGCCTGTGATTCCAGAAGCAGGGGCTGTGCTGGGGGCTCTGGGGGCAGGCTCACACTGGGAAGCACCTTCTTGCCATGGACAGGGAGAAAGAACCCTATGAGCACAATAAATACAGATACAACAGGCAGAGACCCCCCCCAAGGATTTCATTTCCCAGAGCTGACTCTGCCATTCCAGCTGGCCCATGGAGAGGAGCAACCCAGCTCCTCCCGGTGCCATCCTGGTTCCCGGGGGGATGTGCTGGGAGTCACTGGAGCCCGGGAGGGCAGGGAGCACCCCGGGGTGTGGAGGGGAACAGGGAGAATCCCGGGATGTGGAGAGGAGAAGGGAACATCCCGGGGTGTGGAGGGGAACAGGGAGCACCCCGGGATGTGGAGAGGGACAGGGAGAATCCCGGGATGTGGAGAGGAGAAGGGAACATCCTGGGATGTGGAGGGGAACAGGGAGCACCCCGGGATGTGGAGAGGGACAGGGAGAATCCCGGGATGTGGAGAGAAGAAGGGAACATCCTGAGATGTGGAAATGGGCAGGAGAATCCCGGGATGTGGAGGTGAGAAGGAGCATCCTGGGATGTGGAGAGGAAAGGGAGAATCCCGGGATGTGGAGATGAGAGGGGAGCATCCCAGGATGTGGAACTGGACAGGGAGCATCCGGGGATGTGGAGGGGAACAGGGAGCATCCCGGGATGTGGAGGGGAGAAGGGCCCAGCCCAGCCCAGCCCAGCTCAGCCCAGCCCAGCCCAGCCTGGCCCAGCCCAGCCCAGAGTCTCCAGCCGGAGCCGTTCCCCAGGGATGCTGCTGTTTGTCTGTTTGTCTGTTTGTCACTCTGTCACAGCCGTGCGGCGCCCAGGCAGTGCTGTGAAGCAGAAGTGACACGTTCTGGCAGCTGCCATCTCCGGGAAGGGTTTAGCACGAAGACAAACCGAGCCTGGGGTGAGCTCATGCTGCCCAGGAGCTGCTGCAGTGCCCAAGGAGCAGCAAACAAGGGCGAGGCTTTGTCCCGGGTGGGTGACCTGGCACTGCCACATGTGTGTGACAATCCTCTGCCTGCTCGGGTTCTTGGTTGTTATTGCTGCCCTGAGATGTGCAGGGTGTCTCTGCTTCGGCCCGCGTGGCTGAAGAACGAGTCTGGACTCTTCACTTTTCAGTTTTGAGGTCGTTTATTAATTCTTATCTATAAAATTTTCTCCCTGCCCAGCTGAGGTCTGCTCAGCAGGGCAGCCACAGGCACTCTTTGTGTTGTCCTTTTATACTTCAAACTATGAATAACATATTTACACTTAATTCCCAATACCTATCACCTGTGTTAGACAGTGAGCTTCTACTCTAAACCAACCCCAAAGTGCCACCATCACTGCAGAAAATGGAGAAGAAGAAGGAGAAGAAGAAGAAGAAGGAGAAGGAGAAGAAGGAGAAGAAAGAAGAAGAAGAAGGACAGGACATACCCAGATTCCTCCATCTTGCCTCTTGAACCCTCATTCTAAAACCCCAAAATTTTACATTTTCACCCTGTGACAAATTCACTATCATTCTATTTAAACTCTTGTGCCTTGTAACCCTTCACACCAAGTTGGGAATTGTTTCCATGGGTTAAAATCAAAGGCACAGGTGGTTTTGACCCCGTGCCAAGGTCTCTGAGCCCCCTGCCAGGGTCTGGAGCCCTCCAGGGCAGCCAGAGCAATGCCCTGGGTTCTGACAGGGCAGAGCTGCTGAGTGCACTGCAGGGACCCAGTGACCTTGCCCTGGGTGCTGTCCCTGTCAGCGCTGGGCAGTGCCAGCCCTCCTGGGGCGCCTCACATGATCCTTCCCTGCTTCCTTTCTTTTTAAATTCTTGTGAAGGATGAACACCCGGGGCTGTGGCTGCCCAAGGCTGCCTCAGGCCAGCAGTGTCATCGTGCCACTGTGTCCCTGCTGCTCTTGGGCGAGGATGCAGAGGGACTGCTGGAATGGGTGATGGAGAAATGGGCCCCAGGAATGCTCAGGAAATAGGGATTTTTAGGGGAAACTGTGTGGAGACAGCTTCCATCTGCAGGAATGATGAATCTAACTCCATATTCTCAGAAGGCTAATTTATTACTTTATGATACTATATTATATTAAACAATGCTATACTAACTGTGGGAAGCTACAAAATTAGAGAGTTTTGGGAAAGCTGCAAAAGGCAGGCTTCAGAGACAGTAAAACTGTGATTAGAGTTAAGCAGTAGCCATGAGATAGGTTAGCAGAAAAATTATTTAAAAAGTAGAAAAGCAAGGACAAATAGAACAATGGTCTGTGTATTAAAACTTGTTTAGAATAACTTTTTAAGCTACAGAAAAGTTTATCTAAAAAGATAATAATGAAAATTTGTGACTCTCTCCAGAGTCCTGACACAGCTTGGTCCTGATTGGCCAAAGAGTGAAAACAACTCCCAGCAGAATCCAATGGAACAATCACCTGTGGGTAAACAATCTCCAAACACATTCCATATGAGCACAACACAGGAGAAGCAAATGAGATCAGAATTGTTTTCCTTTTCTCTGAGGCCCCTCAGCTTCCCAGGAGAAGAATCCTGGGCAAAGGGATTTTTCAGAGGATGTGAATGGCACAGAGGGATGCCCTGCCCTGCCCTGCCCATCTCTCCCCAGGCTGGAAAAGCCCCTGGGAGCTGGCAGTGCCAGCGCCAGCCATGGGGACAGGAGCAGCTCCTGCCCTCCCTGCTCTGCCACACACATTTTGGACCTGAGGGTCCTCCCCGCTCTTTGCTGCTGTGTCAGCACCTCCAGGAAGAGCAGTATGTTACAGCAATAAATACTATTATAATAAATAACTATGCAAAAATACTTGAGATAAATTTTGTTTTGCCGAACAAAGGCTTCAAAAAAAGAGCTTCAAGGCTCTTTTTTCAGGCGAACTTGCATTTTCAGTTTCCATCTTTTTCACTGGCCTGCTCCTCTTCTCATCTCACTGTCCCTGGTGAAATCCTGCTCATAATTAAAATTCAATGTTTGGATACAGCTCACTGCAGCTCGTGGGCCAAGCCATACTGGAGCCAAGATATTAGCAGGATATTTTTTCACTTCTACAGCGTTTCTCCCAGCAGATCCTCAAGGGTTTTCTCCAGTGGTGATTAAGTTTCTCAGGACTCTTGGGAGATGGTGCCTGCTCAGGAAGGTTCTCAGCAGTGGGAGGGCAAACCCACAGCCAGGATGGTGCCTGGAGGTGAATGCAGCATCCTCTGGGATGTGCTGGGCACAGGGACAGGGGCTGGGGGGGCTGGGAGTGTCCCAGCCCAGCACCCCGTGGGTCTGGAGTGGCAGCTGCTCCATGAATGATGTGCTGTCCTTGCTGGGGGTCATGCCTCAGGGTTTGGCTTTTGTATTTTTCACATTCTGTGCTGCTTTAGTGTGTGGGTCTGAGCTTCACATCAGGGGATGGTGAGCTCTCTGCACAGAGCAGGGAGACAAATCAATTCCTGCTCCAGCTGGGCACCAAGGACAAATGATCCAAATCTCAGCCCCAAGAGCACAAACACCGTGGGCTGAAGAGATGAAAACAAGTAGGGTGGGACTGGATGGGCTAAAGCTGGAATGGGACAATGAACTGCAAGGTGCAAATGGAGCAGAACTGATCCAAGGGAGAGACCCTGTGCCCGGTCGTGCATTTTGGGACCATTTTGGTTCATCTTGGGTGCAGCCCTGGCTGGGCTCTTGTGCTGCCCAAGGTGGATCCGTTGAGGAGACCCTTTTAATAAATCCCTGCTTTATTCTTTAGCTCTGCCCAGCCTCTGCTCCAGGTCAGCCTGGACAAGGCATCAGGGGCAGGGGGTGTCACACGGGGTCCCCTGCCCTGTTGGTGGCTCCCAGTACTGACCCCAGTGCTCCAGCCCCAGCTCCACACTGAGCCTGTGGCACAGGGGACAGTGCAGCAGGGACAGTGTCCCCACAGCAGCAGGGACTGTGGGGACTGTGGGGACAATGGGGACAGTGAGGAGAGTGGAGACAGTGGGGACAGTGTCCCTCCCTTGTGTCAGGGACACTGGGGACAATGTCTCTCCCTTGTAGCAGGGAGTGTCCCCGGTGGCAGCAGGGACAGTGGGGACAGCAGGGACAGTGGGACACCAGGGACAGTGTCCCTGGTGGCATTAGGGACAGTGGGACAGCAAGGACAGTGGGGACAGCAGGGACAGCGCCCCGGTGGCAGCAGGGACAGCAGGGACGGCGCCCCGGTGGCAACAGGGACAGCAAGGACAGTGCCCCGGTGGCATTAGGGACAGTGGGGACAGCAGGGACAGCAGGGACAGCAGGGACAGTGGGGACAGCAGGGACAGCAGGGACAGCAGGGACAGTGTCCCCAGTGGCAGCAGGGACAGCAGGGACAGTGGGGACAGCAGGGACAGCAGGGACAGTGTCCCCAGTGGCAGCAGGGACAGCAGGGACAGCAAGGACAGTGGGGACAGCAAGGACAGTGCCCCGGTGGCATTAGGCACAGTGGGACAGAAGGGACAGTGCCCCGGTGGCAGCAGGGACAGTGGCACAGAAGGGACAGTGCCCCGATGGCAGCAGGGACAGTGGCACAGCAGGGACAGCAGGGACAGCAGGGACAGTGTCCCTGGTGGCATTAGGGACAGCAGGGACAGCAGGGACAGCAGGGACAGTGGCACAGCAGGGACAGCGCCCCGGTGGCTGTGCGGGTGCCCGGGGCCGTGCGCGGGCTGCTGGCACCATCTAGCGGGGTTGGTGCGGGGACAGCCCCGTGTCCCTGCGCTGTCCCTGCGCTGTCCCTGCGCTGTCCCTGGGCACCAGCCCGGCCCCAGCTCCCGCTCGGGCTCTCCCCAGCCCGTTCCCCTCCATCCTACGCGCGGGGCTTGGGCGGGTGGGTTCGTGCCCGCTGTCCCCCGTGGGTGACACACGGTGGGTTTGGGGGCACAGGGCAGAGCTGGGACCCCCCCGGATGGGCTCAGCATCGCTCTGGCCTCACGCTGTTCACCCCCTCCTGGGGGTCTGAGGGGTCGGCTGGGGACACTGGGCTGTGGGTGACACCTGGGTGAGCCGCTGACCCCACACGGTGGATCCAGCCCCTGATCCTGGGCTGGGCCATGGATCTCCTCTGGGGGAGTCACACAGGGTCCCCCCTGCACTCGCCCTTCAACACCCAGCCGGGTGTTTCCTGCACAAAATGCCTTCAGGAGAAGTGGGAGGGTGCAAACCAGGGGCTGGGGCTGCCCTGCACCGTTTTTGTTGCAGGCTGTGTGACATTAACTCCTTTTTCCTTTCCCTTTTTCCTCCCCTTCTCCTCTTTCTCTCCTTCCTCTCCTTCATTTCCCTTTTCCTTGCCCACATTTCAGAGCACAGTGCCCAGGTGTGGGGCAGTGCTGGGGTCACAGCAAATCCCAAGCCCCACCTGAGGGATGTTGGGATCCAGGACCCCCCTCAGGCTCCCCAAAGCAGCAGAAATGCCCTGCTGAGGTCACCCCATGGCACAAGGGAAGGCTCCATCAGCACCGAGAAAAGCTTGAGATTTATTTCTTTGTGGGTTTGTTAGGCCAGGAGGAGGGCTGGGGGAGGCCCAGCTCTCTCTTAGTCCCTGGTTCCCCTCCTGTGCACAGGGGAAAGGCCCCAAATCCAGGTCCCTTCCCTGCTCCCCTTGGCCTGTGGCTGCCAGGGGACCATGGGGACCAAGGCTGATGGCACAAAGCAGGAGGAGTTCAGCAGTGCTCATAGGGAAATAAAACTGGCTGCAAAATCCCAACCTTAGATTCCTCAGCATCCAAACCCTTACACCAGCATGAGTTAGCAAAATAAAATAAGTGCCTTCCTGCCCTTCCAAGAAAACCCAGGAGATGGCAAATTTTTCTTTTAGAGACTGAATAATAGAGCTGGCTGCTGATGACTTTGGAAAGCCGGCCAAAACCTAATTCCTCCACCCAAGGCTTTGTCTCTCCCTGCAGCATGAAGCAGCCCTGCCCTGGGAAGCAGCTTCTGGGATGCTGAGCTGGGTTTGCACCTTCCCCCTGCGAAAAATGCCCATTTTATGATTGGCTTTTTTGCAAATATTGAAATGAATATTGTATGTTAGAAAGTGATGCTGTATTAATTTTCTTAAGTAGCGTCTTAAACATAGTTTTAGATTATAACATAATGTTAAAATAGAAACTATGCTGTGTAAGATACTTTTTTAAAGAAAGGACTCGCAGTGAGATAGCAGCCACAGGACACCTGAATCTTTCAGAGAAAGAGAATTTATTGCTCCATTATCAGAAGAAATGAACTTCTTCCTGCCTTGCTCTGGCAGGATGATGCCGTCAGGATTCAGAGGAAGAAGTTGACACTGACCAGACAGAATCCTGTGTTCGAATGGAATTTATGCATCATGTATGAGATGTATGAATATGCAACAGGTTATTGCTTTTAAGGGTTAATCCTCTGTTAACGTGGGTCCTTTTTCGGGCTTATTTTGCCCAGAAAAAGGTACCCGGACTGTCCATAACCCTTTGTTCCTATTGTCTCATATTGTGCTAATCCAAATTCTCCAAATTATTATTACTCTAATTATATTACTCTTTTTATAACCATTTTATTAAACTTTTAAATTTAAATTTATTTTTTTTAAATTGGTGTTTTTCCCACCCCAGAGCCGTGGGATGCAGGATGGGGCAGGCACAGCCAGCACGGAGGGGAGGGCTCTGTGTGACCCTGCCCTGTGCACCCTCTAATTGTATTATTATTTTTATAACAATTTGATTACTATTAAACTTTTATAATTTTAAAAACAAATAGATTGGTGTTTTTCACCAAGAGCAGCCATCCCTGGGGGCTCCTGCAGGCACCGGGTGCTGCTGTTTGGGCAGGGCCAGCTCCTGCTCCGGAGGGACACACTGGGGACATGTTCAAGTAACTTCTTCGAGCTGGGTCTAATGATGTCCAGGAGGCCTAAAACACACCCAGATAGCTCAGCTGCCCTTGGAGGCACAAGAATCAGTAGGATGGCTTCTGTTGCAGCGTTGGAAACAAAAAGGTGTAATAAAAGGCAAAATAACAAACAGAAAAACGGAGCTAAGTACCAGACGTTCTTGCTCCTGGTAAAACACCTCACAAAAGCCATTCGTTTCTTTGTTCACCTTTTTGTAGTTAATTGCTTGGGCGGGACTTTTTGGCTTCTGGCCAATTAGCTATCCTTAAGTTTGAGGTGAAGTCTCCTAAGTCTTATGAGGTGTATTTTCACTTAATCGAGGAGAGAAGCTTCTAGACTTCTTTCTTTTAAGGGGACAAATGATAGTTTTGTCACTCCGTCAACAAGAGGCACATTCATACAGGGAAAATTCCACATTCCTTCCCTGGGAATTTACAGCTCGATGGCAAACCAAAGCTGCAAAATGGACACACCTAAAGAACAGGGAGCCCTCAGCTTTGTGGGGAGGCAGGGGATGCTGGTGAGGAAAAAGAAAAGAGGTGAAATTTCTTTCAGTTTTGCTTTGTCTCATAAAAATCCATTTTAAAATAAAATAAAATAAAATAAAATCCCAAACCACTCACTTCAGACAGATGCCTCTCCCAGAGGAGCTGTTTGATGCAGCCCTGGCCTGCACCGTTATCCCCTGCCCAGCTCAGGCAGGGGCAGAGCTCAGGTTTATTTCGTGGCCATTTCAGAGAGGGGCACTGGCCACAAAGGCAGCTCCCCCTCCTCTCCAGCTGACCAGCAAAGCCACCTGCTTGCACAACACCTTCTCAAGGGCTGCTGCACTCAGCAAGCCCCTGAGCAGCTGAGAGCTGGTCCATTACCCTTGCTGGCATAGAAATATTGACCATGTGCTAAAGCCTTTAGTAGGTCAGGCAGCCATCTGGTCTTGCTGACAGACCTCCATGACCATGGTCAAAGATTCTCATTTAGAGAAACTTCCCAGCTTGGATCAAATTTGAAAGACCAACCATTAACATGCTGTAGCCTCTGCTCCAGCTCCAGGAGTTAGAAAACCCAGTTTGACGTTTATTGGCTCCTGTTTCTAAAATAGCTGCAGCTTATTCTACTTCTGCTAATTAAAAACCATAATTTCCTGAGTGTGACTGTCTGGGCCTCCTGCCTGAGGTGGCAGTGGTGGGGGCAGCCAAGGAGCCTCTCCCTCACCCAGCACTGGCAGACCTGAATCCAGCATGTAAAATAACCCAGCAGCTTTGCAGCAGATGAATGAAATAAAGACACTTCCCTCCTTTTTTATTTTTTTCCAAACAGTTAACATTTATTGATAACAATAAAAAAATCTTTTAAAGACTATCTGTATTTTATTACCAAGAATGAGGTATTATGTATACAAAACATTTACAGAATTTGATATGCAGTTCATGAGGAGGGACAGGGAAGTGAAGGACACTGATAACAGGAAAGGTGCCAACAGAAGAGTCACTGGCTGAGAGAAGGAAGAGCAATATCACACAAAGAAAGACCAGGGGTATGGGAAATTCAGTTAGACTGCAGTGATCAAGTCATATTGCCACAGCACTTTGCTTACAGGAAGATTAACTATTGTTTTTCTGGAATTTTATCTCCCTGGTTGTTTGTGCTGTAATGTGCTTTGAGCTCTAAATGATGTGTTAAGATCAAAAGCAGGAAAAACCCAAAGTGCCACTTTTGAGCCAGCTCAAGTGAAAAACAAAAATATAGATGTTCAGACTTGAAAAGGGACTGCAACTCAAAAAGGTCTACAAAGGCAGAGACCTGGACAAGATGTGGAGTGTTGAATGGAGCAGATTCTTTAGAGATGTCAGCAAAATCGCCATCTGAGAGAGAGAGAGAGAGAGAGAAAGGGACCATCTTCAGCCCTTACAGCCTGGTGAATGGGAAGAGTGAGTGACATGAGTGTCAGCAGGTGAACATCACTGTGCTCCAGCTGTTCTCCCTGTGCTGGCAAGCCTGGCTCCTGGGGTCAGGAATTTGGGGAGAGCTCCTGGGAGCAGCCCTGGAGCCACAGCCCCTGCAGGCTGCTGGGCAGTGGTGGGAGCTGTGTGACACCAAAGCAGTGACCTGAGTCCCTAAGTAACAGCCAAACCTCCATCTTCAGCTTCTGAGTCCTAAAAGAGCTCCAGAACAGATCCACTTGGTTCAGTTTAAGGAGGTTGGTCTCTGAGCACCTCTGCTACTAAAATTTCTGTCAGCTCTGGCACGTGCCACAGCCAGAACGGGGTCTGCCACCTGCCTCTCCAGAGCTCTGCAGGCATAAAAAAGCTTCACACTGAGTTCAGAACCAGCATTCCTCAGGCAGGGGACCCAGAATCTCGAGTGAGTTCTGCTTTCCAAGTGCAACACCTCCTGAAACTCCTCCACCACCTACCCAAGCCAGACCCTCTCCCACTTCCCAGCAGGGACTGCAGCCAGTACAGAAGCTCCTTGTGCCTGCATGGACATTTTAGCTCTAGCAAGAGTAAGGAAAGATCAAGAAGGGTCAAACTGTGCAAATCCTGCTGCATTTCAGGCCAGAATCTTCTCTGCTCCACTGCCAGGTGCAGTCTGTGTTTGACAGTTCAGTCTTTGGAGCCTTTTGCTGTGCATAGAGAGAGGGCTGGAGAGGGAAGAATACCTGAACAGAGTTCAGCAAGGATCCACCTTGGGCCTGGAATAGGGACAGAATCCCAAATGGCAGAACCCCAAATCCCTGGCCAACAGGGACAGAATCCCAAATGGCAGATCACCTCTAGCACTGGCAGTTGTGAAAATGGTGGAGAAAATCCTTAAAATATCTTCTCCTGTATCACTCAGAGGGAAGATCCCTGTGCTCCCTGCTCACAGGAATGCTGACCACACCTGAGGTGCTCTATTTCTGCCAGGCACAGGGAAGGACAGGAGGCCCCAGGGAGGGAGAAGTGCTCAGGAAGGATGGAAGCCACACCTTGTTCAGACTGCTTTAAGCAGCAAGCTGAAGCTCTGCATAAATTCCTGACAAGAAGAGAATCTCAGTAAAATCCATTTGCTTGGAATGCACAAAGGAAGCAGAGTGAAGCTCCAGCACAGGGCTGGGAGCAGAAGCTCAGAGCAGATCTGGGTGAGCCCAGAGTGCCACAGTGAGGGAGAGCCTGCTCTCCACCTCTCTCTCCACAGTGCTCCATGCACAAATCCAAGGAAAGAACAAATTGCTTTAACCCAGCAAGACCCAGAGCTCAAATTCCTCAGAAATGTGCTGATACAAAAGATATATTCAGTGTTACAGCCTGGCCACAGCTCTGTGGGCATGCTTTGAAAAAAATGGACTCACAAAGTCAAGTATCCAGCAACTGCTGTTCTTTGTCTTGGACATCATTAGTGGCAACAGGAGAACAGTTTGCAGCACTGGAATATCACATGGGATTTCTCAGGATGGCAAGAAATGTCCTGACAGGAGACTTGCAGTTGATCTCTAATGCACTATGGAGCATTTTTGGTAGGGTTTTTCTTTTTCCCTTTTTAACATCTACACAGTTAAAAAAAGAAATCATTCTTAACTGATGCACTGGTTGTTTTTCCTTTTCAGTAAGAGCCCTTGTGTTCAGAGTTAGGATTTGTGCAAGCACACTTGCAAAAATATTTATGGCTGATTTAGGAAAAAGGGTTAAAGTTAAGAGACAAGCTGTTGGATCTAACGATCAAAACCACTAAGTGTAAAATTCAAACAGCTACTTTACTATCTATAAAAGGCTTTTTGGGGTGGGGTTTTTTTTTGCACAATTGCCAGTTGAATATGCTGTATTGCAGTCAGCTGCCACGGGCGAGGGTCCAGCCATCACATCCATTTGCTTTTCAGCTGTTGTGGCACTACCTGGAAATCATGGAGCTGGAATGGGACTGGCTAGAAGAGGTGGTGGCAGCACTGAGCTGGGAGAATCCACTGTGGCTTGATTCAAGGCTGGTCATAGATCCCCTGCAGGAGAAAAAAAAAGAAAGCAGTTTTAACCTTCAGAACACACAAAGATTTTGATTTCTGCTCTGTATCTATACTGTATTTGTTTGCACACTGAATAAAAAACAAGTAACAGCTTTGGTGCAGATACTCAAAAGCTTTTCTGCCTCACCACATAAAGCAATGAGGACACTGCACCCCTTTCAAAAACCAGATGCTGTTCAAAGAGACAGAGATTTCATTTCAGTCAAGTTTATCCACTGGCAGAAAATTAAACTCAACAACTGGAATTTGAATTGCACTTCCTCCTACAGAACAACCTGCCAAGCCCAACAAACTCTCAAAGCAGAGCCAAATGACCAGTGATATTGCCACCAGACAAGTAATTAACCCCTTTTATAAATTAGTTGCTCTCAGTGCAACTTTTTAAGGCCCTCATAATTTACTTGTATTAAAGTGAAGGTTTGACATTGGCTGCCCTTGGCCAGACATACCTGAAATCTTCAGATCCTATCACTTCTGTATAGTACATGACTTTACATTTGTGAGAGGACACCTGTAGAGATGCCAGCACATCATCCACACGAGGCAGGTTGGTTGTAGCACAGGCAGGCATGCTGTGGAATTTCCATTGTAAAATGTAGAAGCCAGGCCACCTGGTCACATGGGAGCCCTGCCAGCAGACACGACAAAAATCCAAAATTAACTCGGTTTATAGAGATTTATAGGCTTGACTTTACTTTTCTAAGCTTAGAAAAAGTGCCTACATGCCCAGAATTTTTGCCCAATTCTAATAACTGGCAGTGGTGGAAGACTCCCTCCACACAACATCCTTATCAAATCTGGGATGGAACACCAGTGTCAAGGGTTAGGATTTAATATGCTGAAAGGACAAGTTCTGCTTTAAAACAATATCCATTTTTCAATTTATTTTCATTCACAGCTGTCCTTTGAGACTGTGAAAAGAGCAGTCAAAGCTTCTGCCTCACAGTTTAAGAGGTCACTGCTTATATTTCCAGTTTAACATTTCCATCTTGGTGACTTAAGGAGCTGCTTTTTCAGAGGCTGTTTGACTCATTTCAAGTCAACAGGAACAGCAGTGGCAGTGTGTGACTATAAAAATGCTGCATGTTATATCAAACAAATTAAAGGACAGGTTGTAAATGGCATAAAAAAATCTTTCAGGAGCTTTTACACTGCCCATGAGAGGGCAAACAGAAGCTCAGCCTTGATTTCCAGCCTTCTCTTATCACTGAGGGCAGGCACTGTGATATTCCTCAAACTCAGAATATATGCTTCAGTAAATAACTGTCAGAATTACAGCTCAAAGCATGTTTTGTTACTTTCTGGCTGTGCATTTTAGATGTTCCTCCCCATGTTCCTTGCTGATCCATCTCTGTCCCTAGCAGACCTGATGCAACTTCCCCTCCCCTCCCACATAAATCCCATCCCTGCTCCCTGCAGCACCCAGCCTGGAACAGCAGCTAAATGCTGGCCAAAAGCAAGCCCAGCACTGAGTCACCAGCACTCAGTCATCAGTGCTGTGAGTAAGAACAGGCAGTTTGGGCTCCATCTGCCCCCACAGGGCTCTGCCTGCCTCACCTGCACACTCTCCCCTTCTTTGCAGATCAGGGGAGACTCCACCATGCTGTAGTCACGTCCCAGCTGCCAGACTTTGTCTATCAATTGGACGTTGTTCCCACCAGGAGATGTGATGCTGTGAGCTCCCAGAGAGTCCTTTTTGGGAGGCTGTGGGGCTCTTTTGGAATGGAAGATGTTAAAAACAATGTCGCCCTTGCACACGTCAAAATCCCACGTGATCACCGACGAGGCGTCCACGATCTGGATGAGAACCTGAGGCAGGAAAGACACATTAGACAACAGCAATTTGCTCACTAAAAACAAACTCCTACAGAAAAAAAAAAAAGACAAAGAATAGAGCTTTTTTGTTGCTGGGCTTAGTTTCTACTCTTAAAAAGGCTTTTTAATAATCCCAAAAAAAAGGCATTGCAGATACAAATTCCCCCCTGATGGGGGTGCCCATTCTTCTGACTTTCAGAAGATTTCAAGCAGCTTTTGAGAAGTTTGCTTGCTTTGCTTAGAAGAATATGACTTTGAATAGAATGAAAACCAGTGATATTCTCTAAATGGCAACAAAATAACAGGAGGAACAATCACAAACTTCAGCTACTAAAGCATCACCATGCACCAGCTCCAGAAGGTGGAAGCACAGGAGCTAAATAAAGAAGCAATAAAACATTCCCAGGCCAAGAGACTGAGCTCAGAGCAGAGGGCTGAGATGAAAATGAAAGCAAAGGGCAGCTGGAGCTGTACCTCGTGTGGAGCTCCTTTGAAGACACTTGCAGACTGGTAGATTGTTTCAGTCCAAAGCTTGATGTCTTCATTTTCCAACTCTTCTGCTGTCCGGTAGAGGGACTTGGGAACCAGCCCACCCTCTGGTACTTCACACTAAAATTAAAAAAAACATTAAAAATTATCTCCTGTGACCATCCCATCTTGTTCTCTGCCTTCCAGCTTCAGAAGAAAACATTCAGCAATATTATGGAAAAGGGAACAGTCTGAAAGTAATTTTATAGCTTGTACATGATACATAGGTAATTCTTTCTCAAATTATCTGGGTGAGGTGTTTGCAGAACTGCACAGCAGGGGAACAGATCTTGTACATACACAACAGCCAGCACCCCAAAAAGGGACTGTGCAAAGGCTGTAATTATCATTTACACCACTTAACACTGAAGAAAGATGGGAGGCATTTCAGAATCCTGAGGGAAGTGGCAACAGTGACTAAGTCTGAAAAACAGAGCTACAGTGACCTGAAAGAACGGTGGTAGCTAAATTTAAGGACGGATAGTGGGCAGATACAAAAAGTTTCCAAGCAGGTAAAAATATACTGCAGCCAGGAAAATTAACAGTTTTGAAGTTACAGCTGTCTGACAGCTCAGAACTGGAAGTGATTACACAACTTCCCTAAGCAAATTTCTGTTTTAAGGAGCCTGTAGCAATGAACTTGACAGGAGGTTCCACAGAAGTGTCTGGGGAAGTAGAAATGTTTGGTAATTGAATTACAACAGAGAATTGAAAAGATTTCAGAGAAGTCATTTTTGTTCAAATACTCAGAAGTAAAGAAGAAGAGAGAGACTGCCTGTAACTAGCAGGAAGTATTGTAGCAATTTGCTTTCTGGTAACATTCACTTTTGCTTACATAAACAGTGGATTTTGCCAGCTTTAAGCTCCAAATTAGATAACAGTGAAAGCTACTGCTGCAACAAAAACCAGCCCACTGGAGATAAACATATGCTCTACTCCAACACATCTAACTGTACTTCATTATCATTTGAGACTCTATTGGAACTGACACAGCTGAATTTTCAAGAATGGTACAGAAATTAATCTAGAGAGTCTACAGGGGCTGAGAACACACCCAGCCTGTGTTGTCAAAAGCATTACATGTGAAACAAATCTTACATTATCAGTGAGATGTTAAGTGCCAGGTCCAACTGACACCCAAGGTCCAGGCAGGAGACAGCTCCATTGTCACATGCCTGTGACAAGGGACTGAGAAATTACAGTATCCTGCAGTAAAACCACTTTTTTGGTTTGCTGGGGGTAACTGCACACTCTGTGTGGGGAGACTGGGCTGTTTGCTGAGCCCTCTTAGCAGATGTGCCTCATGTTCCTTGGGCTCCTTATGGGATCAGATTTTAAGGTGACACAGACTCTCTGGATCAGCTGGTGGTGACAGCTCTTGCTCAGAGCTCTGCTACCATGTTTGACTGAACTTTCCAGGGAATAGACTTGCTTTTAGCTGTGCTTGGCTGTTTTGATAAGGTATTTGATCAAGATACTCATCCAAGAGAAGCATTGTACTGTTCTTTTTAAAGTGGATCCAGAAAACAGCACTGAGCCTGGAATCCTACACCATAGCTCCCACCTCCAAACTACACCACCAATCACTCTGTGCTTATAGACCTCTTTGCTTAGAGGAGAGGAAAAATAGTAATTTAAAAAACATAAGTGAGTTGCTATATGCAATAGTTTCTATTCATACCATGCACTCTCCACCGAGGAAATCAGGGATAATTTCTTTATCTATGTAATCCAGCAGTCCCCCAGGACCCTGATAGTCATTTCCAGCATAAATAAGGAATTTCTTTCTGGTGTTGTCATCAATGAATGGACTAACCTACAAAGAAAGAAAAACAGAACAGATCAGGCCCTCACATTTTTCTCAAGTCAATTTTGAAGGAATCAGTTTTGATCACACTGAGCATTACCATCCTCGTTATGCAAAGTCCACACCACAAAGAAGCCAAATTAACCAACTGTGTAATCAGGTCCTTAGGTGGTGGTTTTTAACCCACTCCAGGAATCCTATATAAAGGACATGTTTCCAAATGGCAACATCTGCTGCACATGCAGCCTGATCTCTGAAATACTTTTACAAACTGAGAGAGCTGAGGAACACCTTGGATTACACACATACCAGTGTCCAGAGAACTGGGAATACTCGAGGTGCTCTTAGGATAAGCAGACGACCCAAGGTCTCAGGGTAATTGGCCTCAACCACCTCGATGATTCTCAGCAAGGCTTTGACACCAGGTCTCCATAAATGCCTCATGTTCAAGCCTTCCAGATCTACCAGGCAGGTCCAAGAGCTGAATTTGAGAGAGACAAAAAGAAAAATCTCAATAACATCAAAATTCTCTTTGCTTATGCAAGTGCCCAAAACACTGCAATGTGGGGACCCTCTGCATGTTTTGGTTTCTTCTGTTTTACCTCCTTGCTTTGTGCTGCCTGTAGACACTGGAGTTTAAAGGGTGTGCAGTGATCACTCTGCACACTCCCCTACAGACATTTTAGATTCCAGATAAAATTTCAGTTCCTCTGAAGCCAAAAAAAGATCCTGTCAACAGTCAGCCCAAAGATTAAACCATTGCTTTTACTGGGAGATCATTTAAGTGGCCAGAATGCTGCTCTGAAGCAATTTGACATTCACAGAGCAGATTTTCTACTGCACAACAGTGCCAATACATGTCAAAGCTAATTCTGTTGTCAGATCTCAGGGAAGGAAGCTTTTTCTATAGGAAGAGATATGTTCTTAATACTAACCACTGAGCTGCAGCATGTGTTTCAGTTTCTTTCCAAGTTCAGGTCTTGCCCTGGGCAGGAATTCAAGATTTACAGCTGTGCTGCACCAGCCAGCAGCCATTACATTATGCATAAGGCTTCTATGAAACACCAAACCCTTCTTTGTTTCACTTTAAATGTTTAATACACAGCCCTTTAGGATTATGGCTACAAATGAAGATGCAGGAGGCAGCACCATTCAACTGTTAAACACATGAGACCTCTCCCTTGGCTCTGACCTCCCTTGGGGAGCTGGGGCAGCAAGGTCTGGAACAGGGAAATGATAAGCAGGCACACCCCACACTCTGGACCTTGCAGATTAGGAGAAGGAAACTGGAGAGAGTTCAAGAAACATGGCATCTTTTCAGGGCTGGTCCTGCCTTCATTCCATGCCCTTAAATCCATTTTGCAGTTACCACTTTCACAAATGACCCCTGCAATGATTTCAAGATGGGCTAGAAAACCGCTTTTGACTGAACTTCACATGAAGTCAGGCCAGAACCTGGAAAACTAAATCCCAGGTTTTACAGGAGCCTCATGACCTCACCTTGGATCAACAGCTGAGTAGCCACACATAATAAATGGAGAATGCAAAGCAAACTGTGTACTGAGCCTTGGAGTCATGGATGAACAAGTGACATGGAAGCCACACCTTAAACTACTGGAAATGTTACTCATGACACTATCGTGGCCTGATTTTTTTGGCAGCCTGCACCAATGCCCAGTGCCTGTAAAATCTCCCCCACAAACAGATTTGGGAGTTAGGCTGCACTGCCCTGCAGTAGAAGGGAGAAGAAGAGAAACAGCCCCAACAGAAGCATTATGAGCACAAGGCCAAGGCTGCTGGGGCAGGTGATGTGTGTCCCTCAGGCTTCCCCAGGCACATTCCCTCCAGCCCCACTAATTGGGGAGACTCTTAATTAACCATATGATTGTACCTGCATGTGAGACACAGCCTACCCTCTGCTTGTTCCCCTGCCTGGCATTCCCCCCCAACACCCCATGAAAGCAGCTCATTCCCACAGAGCAGACTTTACCTTATTGGCCTGCCAAATACTTTTGTATTCTCCTCACATCTCCTCAGCCCTTCCTCATTTATTGAAAGAACCTGCACAAGAAAGAGCGGGGTTTAGAAAAGACAGTCTCAAACTCAGTAGATAGAATAAAGAAAATATGTTTATATCCAAAGATTAATTGAAACTGCAAGATCAAACCAGCATAAACTTTCCCCCCCTGCCAAAGAATTCATTAGAAATCACTACAAATACCCTTAATTACTCAGAAATTAAAGCCCCTATTGAAATTACAAAAAGTAACCTTGAAACAGAACTAGGGCAAAGAAACAAAAGTTAGTGTCTGCTTGGAAACGCTACTAGGAGAGAAAAATAAAACCCACTCCCTGTTTTTAACAGTCACTATGGCTACTCCTGTCATTATCAGGAGTCAAAAAAAGTCAGTGCAAACCTGGAATTCTGCCAGCTTTCTGCTTGGAAGCTGAGCAGATCCACAGCAACAGTGAGTGATGACTTTAGAGAAGAAGGCAGAAGAACAGGCAAGCACTTTCTCTTTAAAAATAAATGATTCTTATCCCTGGAGTACTGACTTGACAAAATGCTGAGTGTGGCATTTTCCCTTCTGTACAAGAGCAGAGACTGCAGTCTGAAGCCCTGCACCAAGTGCAGAAAAATCTGTGCAAATGTCCATCAAAAAACACAGGAGCTGCCAGGAACTCCACCTTTCCATCAGCCAGCAGAACACACCAGGAACACCTACCAGGGGCTTTCAGAGGTATTCCAACCAAAAACTGATGGAAATGTTACCCATGACACTATCATGGCCTGCACCAATGCCCAGTGCCTGTAAAATCTCCCCCACAAACAGATTTGGGAGTTAGGCTGCACTGCTCTGCAGTAGAAGGGAGCAGAAGAGAAACAGCCCCAAGAGAAGCATTATGAGAACACCTGGGGTGTGAAAAATGTGTATTTTATGATTGGGTTTTCACAAATATTAAAATTAATATTATATGTGTTGTGTTAGAAAGTGATGCTGTATTAATTCTCTTAAGTAGTGTGTTAAATAAAGTTTTAGGTTATAACAAAATGTTAAAATAGAAACTGTGCTATGTAAGATACTTTTTTTTCTAAAGAAAGGGCTCGCACTGAGATAGCAGCCACAGGACACCTGAATCTTTCAGAGAAAGAGAATTTATTGCTCCATTACCAGGAGAAACGAACTTCTGAACTTCTTCCTGCCTCGCTTGGGCAGGATGACACTGTTAGGATTGTGAGGAAGAAGTTGAAACTGACCAGACAGAATCCTGTGTTTGAATAAAATTTATGCATCATGTATGAAATGTATGAAAATGTAACAAGTTATTGTTTTTAAGGGTTAATCCTCTGTTAACGTGGGTCCTTTCTCAGGCTTGTGCTGCCCAGAAAAAGGTACCCGGACATCCGTAACTCTTTGCTTCTATTGTCTCATATTGTCCTA
The DNA here is from genome assembly GCA_039654755.1 of Calcarius lapponicus. Taxonomy (NCBI): domain Eukaryota; kingdom Metazoa; phylum Chordata; class Aves; order Passeriformes; family Fringillidae; genus Calcarius; species Calcarius lapponicus. Next base: position 3,990,216 of record CM077479.1, read on the forward strand.
ATCCTAATTGTCCAAATTATTATTACTCTAATTGTATTACTATTTTTATAACCATTTTATTACTATTAAACTTTTATAATTTTAAACCCAAGTGACTGGCATTGTTCCCATGGGGGTTTCTGGCTGCAATCCTGTGTTGCTTTGGGAACACTCACGTAGCGCAGCAGGGCCTCCTCCCCCAGCGCCCGCACCAGGCCCTTGGTGTCCATCTGGCCCAGCCTCAGCACGTACAGAGGGCGCCCATCTGCACAGAGACACAAAAAACACAGCAGGAGACATTTGAGAGAGGTCTTCTAAAAACTCAGACGGAAACAAACCATAACAGTTAAACCTCTCCTGTACGAGGAAGAATCGAGAGCAGATAGCAACATAAACATCACTCAGTGCAGCCACACCAACAGATTATCTGTAAGTGAGCTACAAAATGATCATATCCTGATTCAGATACAGCTACCTGACCTTCATGGAAAGTTCAAAGGACTTCGAGTGCATCAGTTCACTGCAGACCTTGGTATACACAATTAATGACACAGACTATTCTTAGCTTCCAGGACAGCTCAGGTACACCAACCAACTGAAGCTTTCCTGTAACTGCAGAGCTGCAAGGAAGGCTCCAAGGCTTTTATCACACGTGATGCAATAGTGCTCTGGAGAGTTAAAAAAAATAGCCATCCTGACATCTGGGAATTAAAGAAACCAAGTGTTCACCCAGAGCAGAGTCTGCTGGATGGAGCCACACTCAGCTCTGCCACGGCACACAGTGCAGAACTGGCACACAGCCCTGCTAATGCAGGTTAACCTGGTGAGAACAGACTCTGCTCCAGAGATCAGCTTCTGCTGGACCTTCTGCATTAGAGCCCTGCCCATCCACAGTCAGCCTGACACTGGCAGGATACTCAGGCATTAAGGTGAATTCCTGTGTTGGCTGAAACTGATAATCAAAGTTTGCATTTTTGGCTCTTAGTTGTACGAACCAGCTCCCAGGCTCCCTCTAAAGTTGTGATGCACTTGTTAGGCTTTGCTTCAACTATTCTAATACACAGGCTAAACAATCACCTGCTTATAAAAGGGAATATGTTAGCAAACAATATAAAAAGAAGAAAAAGAGGAAGCATTCTACATAAAAATCTCCCTCAAGTCTTGCTGCCTGTGCAGCTTCACGCCCCTCCAACAGTTGCAAGAGAGGTTATCAAATTATCATTGAGTCCTTTGGGACACAAGGAGAGAAACTGCAAAAAACACACTATTAAGAAAACCAACAAACAACCAAAACTGCAGAGTCAAGGCCAGTTATTTATTTGACAAAGACACTGCCCCCATGAAAGTTCACAGTGTTTTATGTTTTATCAGGTGGACTAAAAGAAAATGTTATTTTAACATGGGCACACACTTATCTTGGAATGTACTGTTTAGCTTTTGAAACACTAAACAAAAACTGCTATTAAGCTTCATAGCAGGTCTCCCTCCCTCCCTGACACAGATTCCTCCAAACCCAAACTAACAGCTCAGTAACCCTGGTCCACCCAAATGACACAAGAAGGAGAGTCTCAGCTGACAGTGCTCTGTTATCACTGTACAATTTATATTCCATTAGAGCTTTGTGGCTTGAAAAAGACATTAGATTGAAGCATTCCTGTCAAAATAAGAGCCATTCAGATGTATAGAAATCTGTGCTAATTGCAAGCCAAAATAATAACTTCTTTTCTTTAGCACTGATAGCTCATTCTAGACAACATGCTTCATTATCGCTGCTGCCCTTGCTGAAGCACTAAAAGTCACACAGCATTCAGCCAGCTTAAGTTGGGCACATTTAACATATGTAGGAGGAAAGGAGCAATACTAGAAAAGAGGGTTTAAAAAAAGAACCTACCACTGTAAAGTTTTAAATTATAGAGAACTGCTCAGTTCTGAAATGGTGTTTCCATTATTGACAAAGCCATGCTTTACTTGTGGGCATGCTGCAAGAGAGATCAAAGGAACTGCAGGGGAAGGGAGGGGGCATGAAGTTCACCACAAGACTGCAGAACTTCTCAGAAGAACATTAAACAAGCCTTTGATGCATTCTGCACCTTTCTGCTCACTGGCAGGACCCAGTGGTGTGCAATTGACAGAGGAAGTCTTTGCAAAGGACAAACAAGGAACGGGCTGAAAGGGAGAACTTATTAACAGGTCTTTTTCCCTACAATCTTTACAAGCACATTCTCATTTCCCATTTTCTCAGTTTGAGGTCTGTCAAACCCAGAGCAGCAGGGAAGAGCCATTCAAGCTCTGTGATTAAACTTCTGCTGTGTCCTCCCTGTCTCCTGGCCACTACTGCTGACAGCATCCTGCCCTGTTTCATATGCTGCTTGGAAAAGGAAGAGCTGAGCAGAAACAATGGTGCCTGGTGGGAAAAGACTCAATCAGAGCCCAGATCGCTCACAGTAAGAGATCATTTCCTTATCTGAAGAGCCCAGCTTGCCTCAAGGCACAAATTCCAACGTGTTTCATTTCTGTGTATGTATTAGCAACGAGATCAGTGCATGATAAAGCAGAGGGACAGGGGACTGTGTCAGGCTGTGGCTCACAGCACAAAGGGAATTCAGCCAAAGCTGCTTCTCTTCTTAAACAAACCTGCTCTATTTGATGTTTTTGCAACATTCCACTTCTCGTCATTAAGCTGATTGTAATACCAAATAAATATTCATTTATGCCATCAGCAGACTTATGCAACATCAGAAATAAATTGATTATGAAGATATACTTATTTACAAACACCTTTTAATCACTGAAACAGCACACTCAGCATTTGCCTAACACCCTTCTAAGCATCTCAGAGCACTAGAGAAGTGCAATTAATCACTTTTTTTAAGCTCCTGGCAAAGCAGATTTAAGTATGTCAGTATTAGTCAGGAAGACTCTGATCCAGGACTCTGCCTCCAGCAGCTAAGGGCTGGCAAGGCACTGGAACAGGCTGCTCAAAGAAGCTGTGGACGCCCCTGAAATGTTCAAGGCCAGGTTGGACAGGGCTCTGAGCATCCTGGTCTAGTGGAAGGTGTCCCTGTCCATGGAGGGAGATGGAACAAGATTATATTAAATGCCCTTTCAACTCAAAACATTCTATCATTTTAAATGTCTCTAGAAGTTCTAACCAGCCATCTTTAGTTAACAGAGGGACAACTATCACCTTTGATTCAAAATGCAAAAAGGCTGTTCAATACATGTTTTGTACTGAAACCATACCTTTGTCGTGGTGATGCCAGCCTCCTGCATAGTAATCCTGGAGCACTTGGGGAGGATTCCAGGTGTCCAGGATATAATCCACCTGGTGCTGCTTACGCCATGTCAGTGACTGGCAAAGGATCTCTCTTGCTTTGTCGATGTTGAAGTCCCTGGCACGCAGGAATCTTAAAATGTGCTCATCCTTTGGGATCTATGAACAAAAAGCAAACCAAATTTGGTATTCAAGGTTTGAAACAAGAACAGAAAGCCAAACAATAGAAGCTGAAAAATGTGCAGCCCTGCATCAATGCATGAGGATGGTGTGTAACATTCAGAGTTACTCAAGGAAATCAGCCTTTGTTTGAAACAAAATCACGAGCCCAGTCAGGCACTGCAGCTACCTTCATAACGGATATAAAAATTTCATGAACTCTAATGTAATCATTTCCACCTACATGACCATACCAAGCCAGTCCAATTTAAATAAATCAGGACAGAACAAAGGCCCTGTTTTATTGTTAAGTTAGAGGAAGCTGAGACATGCATGCAAACACAAGGCACTGGAAAAACCCCAGCCTTGCTATCAGTGCTCCACTCCTACCAATCAGTATTTAAGACTATGATGTTTGGCCAAAACAAACAAATATAAAAATAAGGTCATTGTAGAAACCAGGAGGACTTATAAAACTGATGCTATTCCCCTGTGGCAGTTTAACTGACAGTCTGAGAAGTTTTCAAGCTAATTATTGAAGCACAGCAGCTGCAAAGTCAGCTGGACAGTCACAACGAACTCCTCCTTTTGCACTGCTTAAATGTAGGTTTTGATCAGGGAGAGCCACTTAGCAGAAAGAGGCAGCCCCAGGGGGTGTGGCAGGGCATTTCCTCAGGCCCAGCTGGTGTGTCACTCTCTCTGAGCCAGGGGACACCCCAGGAACTCACTTTGCCTTTGTGTGTCTCCTGGAGCCACTGCCGCAGGCGGATGAGGCAGCTCTCCTGCATCGGGGTCAGGTCCCCCAGGTACCTCTTGATGTAGTCTGCATCCAGCTTATCTAAAAAGAGATTACAGGTGATCAGAGAGATCCTGACCTGACCAAGCGCCACGTGATCTGATTTGCTGCTGTCTCAAAGTGGCTGCTGTGTTCGGCACAGTCAGAACTGAACAAGGTTCCTTTGAATCAATGAAAAGATGAGGAAGGCAACAAACACAGTCATCCTCATGAAGAAGATAAAATTCTCCTTCTGCAGCTAAGGAAGGAGCAAAAACAGACATTTGTAAAAGCATTTTACCAGTCTACTCAGATTCATAAATCCACAGCATCACTGGGCTTGCTGCTTCTAGAAATATTTAGAGAAGTTTTGATCTCCCAGTGCAAGAATTTTCCCAAATTCCCAGAAGACCATCTAGGAAAGTTTCAGCTGTTTCCTCCCCATCATTCCTATAGTTACACCCATCCTTGAATTTCAGGATAGGAGCAGACTGCTCATTTGCAACCCAAAGAAAGGGAGTTTTTCTGCTCATACCTGATCTCTACTCACAAGCTCAGCCCGTAACAGCTGCCTGAGCTCTGCCATGTGTCACTGCTTGGTGAGCCCACCCTTGAACACTGCATGTCCCCAACTCAGGAGCAATGTGGAGCTCCTCCTCAGCTGCCCAGAAGTGCCCAGTGCTGAGGGCCTCTCCAGTCCAAAGCTTCCCAGTAGAACACATCAGACCCCCATACCATCGGGCGTTCCTGCCGTGGGCTCCGAGGGGCTGCTGGAGGTGTTGAGGATCTCCTTGTTGCTCAAGGCCTCCTTTGTGGCAGACTCTGGGATGTTAATGGCAGGTGACACTGGTCTCCTTGGGTGAGATGTGCTGCTCTCTGATTTACATGCAACAGGAGGAGTCCAGCGAGGAACAAAGGTTATTCCTTCTTCCTCCAGCTGCTTCAGGTAGTACTCTATTATTTCTTTTCCCTTCAAAAAAGAAAATTTACTTCAGCTGCTGAAAAACCACATATTTAGACACAGAAAGGATTTGGCTGAAAATTAAGTGATCAGACCTCTAAAGATTTCACTTGGAACAGCCTTACACAGACACAGTGCCCCAGGCCCTTAGCAAAGCAGCCCAGGTTTCTGAGCAGAGCAGCCTGTTACTTAGCAGCAGCCTCATTGTCTTTTGGTAACTTGGAGCCAGGCACATCCTTCCCAACTGCAGGCTCACCTTTTTAATATTGCTGGTGTATTGCTTCATGGCAATCTTTTCCACTGTGCTTTCAAAACCAAAAAAAGATTTGATATCCAGACTCGCTGATTGTTCAAAACAGGTCCAATCTTCATTGTCAGGATGAACCTGCAAGTCAGAAGATCATACAGCTCAGTTATCCATTTAGGATTTTTTTCTCCCTCACAATATTTGGAATGTTTCTTGTTTTACAGGTTCACACAGTCAAAAACATTCAAGTGGAATTCACTTGCTTCACAGCTGGGAAGAGGCAACACCAAAGGACAAAAAGCTGAGAAGCTTTTGGTCCCACAGCCTTTTTTTTTTTGGTCTTAACAAGAAAGGGGAGGGTGGAGAAACACAAGTGCACCAGCCAAGAGCCAGAGGAGTGCACATTTCTACAGTCCCTCAGTCCAGATAAGGGCTGGGACTGCAGGGTGTGTGTGGAGCAGGGTAAAAGCCTCCACGGGGAACTCTGCTGTGGCTGACAGCCCAGGGCCAGCTCAGCCAGGCTGAGCTCTGCAGCAAGAGCAGAGGCAGCACTCCCAACATGTTCCCAAGGGACAGCCAAAACACTGTTCTCACACTGACCCAGGAGGTATTTCAGCATTCTGTAGAATGGAAACTGTTTTAGTTTGCTCTCCCATGCTAATGTCACAGAAGTGCACACTCCTCACTCAGCTGACACCTTCCCTCTTAGCTTATCTCCTGCTTTACTGACATGATCCTGAAACAGACTTTTAGTTGGACTCGATTTTAAAGGGCTTTTCCAACCTAAACAATTCTATGACTGATGCTGATACTGTTACAAAAAAAGCTGTTCTTTAAACGCTCTTCAGCTGAAATGGATTTGTTCAAGCAATTTCTAGGCTGGGCTCTGAATTTGTCATTACAAAAACATCACAAAAGGCTGGATTTCTGAGCATGTAACTGGCCTGATGCCTTAGGGTTCCCTTCCCCCTCAAAACATGCTAAATTTGGCTAAGAACAGGATCAACACTTTATGAGGAGACAACTACATTTAAAAAAACCTTTTACCTTCATTTTTGTTTCTGCATTAGGGAATGAGAGGTACAAGAATAGCTTGTACAGCCTCAGTAAGTACAACTCATAATAACATCATTTATGAATCTTCCTGTATTTTCATAAATTCAATTATAAATTACCTTTAATAAAAATGAACTTTAAGAAATTATTTATTCTTCCATTAAAAAACTGGTTTTGTATTTACCTAATTTCTCAATTGAGCAGAGCAAATGGTCATAGAGAAGTGCTGTGTTTTGTACATATTTACCACATGCACTTTTCTGTACAGCATTTCCCCTGTTTAAACAGAGCTTTCACATAAAAACTGCAGGTAAGTGGAAGAGTATTCTTAAATTTATGCTGGAAGTTACAGCAGAAATAATTATTAAAATATTAGATAATAGTGTCAAGCAGCTTTGGCACCCAGTGATCTTTTAACCACAGGTTAAACACAACAGAAAAGGTTATGACCTAGGAAGAGTGCTACAATACAGATAAACCAGCCACATTTGTTAGCTCTGATCTGACCTTTAACATCTATTTGAAATTCTAATGCTACAGTCCATGATGTAAGAGCCCATGAGGGTGGGCTGAGCCATTCTGAAATAAACCATGAGCAGAGCAGAGCAGCAGGCCTGCCACCAGACTCCTCTGCAACAACATTTGCACTGAAGACCAAGAACAATGAAAAAAGGTAGGTTAAAACACATAGCTGGCTCAGTGAACTCCTGTCTGAGCTGAGCAGAAGGCAAATCAGCTGAACTTTCCTCTGGCAGTTCTGTCAGGGTGTCAACAGCCTCACCAAGTCCCACACTGCTGCTACAAAGCACAGATTTGCCCAAACAGAGCTGTCAAACACAGCAAATTATGTTGTGTTCTGCTCTCTGAGAAGATGCTCGTGCAAGAGAGTGCCAAACATGTCTCAGTTTTTGAGGCAAGTGTATTACATTTAACACTAACAGTTATCACTCAGGGCAGTGTGTTGGTGCTGGATTAAGCTCTTTTCTGACCCAGAGATGAGGTAACTGAGAGGTGTTTTAAAAACTTTTATTCTATTTTCAGTCTCATGTGAAGGGTAAGACAATACAAATGTTATAATTCATGCCATCACAATCAGAAGCCAATTATTTCCTAATTACAAGACATTCTAAGCATTTCTTGGCCTATCAGCTTTTGCCATACCATGCTGTAAATGCTTTAAGGCCGATCTAAAATTACCCTTTGTGGGTCCTACTACAATGCACCTTTCATAGCTCTATTTCTCCAAAGTATCCAGTCTTATTTGCAAGGCCATCCTTTGAAACTTGTTTCTAGTTCCATTTCTCTCTCAACAATGTCTGTCCTGTTCCATGGCATTTCTAGGTCAGCATTTCTTATCTCAAGGTTTGCATACAGACGCATACATTCTCTACAAATTCATTTCCCACATGTTGGCTATTTTTTCTTGTAAGGCAAAAGCCAGGAACAGCCTGAACAGTGCCCTGGCTCCATCTGCAGCCCCAGCAAGGGCCTGTTGTTACTCACTGTGTAGGAGCAGTGCTCATTGATGATGACTCTGTTGGAGAAGGTTTCATTGTAGGCTTCTATGTGCAGAGTCCTTTCTCGCCTGTTCAGAGAGTTCTTCTGGACAAAGTAGACATAGTCCACTCCTGCAATCTGGGGAAGAAGTACAGATTCTGTTAAGGTACATGTCTTAGATTGGAAATTGGGGTGTTCTATTCCTATCTGTTAGAGGAGGAGCAGTTATTTGCCATTCTTGGGGCAGTTTTTTCTTTATCTCTCCCACAACCAATCCTCCCTCCAGGAGATCTCTGCTGTCCATGGCCACTGAGTGTCCCTGCAGGGCTGATCCAATTCCAGCATCCCATGGGGAGATGCTGTGCCCAGGGCAGGAGCCAAGCATTCCTACCTGGATCCAATCTGAGCCTGGCACAGCACAGCAGCCTCTGCCCCCTGCATTGCCAGAGGAGCAGCTTTCTGCTGCCCTGCATTGCCAGAGGGAGCCCAGGCCCATCTGCAGCAGCCCTGGAGCTGCAGAGGAAAACTCCCCCCTTGTGCAGGATCCCTGCTGCAGCAGAGCCACAGCTGGCACTGCAGGAGGGCTGAGCCCCCATGGGATGGGGCTGTGACACCCCCTGACACACAGGGTGTTACTCCTATTCTCACTCCATCAGTAGTTTTTTTGTTTGTACTATTACATTTGTATTTTTAGTTTTTCTATCACAGAACTCTTATTCCTATTCCCATATCTTTGCCTGAGAGCCGTCTTAATTTCAAAATTATAATAATTCAGAGGGAGAGGGTTTACATTTTCCATTTCAGGGGAGGTTCCTGCCTTCCTTAGCAGACACCTGTCCATAAAACCAAGACAGTACAGCATTCTGGATAGCCAGAAGCACAAAGCAGGCACTTCAGAGCTCATCACCTTTTTCAGCAGCCGTGGTGCATCGATGTCCAGCTTGCAGCGCCGCTCGATCACGTGGATGGCCTCGTCCTCACTCTTGTACTCGTTTACAGTGTCACTGGCTACAAACATGGGGATCAGAGGGCACGTAGGAAACCTCCTTTCATATGCCTGTCACGATGGAAAGAGAACAAACAATCATCACCATTAATTCCTGAGGGTGTGCAGAGCTCCTCCAGCATTTGGAGGCTCGGTGCCCTTCAGAGCTTCCGTGGAAGGGGTTCAGCCTTCCTGAACCCACATGACAGCTGAAAGAGTCACAGTGCATTCCAGACAATGCATTTATTAATATATTTCTTGCCAGTAAGGCAGTTTTTAAACCACACAAAATAACCCATTCCTCCCCTCCCTCTGGAAAGGAAGTTATTCATTCTGTACCATGACAACCCCCTTGATAACAGGAAAATCAGACCCTCCAGTCTTAAAATACCACAAGACAAAACAATTATGTCTTGGATTAAAAAAACCCACTTACTAATTACCGGTGTTTCACCAAGCTGTCTAGAGGGATTTCATACAGCTCCCCAAGGTCGAATAAAAACATTTCAAAAGCTATTTCTTAAGCTAATAGAGCTCTCAAGCTCCCTGGGCACAGAGTGTTCCTAATGATTTCACTGCAGTTTATCAGTTCCCAGTTTTGTCCAACAACAGTCAGTCTAATACAATGAGCTCATTTCACACTTGTGAAAATGTAAAACTTCTTGTAATAACGCAGAGCTAGCAACAGCTTTGATTTTGGTTAAAAAACACAGTCATGTAAATAACTTCATCCCTTAAATACTTGACACACAGAAAAGATGGTATTAAATCAGGCAGACAGGAGAGTTGAGGATTTGGGATCAGTAAAACAAATAAGAGGAAAATGGGTGTTATCCTCACTAGTAAACTTCTTGAATTTTGATTTTAAAACCACTGTGGCTGGAGAATACAAAAGAGCTCATATTCTTTTTCTTTTTCTTTCGCAGTTTCTGATGTATCTCTGCTTCTCTTTGGCTTTTTTTTTCCCTCATGGGGTAGCAGTGAAGTAACTCATTCTTTAGCCTGCTTTCCCTTCATTTTTGCTACTATCAGAATCTCACTGGCTTTGATGAAGAGGTAGGATTTTGCAAGATGTCCCAATGCAGAAGAAAGCTTAGATAAAGTAAATCTGAGAGAGCATCACAAAACAACTCTTTTAAAGAGGTAAAATATCCACTCTGTCCTTTTAGATGATTTCATCTACTCTGACAGCTGGGCTGCAGCACCAAGAGGGAGAGGGTGGGGAACAAAACAAGCAGCAGCTGCACAAAGTCTGCAATGGTGGTGCTGGAACAGAAAAGGTCTCTTAATTCTCCCTTTAGAACAATTAAAATACTTCAGTTTATTACCAGTGTTCAAACCTAGTTTGAAGGCAGTGTTTCTATGGTGACAGCGCTGTAAGGCACTAAAACAGTGTCAGCTTTTTTCCCCCTTTGTGCATATTTTAAACCATTTTTGCCTCATGACTGTCCCAAGTTCATAAAGCTGCTGTGTAAGGCAGAGAAGTGCAGCCAGGGAAGGGGTGACACACAGTCCCTGCTCCAGAGCCCGTCTGTGCACAGCTGCTGGGTCTGACTGAAGGACAGCAATCATTCCTGGGCTCAGAGCTGGGGGCACAACAGCAGGGACAGAGCATTGGTGCTGTAACACAATAGGCAGCACTGTTGGGATGGCAGAGAAGCTTTATTTCTTTTACAAGGCTCTTGTTCTGGACAGAAGGCTGCACATTTTAGTTGCTCACAAGTATCTCAGCCCTCTCCCTGAAAAAAATCTCAGGTTTCTTCATAAATTAATCCCTATTTTAACTGCAATGACTGTAGTTGCAGTCAGAAAAAGAAAATATTTCTAGAAGAAGCAGAATTTAGAAGCATTTCTCATTTTCAGATTGCTTCATTTAATACTTTTATTTTGAGGACCTCATGTTACAATTATTTTATAGACAGGAGAGCAAGGGCAGTAGGTATCTAATAGGTAGGTATATATTTTTCTCACTTCTTTCAAAATCTTTTCTACCTTTGGATGACAAGTTTTCCCCATCTGAACAACCCCTTTTATGCCAAAGCCTTTTCAAGTCTCCTTCATTGGACATATTGGCACTTTTCTCATCTTAGTCCTCCAAACACTTCATGTTTGCCCTGTGAATGTTTGCAATTCAGAGCATTTTTGCACTGTGAATAAAAAAATGCCCAAGAAGAATATGTTGTTTTAAATGGCAAGGCTGAATTGAATTTGTTCAATGCAGAAGAGAATGAAATAATTATCTGCCAAAAGCTGGCAAGCTGAATGCTCACAGAAAAGTACTTGAAGGTTTCCAAGAGATTACCAGCAACTCAGGATTCTTTCCCCCTAAAGAACATACACACAGAAAACTGTTCACAGTCAAATTTACTGGGCTCTTAAATCAGATTTTATTTCTTTATGTCCCTCTGCCAACACATCCTTGTAATGCACCATTTCTCAGCACAGCCCAGTTTGAATAAAAGGTGATCAGAGCAAACCACGGCCACGTCAAAAGATTCAATCTGATTCAAGCCCAGCTGTGCCTTCCACGAGGGACAAACTGCACTTTCACAGTGCAGAGTGGGCAGGGAAAAGCTGCTAAAGGATACAGGACACTGACAGATCTTTCACCACAAACCTACAGAGCACAGGAAGAAAACCTGTAATTTGTGGTACAACACAGCAAGAGCCACGTGAGTCAGAGCAGCACATGCATGGCCAAGACTGGAGCTATTCAAGGAGCACGAGAAAATTAAAGAAAGATCAAACGCTGCTTTTATTTTCCAAGAGAACTGAAGGGATTTTGCTGCATTATTGAAGTGTTTTGAACCAGAAATTTTGTCTCAAATCCAGCTTTGCAGACAGGAAATAACTGAACTGCATTACGTAGTGTTCCTCCAGCAGGCTGATAAAGCAGAGTTTATTATAAAATATTGCTCCTTCCTTGTATGACAGCATTGTGGTGAAACCTGGACAGATAGGTCTCTCTTCACAAATAAAATCAGATATTCCACACCTTTGTCTCAGTGTTCCAATTTCACTGTACAGATACAATCAAAGACAATTAGTCCCTCAAAAGAGAAGCAGCTGCAGAAGGGCTGAAGGGCTCCATGCAGGAGTGAAATGCTGCTGCTGTAGCACTAAATGCCCCCAGGAATGGCATTTCAAGGACATGACACTGTCACATTTAACACAGAGACTGACACAGAGCACAAGTCAAAAGCACAGATGTGCTCATCCCCAAAACTCTGCAGCTGCTGCTGGGCTTGACATGAAGTCACAACACCTCTGTGGCTCAGACACCTGTGTACAGATCTTACAACAAGTGATTTTGAACCTGCAATTCTGCAGTTCCTCAATAATGTACTTTTACATTTCCCACCAGCCTCTGGAACATTTGTGTACCCTGTTCCATCAGAAGCTGCATTGTGCATCAAGAAAAACACAGTCTGGTGAAGCAGCTTGAACCACAAATTTAACTTTCTTAATGCATGTTAACAGCAAGAGCACTGACAAGCATAATTTCAACCAAAATAGCACTGTAATAAAGCTGCTTTTCCAACTGCTTCCCTTAGCAACTCATGCTCAGAGTAGAGTCAAAATAACAGGATTTATTCCACTTTTATCCTTGCTAGTATTTCAGCTGAGTGTGAAGACATGAAAGCACTTCAGAAGTCAGACTATTTTAAACCCGTTGTTCATAGCCAAGGGAATTGTACTTGCTGCCACAGCCCTTAGATTCTGGAATTCTAGTATCAGGAATAACAAGTTCCTTTCAAAATACCACCTTTAAAACAGCACTTAGGTATGACCCCCAACCCAGTTTCCAAAGATTTCTGGACTTTTGTGTCTCAAACCATGCCTAGGGCTAATAAAATACCTTGATAATAAGCATGTGCTCAGTCCTCAGTAGGGACAGTCAGTCATTCATGCAAATATATTACTCAGCTTCTCTGGCCAGATTAATATATTCCCAGTCTCCTGCCTTCCAGGACAGGGATTATTTAGTATTTCCATTAAATGACTCAAAACTAACTAAAAGAGGAAAAAGATATTCCAAGTAATCTTATGCTGTGCTGCTCTAGTAGGTGAATCCTCCAAACAGAAATTCTAACCTGGTGAAATACAGAGGAATTTCAATTACCATTTAGGAAATTAAGTATATTGAGTGCTTTAACAGCTTAATGGCATGAATCAAGCTGTTAAGATGTTTTATTTCTTTTTGATGCTTTCTGTCCAAAATTACTGGCCAAGCAAAATTCCAAGAGCAGCAGCACATTCTCCAAGGGCACCTCAAGAGAAGCCATGAACAGATTCATCCTGGCAGTCCAATCTCATCTGCAGCACTCAGTGCTAATTTTAATTTCTGCCTGCAGAGCCTGACAATGTGTGGGTACCAACATCCAAGTGCATAGCAAAGTTCACTGTGCTCCCCTATCCACTTCCATTGTGTGGGGTTTCTGAATTATTCACAAACACAAGAAACAAGAAGGGTCACTCAGGCAGGATGCTGCCCTGGCTCCACAGGGTGCATTCCAGGAGCCTGATGATTCCTGCATGTCCTGGTTTGAAAAGGAAGTGAGTTTTTTGGGATGCTGCATATAGAGATCATGTCTCTATATCACTGTATCCCCTCCTCCCCTTGCATTAGAGCACTGCAGATCAATAGGAAAAGCAGTAACCCACAGCAGGGCAACCAAGAGCATTCAAATTCTTGACAGCTGAACTTGAAAAGAAACAATTCTGGATGAACTCTCACAGATCAGCAAATAACTTTTCATGCCTTGTATTCTGCTGTTCAGAGCTTTCTATCACTCCCTTCACAATCCATCCATATGTATAAAAATCATGACACTTGTTCAAAGCAGCATAAAAATCGTGAGACTTGAACAAAGCAGTGTGATCTCAGTGGCTCTGAGGGATGTTAGCTCACATGGGAGCCATCAGCTCGGGGGTGTGCAGGCAGGAGAGCAGATGGTTACAGTGGATACACCTCAAAGAGCTCCAGAAATAGGGGATGGGGTAAGGTAACACTCCCAGGCACTGGGAAGAGGGAACGTGAAGCAAACTGCACGTTGGGGAAGCACAAACATCTTTAACACACAGCCAGTCAGCTCTCTGGGAAGAGCCTCCCCTGTGAAGCCAGCTCTGCAGGGACATGTCCTCCAAGTGTCACTGACATATTTAATGAAAATCCTTTCACTAGGATTTTTCTCCTGAGAAGCTGAAAAGCCTCAGAAAAGAAAAAGAAATATAAACAATAATTATCTGATGGCTGTGGAATGCGGTCTGGAGGCTGCTTACCAACAGGTGTATCTTTGATTGGTCATAAGTAAAAACAATCCACATGGAACCAACCATGGTCCAGCGGTGTCAGACTCTGGTCAGTCACAAGATATTATTATTCATTCTTTTCTAGCCTTCTGATGTATCCTTTCCCTTTTTAGTATGTAATTTTCTTTTAATAAAATATCATAAAATAATAAATCAGCCTTTTGAAACATGGAGTCAAGATTCTCATCTCTTCTCTCATCCTGGGGACCCTCAAACACCTCCACACTCCAAGGACACATTCAGGGTCCCAGGCAGGCCCTGCTCCCCTTGGCTTGGTGCAGGGACCTTCCCCTCAGAGCAGCTCTCCACAGCAGCCCTTGCTCAGGAGGCTTAAGTGGTTTTTCTCTCTGTTGTGTTTTCACCTCATTAAATGTTCTCATTTACAAAGAGAGGAGTTATTCTCTTATTGCTGGGAAACAAAGGCTGCCTGGCAGGTACTCAGTTCTAGAACTCTCTGAAAAAGATAGAGAAGGCTTTAGTTACACAGATCACAGCTGAGGCTTGTGGGGGCTACAGACAACCTGTCCATGAATGGTTGGGTATCATCTAAACAAAAATTTCCTTTATGTACCATTTCTGGTCCTCAACAAATATGAGGTTGTTTAACGGTCCTTTGACTTCTCTGTAAATCTTAGCACAGTCTATGCCATCAAGATATGATCAAGAGTGTAAAGAACACGATGACTTACTTTAAAAGGAAAAAAAAAAAGAATTTAAGCCTTCCATTGCAATTTCTACTTTAAAAGTGTTCAAATAGAACTAGAACAAATACACTATAGCTTTTCCAGCAAGATTCAGCAATGGTGAACCTGCTGGCTATCAGAGCAAGATCAACAAACAAAATGTTTGCTGAACAATTTATCAGTGAACTGGAGTAAGTAATTAGAAAGTACATCAGGAAATACCTTGTGTGGAAGTAATTTGAATTAAAAATTATAACTCTTCACCTGAAGGAGAGCTACTGCAGAGATTTTAAGGATTAAGACAGATGAAGCAGGCAGCAAGCATTCATTAAAAAGGAAGGCTCTGTTTCATCTTGGTTTGTTAAAAGAGAAACTAAATCCCAGTGCCCCACATTCAAATATACCTTTGTTTAAATTTTACAACAGGAAAAAGCTCTTCCACTCCATGCAGAGCAGAATTCCACAGAAGAGAGGAAAATCCTGCCTTTGCAAGCAGAGCTGTCCTTGGGCAGGGTGTGAGGAGCAGAGAGCTGGCTCTGCAGGCCGATCTGAGGGCACAGCTGTGCTGGGATGCATTCCAAAGGATTCCCAAAATGAGAGCTGACATTCTCCTGGCAAATGAGAGTGGACCCTTACTCTAAGCTACAGGAAAAAATATGCACAATTCTCCTTTCTCCCCATCACACTTTCCTACAACTGCATCCTGACCTTCCCTCCCTCCATTACAGTCCAAAAAAGTCCATTTTACCCTGGAATGGCACAAGTCATTCAAACACACAACAGATTGTCTTCATCCTCTGTTCTGTTCCCTGGTACAATGAAATTTGGCCATCTCAGTATTAATGATGCCCATTAAGTGTACCCAAGATAAAATAAATAACCCTTCTGTAAGTTACACCAAAAAATCAATAGGACAAGTCAATATCAGCAAGACAAACATTCTGCTCCGTTTAGAGGCTAAAGAGTTCCTGTTTACTACATGAGTGTAAGAAGCGACCTGGAACTTTCTAATTAAATGATCTTTAGTGCATTAAGAGGGTAAGTTTACAGCACTGTTCATATCCAGTCTTCCAAAGCAAAGCATTCTCAAGTAATTGGCAAAATGGCCCAGCTCCTTTTGCTTTGC
The DNA here is from genome assembly GCA_039654755.1 of Calcarius lapponicus. NCBI lineage: Eukaryota > Metazoa > Chordata > Aves > Passeriformes > Fringillidae > Calcarius > Calcarius lapponicus. The sequence goes on from CM077479.1 coordinate 4,006,271, forward strand.
AGAGTACATTCCTACCTTAAAGTTCATAAACAATGGAGTTAGTCTAAAATTTTCATAAAGGAGGCTGTAAAAGTTTTATATAATGATGCATCAACTCCTTGGACTACAATTACAATGGCTTTTTTGTTTTTGAAGTTCTGGGTTTGTCTTTTTTTTTTTAATACACCACACAAACACATTATTATACAAATCAGACAAGTACTAACAAGAACCTACTTTGCACAGATGTTGTTCATGAGTTGTAATTGAAGGTTAATTATTTCTCAAACAGCAAGAGAAGCAATCTTTGAAAACAACCTTGGATGTTCTCCAAGGCAGAGATCAGAGCTTTCAGGTTGAGTATCTGGGAAGAGAAATTGTCAGTGGTTCAAAAACTTACTGCAGCATGATATTCAGATTCTTCAAATGCTGTATTTATGACACTGCACTGAAGTGGTGCTCAAATTTACAGCCCAGGTTTGCATCTCTTCTTCTGAGAAGATCCAGGGAGACTTCCCACACTGAATGAGTCCTGACCTCCCAGGCATTACAGAACCCTGCACAGTCTCTAGGCACTCCCTGGGCTTCCAACACCCACAGATGTTAAATAACCTGTGCTCTAAGCTGCTCTTACACCCAACAAACACTGAAGGGCATTGCAAAACCTTTTCATTAACACCACCAGGGCTTCCTTGGGCTTTGTTCAATCATGAAGTGCTACAAGGACTTGTTCTTTTCAGTATCCTTGTCTCAAGAAAGCATCTGAAAGAATAACTGGCTTAGCAGCCAGCAAATTGAGCTTCCTCAGCTCGCCTCTCCTTCTGTGGAATGGAAATGAAATTCCTGAGAAATTCTCCATGAAAGCAGGAGTTGAGGAAAATGAGGTGAATAAGAAAACATTTCTTTTCCTGGCATTTACCAAAGCCATTAATTCTTGCCCTCGACAGCTCCTCTGGCACTCAAGAGTCCTGCATGGAAGAAAAGGTTTTATTAAGTGTAGAGAAAAGCATAATCTCTACTTGTCCTCGTCTTCAGGTTTCACTGGAAAGGATTTCAGGCTCTACACTGCTATGAGCAACCCACTTGTGCCTTGTGAATGTCCATAAAGAAAGAGGAAGAAAGGATGAGCAGATTTATTCCAATACATTTAAATTCACCCCTAGCTTAACTATATAAAGCCTCAGATTTTATTATTTCCCATAAAAAGAAGAGGGTAAGACTGCTCTGTCCATTTTTACATATTAGAAGCTGTATTAGAAGCCCACAGTACTTTCAAGTTCAGTAAATACCCAGTTAAGTTTCTTGCACATTTCAAACAGACTCTACCTGTTAAAGTGATCCTGTCTTCAGTGGATGTCACCACTGAACAAACAATATCTATTTGTTCTACCAAACAGGTTAACAGCCCTACCCACGTGCCAAGCAGGCAATTTGCTGCTCAAATCCTAGAAAAACACAGCCAGAAACCTCCCAGCTTCACATCCATTCTGCAAATTCCTGAAAACAATGAGGACATAGCTCATAACCACTACAAAATAACCCAGTACACAGACTAAACTCAAATTCAATAACTGCTTTGTGATCTTGCATGAAGGGCTTTGATTCAGTAAATTAAAAATCTCTATGGAGACAGGAAACAGCACAGAAGTTCTCCTTGTGCTTTGGCTCCACTAAGTTACTCTGAGGCCATAAAAATGTAGAGACAATTTTTTTCTCGGTTCCTGGCTTCAAACAGCATTTACCACCACTCATCCAGAACACCAGGGATGTGCATGGGGAAGCAAAGCAACCTTTCAGAACAGAGCTTTATCTCCACACAGCTCTGCAGACACAATCCTGGCTACTTCACACCTATTTAATCTCTTCCAAGTTTTCTGCAGTGCAAAAGGAACAGCTTCATGTTAAATTTCAGGCAAAACCATAGCTGATACACACAGCAAATCACAAAAATCATGAAACATCACTGAAATGGTGTTATAAAGGAAACTGCAGCTCACAGAGTGCTGCTTACACATCACACATCACCCTGGATTTCTGATAGCAGGACCTTTCATGTGTTAATCTGCTACAAAGCACTTCCAAGTGAAAGCAACTGCACCAACACACAATTACTGGCATTTCTGTTCCTCTCTGTGGTTCAGGCAGCATTTCCATGGTTACAGTGTTGATCACTTATTGACTTTAATTACATTCCAAATCCAGACCAAATGCATAGCTTGGCATTTTAAACAGCTCTAAAGGCAACCCTGCAGGCCAGCTGTTGTAACCTGGCTTTGAGGTGGAATGCACTTGGAATCATAAACTCATTCTGGTTGGAAAAGACTTGAAGACCATTGAGTCCAACCATTAACCCAGCACTGCCCTGAAAACAACACACTGCTCATTGCATTCTCCAGGTCACTGCAAAATGTCACTGAAACCGGACAGATCTCCAAGGAAACTCAGCACAGCATCCACAACATCTTGCCAAAATTTGGTACCCATTTTACTTTGTCTTGCTTGTGTTTAAACTTCTTTCCTTTGAGGTCATCACACAGAGAAAGCAGCAGGAGTCCTACTGAAACCAAAACATTCTTACTGCACAAAACATGACCCCAAACCAGGAGGACTTTGGGACATTATCTCAGTTGTCAATCACAGGACACAGCAACAAGTTCAACTCTGGTAGCTGTTGCACAGAATGTTTTGGAAAATTCAGGCTAAGAATCAACTAGATGGGATTATGCATATTAACATCATTTTCAGGAACAGGATTTAGAACTGATTTTCTACTGCTGTTAAATTACAGCAGAATCAAACCCTGCCTACTATCAAAAATATAGTAACAATTTCAAGGGGGGAAAAGCACATCTCCTTGTAGTGATTTAAAAAGTTTACACACATTTCAGAATTTTAGATTACAATCTCTGCAAAATAAATGTGAAGCAAAGAAGTGCTTGTTTTTCTACCAGCACACAAATCAGAAATCAAGAGGATTTCAGAGGCAGCTTATTGAAAAAATGTTCCATTTACACAGCACCTGCAACTAAATACCAGTAAAACTCTCAGCCTGTCCAAGGAAATACTTGACAACATATGTTCATTAAGCATTCTTGACAAATCTGAGTTATACTAAAAATATCATAGATTCACTTAAGACAGCCCAAAACCAAAAGCAAGGAAGGGAATAGAAGCAAAGGCAAAAAGCAGGAGCAAAAAAAGGAATTTCTGGGGGACAGGAAGGGCTGCAGCAAACTTCCTCTGTATGGCAGCACAAATGCGTTGGCTGCAGAGCTAAAGAATCTCAGCCTTGGTGTTCAGGGTTTTCAAGCATGCCTAAAGTTATTTTAATACTTTAATATTTCATTGAAATAATTTAGGCCTTATAAATAAAGCAGGAGATTCAGAAGAGGTTCTGTTCTAGGTAAGTGGAATTTTACTGGTAGCTCACTGTTGAGTTTTTCTGCTGTGGTCACCAACTTAGCAGAGCAAGCAAAGAGCCTCTTTCTGCACCAAAAGAAAACAGCCAGACACAGAAACCTCAATTCTCATCAGGGCTGAGACCAGTCAAACCACCCATGCAGGCTCTTCCTACTCTGTCCCCCTCAGTGCTCCCTTCCCATTCAACATCTGGGCATTTTCATTTCAGAAAAGTGCTCAGAGAAGTTTTACCAGCAAAATGACAGGGGCCTCATGTTGCATGGAATGACACTGGAAGGGAACTGGCTCATGACTACTTGAAAACCACTCTGCTACACACTGATTCCATCTTCTTCCAGATAAAAAGTAAACTTTTGATGATTTAATGCAATTTTATTTGAAGTTTTGATGGCAAAAGGTACACCAATTCAGCAGGTGGAACAAATTGGGGATAAAGGATGCAACCTGAAGAAAAGGGTTAACATTCCATCTTCTAGCTGCAAAAGATGATCTTCAGTAACCACAGACATGCCTCAACATGACTTTAATTTGAAGAGTGGTTACTTTAAAACAGATCTGAGTCATCTGTGGTTTGCTTAAATAAATTTGCACAGGTGGAATTGTGTAAGAATTGATTCTTGTATGGGAACCTAAATGTCCATCTTCAGAAGACACCTTAAGGTGAGGGCAGGACAGAGGAGAAAGTGGAATTTGGGTTACACCTGCTTTGCCTTCCAGGCACACACAAGAGAATCCTTAATTCTCCTCCTCCATTTGGGAAGTCCAAAGAGCCCAAAATGCCCAAGTGCCCTCCACTGAAGAGTGAGCAAACTTCAACTGCAGCCTCTGCACAATCCTGAAACACGAACCTCTAAAATGAGAAGCTGGAATAGAGAAGTTGGGCAAGTACCACTCCTTCCTCAAGAAAAACAAAAGGTTAAGGACAGAAAACCCAACAACCACACTGAATGCAAATAAAATCATTTTAATCTTCCTTTCCTTTGGAGTAAGCTGGGAAAGCCTGGCCATTCAGGTTAGGCTGGCTTATGACTGAGAGACCAAGATCAAATTGCTGGTTAGAAAACAACTGGCATCGCTCTGGTCTAGACTGAAGGTGGAACACCGAGGACAGATTTCACAGCTGGGCTGCTCCAAGCTGCTCTTCACCCCACACAGATCTTACCTGGCCTCGTGGGGGCCACAGCAATCCCAGACAGACCTGCAATGTCACTGTAACTTGCTTGTATCAAATGCATTTGCAACACTATTGTATATTCAGAGCAAAATGCCTGCCCTGCCCGTGTTCCCAGCAAGACAGATGGAAATCAGTCTGGCCCAGAAGCCACGTAGCCCTGGGCACAACACTTTGTCTGACAGAATGTGCCCTGCAATTAAAGTCAACTTCAGTAGTTCCTCCGAGAGGAAACTTGGCTTCTGACCCCAATTGCACAGGACACGACTGTTTTGGCTCAAGGTTAAAGCACTCTGGAGAAAAGGCTGACCTCCAAAAGAGCATCACAGCAAAGGCTGGCGACAGGCCAGGAAAGCTTCAGTGCCTGGAGACCGACATGTGATTACTGAGGAATGGGAGCTATTCCCAAGCACTTCCCAATTCTCTGCAACACCGGCAATACACAGCCCTTTACATAACACAGGAACATATCTCCCTGTGAATTTTTGGAGAGACACGCATAAAAACAACTGTAAATCATTAAGCTTGTCCTACCGTTTCTTTAATTACCATTCCTTGTCCTACAGCAGCTGAACAATCACAAGCACGCTCTGTGTTGCCAACAGGCATTTCACAGGCACGGGGTATTGTCACACTGAAAGCAGAATTTGGTGCTTGGCTTCCCCTTTCCTTTTCCAGTTAACAAAATTGCGTGTTTGGTTCCTCTGCAGTCAGTTTTTTTACAATTAAGCTGCAATCTCACTGTGTCCACTGAGGATCTATTTTTAGAACAGTCAAATATTCCTTGCTGCTCTATTGTACCACGCTTAAGCCTCACTTTTATGAGTCCTATAATTAGTATTCGTCACTTGTTTGGTCTTAGAATCACAGACACTTTCAATAAGGTCTGTTACAAGTGTTTAACATCTGGAATATGTTAGGCTTTTTTAAATAAAATTAATACTGTGCAGACAAAATCTAATTTATGAGTGGAGGAGGACAGAATGACTACAGCACTGCTACAGTGTGGGTGCAGAATTCCTCATTAAACCATTGCCTGAGAGGTTAAAGACTTGTACCAGCACAAGGAAAAAACTCTCCAGACTTCCCCCCACCCCCCCCATGAAGGTTCAGTGGAACAGGTTTGACTTCATTGCCTCAGACTTCACCCACCAGGTTTTCATTTGGCCCAGAGGCAACTGGCCTCTAAGCACTGCACCAGTGATTTCCCTCTTCCAAGACTGTCAGTACAGTGAGCTTCAGCAAAAGAACACAAAATTAAATAAATAGATAAATAGCAACAGCTTGGTTTGGCTTTTGGACCAGCAAAATATCAACTGCCAGGTAGAGAGCAACCATATTATGTTAAGCAAACAAATTAATAAGTTTTAAGTTTTGACTATTCACTAAAGTCAATGGAATGCCAGCAAAATGCAGCATGACAGGGTCTGGAGCCTGCACACTATTTATCTCAAGCTTGGAAGCGTAACAAAGAAATGCCTTCCATCCATGTCTGATGCATCAGGAGACTCTCAAAAAGGTAAAAACACTGATGGTGGAAAACCAGGAGTACAGAGCAGCAATTCCTCATGTGAAATCATAAACTACTGAACTAACTAAGAGCAGCACCATGAAAATGAGTAATTTATGACCTGAGGGAGGTACCTGTCAGATCTGGGAGGGCCTGAGCCAGGCTGGGCTGCCTCTGCTGACACAAGGAGCAGGAGGTGTGAGGCTGAGCAAGCTCTGCCAGGCTCCAGGGAAAGGATCCATCTCTTGACAGTGTCATGAAGCACCAGCTCCTGCTGGAGGGTGTCAGCACAGAGTTCACTGGGCTCCAGAAAGGATTGGGAGCACAAGAAATCAAGCACATGAGATGTTATTCCTGACAATGGCACATTCTGGACCAGAAGGGCTGTCAAGACACATTGCTGGAGGATGAGAGAGTATCCTAAGAGAGTGTTACCATATGTTTATCTCATTCCTATCCTCTCCCCTGGAGGCAGATACTGCCCTTGGCCACTGCCTGAAAGGCAGCACTGGCTAGAGAGGCCTCATGGTGCAATCCAGTTCTGTGCTTCTCATTAAGAGACAGAATACAAATCCAAATTAATCATCCAGACATCTCAAATATGACATGAAATGCATGACATGAAATGCATGACATGAAATGCATGACATGAAATGCATGACATGAAATGCATGACATGAAATGCATGACATGAAATGCATGACATGAAATGCATGACATGAAATGCATGACATGAAATGCATGACATGAAATGCATGACATGAAATGCATGACATGAAATGCATGACATGAAATGCATGACATGAAATGCATGACATGAAATGCATGACATGAAATGCATGACATGAAATGCATGACATTAAATGCATGACATGAAATGCATGACATGAAATGCATGACATGAAATGCATGACATGAAATGCATGACATGACATGAAATGCATGACATGAAATGAAATGTATGACATGAAAAAGTAGCGTAATTTGATTCTTCTCTAAAAAGAAATTAAATGTCAGAGATTATAGACAATCAGTTCTTTGTTCTTCACCCTCCTTTACTGCAAAGAAAGGCAAACAAAACCATGAATCGGTTTAGTCAACACAGACAAACAAGTTCGAGTGAAATTGCTTTAAATCTTGTTCATTACAACTTCAGTGGCTGCACCACACACACCATGAAACACTTCAATAGAAATAAGTAATTTCATAGTGCCTTGAATTCAGTAATGAAGAACTTATCTACAAGCCAATGAATTGCACAGCAAAGACACTTTTGCAAATTATACAGTATAATTCACACATTGAATGAAATAACCTGAAAAAAACCATCCTCTGGAAAGGTTCCTGCTGCCTGGTATGCCTGAACTGGACCGAATGTCTGTGGCATTTGAATTTTACACTAAATGAAGGGACACAATGCACACAAGAAAGGAAGTGCTCTCATCAGGAAGCTGCTCCCTTCTGCTGGGGCATAAACAACTCTAAATGGCACGCTGCCACCCTGACCATCACAAGGGAAATACTCATTTTCACAAAATGAGATCTATTATTGTCACAGAGATATGATCTAATACTACAGCAGCAGTGGGCACGGCAGAAAGTTATCAGACAGGCTGAGATGGTGAGGTTTGCAGTGCAGCTTTCAACTCCTGCACAAATTGATCTGCATATGTTCCAAAAAGCATCAAGTTATGAGAGCATAAATACCAACAAAATGAAAGCAGCTGTAATTACCCAGTAATCCATAACCCCACAGATTTAGATATTTAACTTCATCAATCTGACCATGACAAAACCTTGAAACAGTAATTTAAGAGAACACAAACATATATAATTGAGAATTAAAAGAGTTTAAATAAAAAATCCTTTTTAATGCAAAAGAGTAGCTTCTCTTTGCTCCCTCCCACAATCCCTCTGCTGTTGCCAGAATTAAAGCTGGTAGCCCGGTGATATTTTTATTTTCAAATTTGCATATATATAGAACCCAAAACTTATTATAATAAAGTAAAACCCAAGAGAAATCCAAGATAGAAAATGCTCAAACATGAAGTTTTATACATGAACACAAGACAGGCAGCCAGTCCATTCACATGTGATTGTTCCAGCATACAATGTAGAAACTTTTAATTTTCATTTTTCTGAAGCAAGGATAGAGCCCCCTTTATGCCAAAGCAACACACAGAATCCACAACTCCAAACCATTAAGCGCAATTTGCAAGTACTTTGAGCTGCTAAATAATACCTGAAGACTGCTGAATCAGGTTTCTAATGGCCCCTTCATTCAGTGTTACAACAAGCAGCTCCTGCATTTTTCAAACTGCAGATCCCTAATTATTTCCCAAGGGAATTGAGGGCTCCCAGAGAGCAGCCCCAGTGCCAGATGCCCTGCTGACTCCTCTCTCCTGCAGCCAGCTGCCAGCAGCTCACCCACAGCACAGGGGGGACACTCAGCAGGAGGAAATGGGGTTGACAAGGAATTTATCTTCCTTTTTTCCAGGACAGCTCTGGCCCAGCCTGTGTCCCTAGGCTGGCTTGGTGCATCAGCTCGGCTATAATGGGAAACCACATTTTGGTGATATTTCTCTGACCCTTAGAAGAAAAAGGTCACGGACCACAAGCTGAAAAACTTTGTGAACTGGGCTGAAATCAGCATGACTTGAGCAAAAGCTGTGCAGAGAAAAGCCAAGAACTTGAGAAATGATCTCAAATTGTGATGGCTCACTGCTGGCTTGAGCTTTTTGGGCAGTGCTGCTGCAGTGGAGCCCAGAGGATGCCAGGCTGTCCCCCCAGCCATGCTGCCACCAGTGTGGGCCCTTGGCAGGGCTCTAATCTCACACACTGACTGACTGAAACCAGCTGCAGTTTGACTGTGACAAAGTCAAATTATTAAACTACCTGTAACAGGCCTTACTTAATATTTTACATGAGCTGCTAACCTGACCTGTCTTAACTCTATCACAAAAACGAAATAAAGTGTTAAATAATTCAGCTCAACATCCTAGTTCTTAATTTAGAATACATGCACAGTATTTTTAAACAACATGAAAAAACTGCAAGACAAATTCACTTGGGAGAAAAGGAAATAGACCATTTAAGACCAACCTGTAATTAATTTCAACTTGAGCTAATTAACAGCTTTCCTTGCATATTCTCGGAAGATTCATTTTACATTCAGAAAGCAAGAGCTTAAAGATTCCATCCCTGGCCTCCCTCCAGGAACATACTGACTCCAAACCAAGTTCAAAGCAAAAGCAATCCTGGTTACAATAAATACCCCCTCAATTCTGGGTTCCAGATTCTGGGCTCTGACTGAAAGTGATTTATGGGAAGTCCTTGGGCAGCACAGACTGCTCAACAATATGGAAACACCTCATTCTGATCTCTAAGCAACCTCTGGCTTCTCACTGGATGTTTTTTTAATCAATCCCCCCCCAAAAAAAATCACCCCATCTCTTTCCCACAAGGTTTTGAAGGCTTTTACACATGCTTCTTACTGTCTAACCACACATTAGCCCATGAGCATGAAGTTATTACACCTTCTCCAGACTGTAACTGCAGAACCCTGAGTGTCCAGGACTCTGCAGGATGTGTAACCACTTCTTTCCTGCCAGATTCCCACATATTTAGGAGTTTTAACTCAAAGGCAACATCACTTGGATGGGATCAACAGATCCTGGAGCAGCGCTTCACAGCAGAGCTAAAACACCTATCTGCAGGGGTGAAAAGCTTGGAGTGCTTTCAGAACAAAACACAAGAACTGTTTTGATACATATTTTCCTTTCTCTGACACCTTTCAGAGTGTGACAGTAGTGCTGGCTTAGCCTTTAAAGTGTAAAGGACTTGTTAAAAACTGACTCAAAGCTTTTGGTGAACAAGAGAACTGCAGCTGTCAGCTACAGTCAGGTCATGTGCTTGTCCCCCCCCCAAAAAAAACAACCAGGAAACCAAGCATGGAAATAGCTAAGCAGGCCACGAAATAACACAAAATAACACATGAATTGCACTATGAGCTGGCTGCTAAGTCAATATTTTTCCATAGTGCTCAAGTGAACTCTCTCATTTGCTACCCACAGCTCGTTCCAAACAAGTGGCCAAATAATAATTTCTTCTTACATTGTGTCTGACACCACCATCATCAGCCAGCAGTGAAACTGCAGGTATTTAATATAAATTCAGAAATTCCACACAAGGCTCTGCTCCATCTCAGCTTTACCAACACATTTCCAACAGCAAATAAGGCTGAGTTTTCAACAAAGACAGGAAGAAAAGAAGATGAGACTCTGGGAGTTCTATAGCAGAGAGAAAAACAGTTCAGAGGTTTTGGGAGCAAACACTCAAGTTTATTCCCTTCCCCAGGATTTAATATCCAGGACAAATTCTCAGCAAAGTACTCTGCATCAGGGGAATAAAATACTTCTCTATATATTTAAATCCTACTTTGTGCTTTCAAAAGCACTTGCAGAAGAGCTTCCTTTTCCTCACCAGCCTCTCAACCCCTCTTCACATGATGTGGGAAATGCATTTTTTCCAGGAAAACAAAACGAGACTGGAAGGAATAAAAATGGCGAGCGTTTATGAGCAGGTGTGGCACTTAGCTTGATACAGTCTGAATTTTTTTAAAATGACTTTTTAAAGTAAAAACTTTTATAGTGAAATAATAATGTACTGCTGATCAGGAAGGTCATTACAACCTAGATCAAGGGATTATACTTGGATTTGTCAATCTGGAAAAACAGATAATTTTTTTTCTAATCTACTCTTATCACTGAAGTGTATTTATCCCATTTACAATCTTATTACTTACCTGTAATTTAGGGATACTTTAATTCATGAGATACACATTAAGAACTATTTTTTAGATCTATAAAGCCAAAGAGAGTCAGCCTGATGTCCAAAAGCAGCAAATTTGAACCATTAAAATGATAATATAATCAAAGGCACTACACATTATACTTACTAGGAAAGATTCATGCTTGAGATAGCTCAGATATTCCATCAGAACAGTAGCAAAATGCAAGATCAATTTTTTAAAATTCGCATTATTTCTGAAGCTAAGTAATTTTGACTGTAAATAGGACATTTTCTAAATGGGCTGAAGAGCCATACATTTTCCACAGAGCTTTCAGAAACTTAAAAAGAAAAATCCCGCTGGTCAATGGTTCAATCCAATCTGTGCTTTTTCAAATATCTTATTTATTTTCCATTTGCATAAATTCCACCCTTGAAATGCCATTGCAAGTGATTATTCATTATTTAAATTTACTTTGGAAATTAAACTCAAGGGGAATTATCTAAAGTATGTCAGACTGAAAATGAGCTGTGAATCTCTAAAGTTAATTTTAGCCTCATGTTAAGGAAGATTCAAGTTCTTAACTGCCTTTTAATATTAAGAACTACTTATTCAGCAAAGTCCCTGTATTACTTTAAATGTAAACCTCTTTAAGCTAATATAAAAAAAAAATTGAATCGGTAATCTTTAGAAGTTTTATAAAAGCAGCTTCTCAGTTTTTCTCTGGTATATTTAACCTTGGTAACTTGACAAGTGAGTCTAAGTAAACAGCCATTTTTCCACATTTCAGCTGCTTCCAGCATTACGTAAACTCTGAACAGGAGGAGAAGCAAAATTCTATTCAGTCTCCTGAACAGCTGTGCAAGCTGCTGCTCTGGGTGCTTTTTTAAATACATCTCCACTAACACACAGAGATTCCAATAAGTTAATTATGATAGATATTCCACAGAACAACCAAAAATCATCATGTCAGCTTTGGAAACTATTTGGTGAAATCATCTGGCCTGGGTCAGGCGTGTCAGACTAAAGTGTGGTAATTTCTAGGTTATGATTCTGGAATCTTTTCAAGTTTAGGAAATGGTTCCATTAAAAGATTTGCATCTCAAGCATTATCTGGAACCACACAACTTGCCAGTAGAAGGAAATTTTCAAGGCAAGTAGCTTATATTAGATTTTACACAGCTGGACTTGAATGCTGAGGGAAAGTAGGAAGCTTTGAAGCAATGGATGTCCCAACTCTCTCAGAGCTCCTCACCAATCCCTAGCTGGGAGATAAGGGGTCATGCCTTAAGGATATTGTCATAGAGATATATTAGGGTTCAGTACATGAGTTTTAGATTTCAGTGGAGGAAACATACAGAGAAACTTATTTTCAACACCAATTTAACTCAGGAAAAGAATTTTGACTCTTGTCTATTTTAGAAGTCTTTCTATCATAATTGCCCACAAAACACTTTTGTTTTGACAATCGTGGCTTTGATCAAAGTGGAATTAAATTCATTTTTTTGTCTTAATATAGAGCTGCAGTCACTCTTAGCAGAGAACAAAGTTCCCTGGGAGCACACCAGAGCTGCATGAATGGAATGCTGATTGTGCTCCATTCTCCCTCAAGTACCTCTTGGAAACCCAGGAAGGGGAAAGAGGGAAAAACGGAAATTTGCACTGTAAATGACCCACTCTGCAAGTGGCATCCTCTCAGTGCCTTCCAGAACAGAAGAATTAATGCTGATTTCTCCATCTGAAGGCTAAATATTAGTTTGCTTAATGAGTTCTAATTTGTAATTGCAACACGTATCATCCAGGGAATCTTCCCAGTGCACATGGGATTCACTGACACTGGCGAACTTCATTACTGCTCCAGAGAAAGAATTGCCTCTGGAGTTCCACAGAACACCCAGGGAAGAGAGAACAACTGGCCAAAGAAAATTTTTAGAAGTACTCAGCACCTGAACACAAAGATGAGATCTCACACAAAACCCAGGGTGGAAACAGTGATTTTTGTTAAGACAATTCAGCACACAGAACACTGCTGCCACACTGACAGCTCAGAGATTTTTTTACTGACAGATGAGTATCTCTGGGTGTGGGTTTAAACCTCTGTTTGAGGACACATTTTCTCTCAAGGGCTGGGTGCAAATAAAAGAGAGGGTCAAAGGAAAATCAAACACAACACAATGTTAAGTAACTTCTTGGGTGCTTTAAATTCAAGCCTGGTACATGCCAGGCTGTTCCTCGTTTCAGAAAAGCTGCTGGCACTGTTAAAATAACATTATAGCACTTTTTTTTTTGTTGAGAATATGCAATGTAGTGCTTCCACTTTAGCGAGCACAGAATTTGACACAAGTATTCTCCCAGAAACACTTCATCAACTTATGCAATCTCTGTTCAACCAAGAGGAAACAGTAACAAAACAGTAACAAAAAGCATCAAGCTTGCATATACTGTTTATACTCCTCACAGAATTTGGCTCATGGACTCCTCCACACTTCACAAAATGCATGGACAGTTTTGATGGATCACCAGCAGGAATTTTACAAGTTTTAAAAATCAGTAACAGCAGCAACATGGCAGGGGCAGGATGTGCTCACATTCTGAACAAGTACAAGTGATAACCCACTGTTCTGACACAGACTCAATAAATCAGATGTATTATTACTCAGCTAAACTTCCAGTCTCTGAAAGGATCCTGTCTGGCTGTTCCTTTTTATAAGCATTCTTCTCCTCTTAGTTCACTTTTAATTTTTAACTATTATTTTATCCTAGTTGCACACCTACTATAGCCTCTTGCTTTCTAAAGAAAAGCTTTAATGTAAGGGAAGACTTTATATATGCTAAATATTATTTTTCAGATGTTATCCCAAGACACAGAACAGTTCTCAAACTGAGAGTTTGAGAGCTCTCAGTTAATACTAATAGTCAGGAGTGTTTCTAATTACACCCAGCAAAGCCTTGTGGACAACTCTCATATCAGCATTTTGACTCAAAATATCCTTGAAGAAATAACTCAGGAAGAATTTTTGCCTTCAATTCAGCAGCAAGGGAAGGACTCATCAGCTTAGCAAACAACCAGGGTATTTCATTTAAGAAACTAATTTTGGCTGATTGATCTAAGAGCCAATATAACTTCACTGAAGGCTAAAGTTACAGACACCATCAAATTTCACTAAGAGACCACCTGAAGCCCAGCTGTCAGAGCTACTGAAGTCATAAAAATCCTTACACACATCACAGCTGGCTTCTTCACTGCTCAGCAAAATAACAGCTCTGCCTTGAAGTGTTTGCAAGAGCAAGACCTACATGTGTAACACTGGAGGCAGCCTTAGGAGTAAGATAAAAAGAAATGCAAGTATTCCCTGTAGAGTGATCTAATCCATTTTTGCCCTGTGACTGCAAAGGATCACTTCTGTAAGGAACCCTGCACTCCAACCCACGTGATCTATCTAAATATTTACACTATGAGCACTATTAAAACTCCCTCTGAAGCCATTAAACATAGTATTTTCAGCAAGTGAAATCAAACAATTATTATTTAGATTACGGTTCACTTTGAATTGTTTTTATCAGGGAAAAGCTCCTTAATTGCTCCCTGTAACTCATAAGAGCCCCACAGCTGTGGTTTCAACTGAATATACTTTAAAATGTCAAATACCTACTTCTGCTCTGTTTTCTGAAAGGAAAGAAAAGGGAGGGAGAGGAAGGAGAGAAATAAAAGGGAACCTAATTAAATTTCTTTCTTTTCATTACTATTTGTACCACTATCACACCAATTAGCAACATGCACCCAAAAGGCTTTTTGTTCATCTCTCTGGCCTCCCTGCAAAGTTTTTTTCTTCCCTTCCCTCAAAATGTTTCCAGTGTCCTTTCTCCCCTTTTCATTCAGGCATATCCTTGCTTTCATGGCTTTTTCTGCGCTCTCTAATCCTGTAAACTCTGCACTGATGAAGACACAACCATAACAATGTTTTAATCAGCGTACGTGACATTTCCTCCTGTTCTAGAGGAGTCTGCCCCCAGTAATCAACCTCCCAGCACACTTCAATCCTACTTTTGCTCTAACTTTCAAATACATCTGTAAACACTGTCTAAACTTTGGCAGAAAAGGAGAGCACATTATGTTAAGAAAAGAAGAAACCATTGAAACACACAGCTCTCATATTTTGCATTTTGTTTTCAGCTTTGTATATCTATCAAACAAAGCCCAGCAAGCGCTCAGCAACACAAGGAACTGTCAAGAAGGAAATTGCAGCAAAAATTAATACTTACAGCCATAATTAACTCAAAAGGGTGTTTATACACCCGGACGGGGGACTGGTACTTCTGCACCATGGCTGCAGTTTAGTGAGATCAACTCAAACCTGAAAAAGAAATTTTTAAAGCCATCTGTCAGACGTAGGAAGCCATTTGCAATTTTCTCTTACAATTAGTCTGTGCGTGGTACCACGCTAGCAATTCCACAGGAAATCCTTCACAATTCCCTGACAACCTCTTTTAAGACCCAACAGGGGCCCTGAAAAGCTCTATGTATATATATATATATTTCTGTCAGAAATTACTTATCACTTCTTCCAAAGACAAGATAAAATTAGCACATTTTTAGTCCACTTTTAGTAACAAATCCTCAACATATTTGATGACTCTTTGTCAGGATGGTGACATTTCCTGTGCTGCTGCTGCTGAGAACCAAACACTGACACATCCCAGCGACAGGCAGAGAAGCATTTCCCAGTCCCCCAGCACTGTATGTGGGCTGCCCTGCTCAGAGCAGGGACTAGGGAAAAAAAAAAATAAAGAAATACAGAAAGCACAAAAAGAGGTTAAAGAAATAAGTGTTAAAAGTGCTTGTTTGCAGAAAGAAGGACAGAAACTGGATTACTGATGGATCAATGGCATTACTTGATCATCTAAAAAAAAAATTGAAACTTTTGAGGAAAACTTATGAGATAGCTGGGGGAAAAACTTCGAGAAAAATTCCACTATGCAGCCAGAAAAGATTCACTGGCAACACGGAGAGGAATTACTCCAAAGGCTTCGTGCCTGCTCTACCCAGCAAAGCGCTTGACCCGAACTCTCTCTACTGCAATTACGTTTATTGAAAAATCCTGGCAGGAGCACTCGCTTATGAATCGCGGGCTACGAGCCAGCCTCATTTTAGCGAGAAATGCTTTCGCTACAGCAAGAAATGAGTTTGCTACGGCAAGTTCGCTTCGCTTTTCTGTCCGGAAGGCGCTGCGGGAGCGCTCCCGGCCCCGGAGCTGGGGCAGCGCGGCTCGGCGGCTCCCCGGCCGGAGCCAAGAACAACCCCCCGAGCCACGGGAAAGTTCTCCGGCATCCCAGCCCCGAGAAGAATTTACCCATGACTACCCCGCAATTTTTCTTTAAAAAAAAAAACCAAACACCTGAATCAGCACAAACAGCCGCAAACCCTCTCTAATCCCCGGACTAAAAGAGTTACACAACAAAGAAACTCCGCGGAACCGGGACGGGATGGGGGGACTGCAGCGACAGCCCTGAGCGCTCCCGGAGGGATCCGGGACACCTGCGACAGCCCCGCAGCGACCGGGACACCCCGAGAGGAGAAGGGGCACCGGTGACAGCTCCGCACTGCTCCAGAGGGCTCCGGGACACCCCGGGAAGGGACGGGATGGAGGGAGACCGGTGACAGCCCCGGGACACTCCGGGAGGGGACGGGACACCTGTGACAGCCCAGCATTGCCCCGGGACACTCCGGGAGGGGACGGGACACCTGTGACAGCCCAGCATTGCCCCGGGACACTCCGGGAGGGGACGGGACACCTGTGACAGCCCCGCGCTGCCCCGGAGGGACCCGGCCAGAGCCGCCTGCCCGGGGCGGCCGGAGCGCAGCAGCCGCGGCGCCGCCGCGACCCGCCCGAGGACCGCGACCCCCGCCCCACCACCACCACCCGCCCCACCACCACCATCACCACCACCCGCCCCACCATCATCACCACCACCCCCCGTCCGCCACGGGCAGCGCCGACCGCTCCTCGGTGCTCCCCGCAGCCAGCGCTGAGAGGAGCCGGCGGGGAGCGGGCGGACAATGGGAAAGTTGCCGCGGGGCAGAGCGGCGGGGCTGGGGGAGGCGGGGCCGGGCGGGGGCCCCGGGGGGCTCGGCGCCGTGCTTACCGCTCGGAGCCGGCCGCGCTCTCCCCTCATGCCGCCGGGGCAGCGCCGTCCTGCGCGGGAGGGGCGCGCGCGCCGCCGCCCGTCGTTCGCGGTGCCGGGCGGGGGCGGGCCCGGCGCCTGCGCGGGGCTGCCGGGGGCGGGGATGGGCGCGGCGCATGCGCGGTGGGCGGCGCGGGGCGGCCGGCGGGCGTGAGGGCGGAATGGTGCCGGTGGGCAGGGTTCGTGCGAGTCATGGAGGTTCGGCCCTGCCGTGGGTGTAAGGGATACTTGCGCTACAGTAGGTTGGTTCGAACGCTGTCCGGCTTGGCCTTGGGCGCTCCCAGAGGCACAGCTGCTCCGTTCCACTACCTCGCCACCCTCACAAAGGAGAATTTGTTCCAAATCTCTAATCACCGGATCAGTTAGGATGGAAAAGACCCTTGAGATCACCGAGTCCAACCTATGAGCTAACACCACCTGGCCAATTAGACCATGGTACTAAGTCCCACTTCCAGTCCTTTCCTAAACACCTCCAGCAATGATGACTAAACAAATCTAAACCTCCTCTGTGTCAGTGTGAAGCCATTCCCCTTGTCCTGTCCTGGTAAATACTCTTCCCCCATCTTTCTTGCAGGCTGCCTTCAGGAACCGCTGGAGTGGAGTGAGGCAGGTTTAGGTTGGACATGAGGAACAGTTTTTCACCCAGAGGGTGGCTGAGCACTGAACAGGCTCCTCAGGGAGAGCATAGCACCTTGGTCATAGCACCAAACCTGTCTGAGCTCAAGGAGCGTTTGGACAATGCTCTCATATGGTGGCATTCTTGGGGTGTCCTGTCCAGGAGCTGGAGCCAATAATCCTGGTGGGTCCCTTCCAACTCAGCAGATTCTGTGATTCTGTACTGGAAGGCTGCAATCAGCTCATCCTGAAGTCTTCTCCAGGCGGAACAATCCCAATTCTCTCAGCCTTCCCTCATATCAGAACTGCTCCAACCCTCCAATCATCCCAGGTCCATGTCCTGTGCAGGAGCCTGGAGTGTTCCAGGTGGGGTCTCACCTGAGTGGAGCAGAGGGGCAGAGTGCCCCCCAAATCTCAGGATCTTTTGCTGGTCACCGTGACCCCAAGAAATGTTAAATGTCTCTTTTCCCAGCCCGAGTGCTCGAAGAATGAGTAGGAGCTCTTCAGTTTTTGGTCTCAAGGTTGTTTATTGGGTCTTATCTATAAAAAATTTTCTCCTGCCCTGCCAAGGTCTGTCCAGCAGGACAGTTCCAGGCACTCTGCCTGCCCCCGGGGTGGTGTTATGTCTTTATACTAAAAATTACCTGTACAATGTTTACAATGACTTCCCAATACCTATCACCTGTGTTAGACAGTGAGCTTCTACTCTAAACCAATCTGTAAGTGCCACCATCACAGCAGAAGATGGAGGCCAAGAAGAAGAAGGAGAAAGGCTGGACATGCCCAGATCCCTCCATCTTGCCTCCTGAACCCCCATTCTAGAAAACCCCAAAATCTACTTTTCCACTCCATGATAACTTCACTATTATTCTACTTAAACTGTTGTGGCTTGCTGGTCTTCATACAAGGTTGGTAATTTGCTCCACGGGTCATAATCAAACCCAGAGGTGTTTTGGGCTCCGTGCCAGGGCTTCTGAGCCCCCTGGCAGGGGTCCTGGCTGTCCTGGACAGCCACAGGGATGTCCTGGGTTCCCACACCCAAACACAGTCACAGACACACACCACAGGTGCAGGAGGGCATGGACAGCAGAACATGGCACCTCCTCCAGGTACCTCCCATGCCCTCAGCCCCCTGAGCATCCTGTGGTCCCACACCCCTCCTGGCTCCCTTGGGACAGGGCTCTGGGGGCTTCTGGGTGGGTTTGAGGCACCATCAGAGGCAAGGTCAGCTTAGGGCGATGGCACAGCACAGTGTTCCAGGGCCATGGGGCACTGGGAGTGCAGGGACCCACCTCAGTCACTGCTGGAGCATTTTACTGCCCCTTCTGAATCCGCCAGCATTCACCCAGCTCAGGGTATTTGCAGTCTGGGACACCTCAAAGAGCTCAGTCTCACACCATGAGTGGTTTAGCTGGGATGTACTAAAAGCAAGAAGTACAACTGTGCTTTTTACAGTACCAGAGTATCACAAATGGTGTTAAAATAAGGACTTGAAAGTTAGGAACTCGTGTCTCTGCTCCCTTCAGCAGCACTACTGAGACATGTTGTTTACCCACAACATCTTTTATTAATGGCTCACTCCCTTAGAATATAAATCTACTAGAATTCAGAGTCATATCCTGACATTTTGATGCAATTCTTTCCCTAGGAAAGCTGAATTTGTGGTTACCACAAATGAGGGATTAAGCTGCCATTCTTTCTTATACAGACCTTGTGTCTTTTAAAGTTAGTCAAGCATAGCCCCTTGTCTGATCTGAACTAGTCCTTACAAGAAGTTGTTTCATGTTGAGAAATTGTTCCTCTGAATCTCATTTCTGTTGTGGCACTTGGCCAGCTGCCTTCATGTAGCTGGAATTAACGAGTTAACTGTAATTAGATTTAGTTATCTGATTGATATTCCATGCCATTATGCCTGCAACATCCTTTTCCTGCTCTGAAAGCCTGAGATATAATCCTACTGGCATAGCAGGGTGAGGAATTTACGCCCACTCAGATTCCTTTTTGTTCATAACATTTTCCTCTTTAGATTCTGGGCAATCTTTTAATTCCTACTGACTGCCTCTATTCTACTTCACCCAATGGCCAGGTAACCAGAAAAGCTTTATTTGGACTTTTAAAGACATTTGGAGTTTATTGATAAGAGTGAAAATCCATAATTTAATGTACAAATCAGTCTCAGTCTCAGCTGTTTTCTGCAGAAACGACAATCTTAGCAAGATAGACAAAGAAGAGGAAAGTAATATAAGTTTACATTTTTCTACTGTTTATTTTCCTGTTACATCTTCTCTTATGGAAGCTCCAGCCACTCATCGTTAGGAGGAATATAATGAATAAATGTGTGGGTGAAATGTTTCAGGAAAGCTGTGAGGCATGCTGGAGACTGAAGCCCAGAGGACACAGGCTGAAAGTGCAAACCCTTCCATATTTCCAGAAAATTAGGACCACAGGCTGCTGGATATGAAGGGAAATTTGGCCCTAGGGAGCTTATGCAAGGGCGGTCACTTCCCTCCATCTGAGCACTTTCCCTGGGCTGCATTCCTTCACGTTATGAACTTTAGTTACACAACTCAAAGCAACTGTTATCTTGATTCAGGCAATATTGCCATGGAAATTAATGAGAACTATTGGTAGTCCATCCTTTACTATTAATAATAACTAACTGAAAGTGCAGTTGCTTGGGAGCAGTGCAGGGCTAATACATATGAGAAAAGATTCAAAATGCCTCTCAGCCGTGCTGGAATGCAGCTCAAGCTCCTGGAATTTCAGCAGGCAGGAACTTGCTCTGGTTTCTTTTGTTTGTATCCCAGGCAGTGAAGCAAAGTGAAGCCATCCTGATTTCTTACTGTCCATCAAGTCTCATCTTCAGAGCTGCTGTACTAAAGAGAGAAGATTGTCAGCAGTTCATGACAAGACAGAATGTGTTCACTCAAGGTCTTGCTGCTAAGCTGTACATTTATTAAAATAAGTGGAAAAGGGATGAGAGTTTGGTTCAGACACACTGAAGTGCTTCAAGAGCCATTCCCTCACAAATCAGTCCCGCCTGAGTCAGTGGAATTTTTTATGTACTACTGGCTGCATTGAAACAAATCCCTGCTTCCTGAACCTTCAAAGCCATGGAAATGGTCCCAAATGATAACACTGCCAGCATGATGGAAATAATAATAAGCATGATGAGTGACAAACAGTTAATGGAACAGAGTTGTGCCCTGGGGACATTGATTCTGGTTTGCACAGAGTTTTTATTTAATGCATCACGGGTATTTCACTAGGTGTCACCATTTTTGCTTTCCCTTGTCAGTCTAGGGAGAGACAAACTGGTAAAGCTGGGTGTGAGGATGTGTGAACTCCTTCACCCCTCTTCTCTTAAAAATAACTGTGACCCCCAGGTTCAGCCCTCCAGACACAGCCCTGGATGCGCCCATCCATTACAGTTGCACATATTTTTGTAAGCTGCCTGGACAGCCCATACTGGGGAAACAGTGAACAGCAGGAAAAATTTCTCCACTTATCTCTGGAGATCCTAGAGCCCTTCATAATGGCAGGGAAGATACTAATAATCCCAAAATGCAGTATAAATACTGAGGCTCACAAAATGCCACAGGGTAAGTCTCACAGTAAGTCAGTATGAGAAAGGAGAGCAGAGCTCCTCACTTCCTTTGTGGTTCCCTTATTTCCAGGTATTCTTGCCTTTTAGCTCTGGAATAGTTTTCCACTACTCACCAGATTGGGATAAGGGTAAAATATCTCCAGACTGGCCTGTGTTCAGAGGGGGGATGTTAATGCACAATACCTAGAGGGTTTTACATTCCATGATGAGATTTTTATTCAGGATTAAAGCAGCCTTAGTTTACTGTAGTTTATTGCATCATAAGTGAAGGTGTATTAACTTCATCCCACTATTTGATTTATCTGAGCTTTCCCATAGAAAAGCCTTAAATGACCTTGTAGACTGGAGCCCTTTATTTCTTGATGCCACAAACACGCAGAAACATGTTTTTTCCTGTCTTCTCAAGTGACTGGTAGGAAAATTGAATTGTAGCCTGGGAGCTGGCCAGGGACACCAGCTGCCAGTGCTCAGAGTCCAGCAGCTGACATCAGAGCACCAGCCCCATTGACAGCAAAGGTTACGCAGACAAACATTAGCAAATAGGACCAAGTCCTGATTCATAAAATAGACGAGTTGGGATGAGCATGGCACGTGTCCCAGCCCTTATTCCCAAGCTCTCCCTGCAAAGCCTGGACTCATCCAAGGCTCCCTGCCTCGAGTCTGTGCTGCTCAGGAGCCGTGTGATGCTAAAACAAAAGTGAGCAGGTGGTGCAGGGGGGGCTGCTCATACAGAGATAATGAAATGTGAGGAGCTGTGCAGTGGATATTCTGGGTGAAGAATCAGATCCAACATTTATTGCAATACCCGTGTTGGATGTTTGTAACACCTAAAAGCCTGATGGCCCTGTTTTCCTGGGGGACTGAAGGAGTAGGGGACACCCTCTGGGGGCTCCCATTGGGTTATTTCATACCTTAGACATCAAGAGGTGGCGCAGATTAAAGAGAACTCACCCCCAAGACCTGTTTTACAGTAAAGGGAATAAAGGGAAAAACACTTGGATAATAATTAATTTGCTGAGGTGTTTTATTGATGCTAAAGATGTCAAGCTCATAATACAGGGAGCTGGAGTTGTGAGTGAGGAAGGGTTCATTGGGCTGTTGAGAATGCTCAACTTTTCTACTTGCCTTTGCAAACAGCCCTTGTGTCCGTGTGCCTGGGAGCTGCCTGGTACCTGCCTTCCAGGGAACAGCCCGTTTCCAGTTGTCTTTAAATGACTTAAAGCACTGCCAGCATCCGATCACTCATTTCTTAGAAAAATAGGAGTCTCAGCCAAAGGCTCGCAGAAATGATGAGTAAATTTCCTATAAAAATAAAAACAAAGGCTGTTTACCATCCCTCCTTCTAATGAGTCTGACAGTACAAATACTCTCAGCTGCTTCAACAAGCACTGAATCAAGCTGCTGGGTCACTCACCAGGTAGAGACTTTCTCCCTATTTGCCTCTGACATGTTGATAATTATTATTTTTTTTTTAATGCAAGTAATAAGAAACAATTACTTACTATTAAAAGTATTGCACAAATCCATCTTCTTTTAAAGGACACACTGACTCCACTAGAGCTGGGTCTGCTCCCTGTGGGCAAACACAGCACCTTTCAGTGGAGCTCTGTCAGGACAAGTTGCCTTTGTGACTGCTGCTCCTCCAGCACCACAGTGCCTGTGTCTGTACAGCTTATTCCTGTGCCTGGAGGAAAACGAGGCACTATGAGGCACTTGCACACCAAAATAACTACCAGTATTGCTATTTTAGGGTTTATTTTTTAACTTGCAGTCTGTGGATCAGGCCTGTGCTGGCAGCCTTCGTCCATGTGAGTCTCAGA
The DNA here is from genome assembly GCA_039654755.1 of Calcarius lapponicus. Taxonomy (NCBI): domain Eukaryota; kingdom Metazoa; phylum Chordata; class Aves; order Passeriformes; family Fringillidae; genus Calcarius; species Calcarius lapponicus. Next base: position 4,029,365 of record CM077479.1, read on the forward strand.
AGTTGAGAAACACAAGTTTGGTGATGCTGTTTGCAGACCCCAGAAACGCTGTTTATCGTCTCTGATCAGCACCATGCTTTGCATGAATTCCAGTCCTGTATCCAAGGCAATCTCATTATTTGCTATACACGCTCGATCTGCTGGCTAATTTCTTTCTCCTTCTCACGGGGGAGGAACCTTTCTGTGCTCCACAGGCATGCCTGTGTTTAGGAGATAAAGAAAGCAAGCAAGACACATGAAGAATGTCACCCCATGGCGGCGGCAGCAGCCTGAACGGGAGCACAATTCCACGGCAGATGTTCCTTGCAATTGAATTGTCTGTGTCAGTGACTGAGAGCTCAGCACTCTGGAGGGGTGTGAGGCAGAGGGCACGGCTGAGCTGAGGGCTGGCTGCAGCTGAGGAGCTGGCACAGAGCAGGCAGCAGCTCTGCTCACTCTGACACGGCTGCAGCATTCATCAGTCTTGGCCTCGAGCACCACTGGCTGCCTGTCCTGGAATTAATTTGGCTAATGTAGCGCGTGATGGAAAGCCACGTTTGCAATCTCTTTGCCAGGCAAGCCTGGAAGGATTGATAGCATCCTCTGTCCCTGCTTAAGAGAACTCACAGCAGAGCTCCACTGAAGGGACACCCACTGAGAGTGTGGCTCCATCCCCCAAGAGAAGGTTTAACACCTCCTGGCTCTGGTGATTGTCAGAGGGAGCCTGAGGAGACAGGGAAGAGGTGGCACTGTCACAGCTGTGGCCCCTGTGCAAGTGGGAAGTGTCAGAGTTTTTTTTGAGGGCAGGTTTCAGTATCAGTCTCCAAATAACTTGTTTTGACAAATGGGATGGTCTCCAGCACAGGGTGCCTATTTGCAGTCATGGTTACAAGCTGGTGGCTGCAGACCAGTGTGTGACCACTAAGTAATTAAGTTGTCTAATGAACAGCTGTTTGATTTGCTTTTGGTCACAATCAGGCTGAGTCTGAATTAAACAAGAGCCCAGTGATGGAAAGGACTGAAATGCTCCCAGCCAACTCCCTGGACAGAGACTGGAAATTAGTTCAGTGCTTTCCTTGTGCCCAATCCCTGACACCCCCATGCACCTGGGCCCTTGTGGGCCTTTGCTGCACCACTTCTGTAGGGAGCAAGAAAAGAGAGTGTTATGAAGCACCCAGGTGGAGGTAAGAGGCAGGGGTGGGAGTTGAGGCAGAACCAGCCCAGCAGAGGCTCCAGAGAAGCAGAGGACAAATCTGCCCAGCACTTCACCCAGAAGTGAAAGCTTGGAAAGCAGATGAGGGTGCACAATAGACAGGATGATATGAAAGGGAGACCATCACCTATCCACCAGAGCCCCAGCTAAATTAATTTTGTGTCACAGTCAGCAGGAAAGGACTTTCTGAGGTAGGCTGAGCACCCTTTTACCAGCAGCCACTCTGTGAGATGCCCTGGGTGAGCAGCTGTGTGCTTCCCCTCCCCACCACTGCCCTGGCACGTTCAGGAGCACAGAGAGAGCTGGAGCTGATTGCAATAAACCCATTAGCACATGGATGTGAGCCACGACACGGCACTGTGCAAACTAACCCAGAAGGACGTTTGCAATGTAGGCAAGTTAATTACCAAAAATAACCCCCAACCCACCCTGGCTGCTGCGCTTTGCCATGGGAACAACATTGTGCATGCGATCACATTCAGCAGGACACAAGCAGCCTGAGGGTCTTTTTACATTTGGCTTGAAAAGGCTAAAAATAGACCCCAAACCACATTCCTTTTTTGCATTGACATCTCCTCTGCCTCTTCCTATTCACTGGCACTTTTACATGCAAAGCAGGATTTGGGATCCAAGGCCCCATAATTAGACTCCAGCCTGGCAGCTGCAAGTGGAACAGCTGGAGGTGTTATTTTTATGGGTTATTAATTGACTCCATGAAAGCCCAGCAAACAGAGAGCCAGGGAGCTGCAGTCCACAGCCACATGACAAGGTCTTAGTGACAGGAAAAGATAAAATAAAAGAGAGAACACAGAATCCTAAAGCCGATTAGTTATAGCAATTTCTCCAAAGCTAAATATAGGGAAAAAATCCTCTCCCATCTTCAGTTCCGTTGGCGGAGATGAGAAAGCACAAGGAAGGAGATAGACAGAAATTTCATTTTTTACATAAACCCTCACGGGTTGCAGAGAGAAACTGATGCTTTGGTGACACTCCCAACACTTAAATCCAGCTGTCCCTGGCAGCTGCCCCCTGAGCAGCCCTTTGCTCAGCACTCCCAAGTGCAGCTGCTCTATCGGAACCCAGGACATTGCTCTGGCTGCCCTGGATGGCTTGAGCCCCTGGCTGGGGGCTCAGAGACCTTGGCACAAAGCCAAAGACACCTGTGCTTTTGATTTTAACCCATGGAGAAAATTACCAACTTTATGTGAAGATTTACAAGCCACAAGAACTTAAGTAGAATGATAGTTAGTTTGTCACAAGGTAGAAAAGTAGAATTTTGGGGTTTTTAGAATGGGGGTTCAGAAGCCAAGACGGAGGGATTTGGGTGTGCCTTGTCCTTCTTCTTTCTTCTTCTTAGCCTCCATCTTCTGTGTGATGGTGGCACTTTTGGATTGGTTTAGAGTAGAAACCAACTGTCTAGCATAGGTGATAGGTATTGGAAAATTATTGTCAATAATGTAGTTTTTAGTATAAAAAGATAACACCACCCTGAGGGCGGTCAGTGTGCCATGGACCGACCTGCTGGACAGATCTCAGCAGGTCAGAAAAAGAATGTTATAGACAGCAGAAAATAAACAACCTTGAAAACCACAGCTGAGGAATCCTGACTCCTTCTTCGATTGCAGGGCTGGGAAAAAGAGACTTTTCAACATGTGGGGGTCATCTCAACCACAGAGACTCTGAGACTGCCCTTGCTCCAGCCTCGCTGTGCTGAGCAGGGGAATGACACAGGGAAGCTCCCAGTGCCATCCCAGTGCCCAGTCATGGCCAGGGTGGCACAGTCCTGGTGCCACTCTGCCAGGCACAGGGTGAGCCTGCAGAGCCCCCCTCCATGGGGCTGAACCACCCACACTGCTCCAAACCAAAGCAGGACAGAGCCAGGAGACTTCTTGCCTCCAAGTCTCCTTCCTCCCTGCCTTTCCTGCAGCTGGGGACAGCTGAAGCCACCTGGGGCCTCAAGAGAAACCCCTCATCAAGAGCTGCGATAAGGAAAGGCCCTGGGTGCTGACAACACGAGGGGATGGGATTGGGTCATCATCTCTGCAAAACCTATTGTACATCCAAGACCCCAGGGAAATAAAAATAACAGGCAACTCCAGCAGAGGTGCTGAGAAGCTGGGAAAGTGGCAGAGCATTTCAGATTTACAGGAAATTAATTTAGCCCTAGTCTGGATGCTGACAGCCAGCAAGGCACTCACCCCAGGACAGCCCGTATTGCTGGCCCAAGCTGTGGGGTCTTTGTCAGACCTCAGGTTTAACTTCTGAAAATAAATCACTGCTGTACAGCAGAGGCGAAGCAGCACCTCTCCCAGGGCAGAGTGCCAGGATCCTGGCACTCAGCATCCCCAAAGGGGAAGGGAAGGCAGTGGAAAGGCTGCTGCTGCTTGGAGGCCAAAACTCAGCCCAAGAAAGCTCCTTCCTCATCAGGAGGCAGGACAGTCCCATGTTCCACAGCTCCAAGACAGGGATTGCTTCCCATTTTCATCACCCACACAGCAAGAGAAGCACCAAACCCCCCCTCCAGATGTGTCTTCACAATGTCCAGTCATAGGCAGTGGTTAGAAGAGGGGGATATTTCTCTCCAACCTCCATCCTTGACACTAGGCACCCCTCTGGGTGGGTTTGGGGTATTTCCAGTCCCTCCCATATTCCCAGCTGCACAGGAGACAGCTGAGGGAAACCCATGTTTTGTAATCTCACCCTCTGGAGACCATTTCTGTAATAACCAATCCCCTTAGACATCCCTTCAACACAAATGTGCCCTCCTGGCCCAAACCCACCCTGGGCTTGCTGCCAGGGCTGTTTTCCACGCCAGCCTGGCAGTGCTGGGACTGTCCTTGGGCAGGAAAGCTTCTCTTCAAAAGCCAGCTCTGCCTCATGCTGTGAACTGGGAAGAGCTGTCAGAGCTCCTGCCAGGGGCCAGCACTTCATTCCTGCAGGATGGGGTTGGGGTTAGGCCTTTATTTGCAGCACAGTCTGCCTGCCCAACCCCCCAAAACACAGCAAGGCCATGGGGCTTCCAAAACTTGGGTTTCATCCTGTGATGGAGCCTTTCCCCAGGCTGGGGGTCCCCCAGGAGCAGAAGTGCCAGGGGCAGGGGGACAGCCCCAGAATAGGGTTCCCATGGGGCGGGCAGGGCTGGGTATCCAACACAGGGGATATGGACCTTCCCCTCACCCAGTGCTTCAGCCCAACCGGGCAATTGCTCTGCATCTGACAAGCCAGGAGCTGAACCCCACTGCAGGAGAGAAACCAAACATGTCACAGGGAGCTGTGGTTCTGCCCTGTGTCCTTGTGGTGCTGCACAGAGCCCCTCTGCACTGCCTTGAACCCCTGCAGGTGGGCTGCAAGCACACTGCCACAGCAAGGGAGCTCAGCATCCCCTGGGTGACCCTGTCAGGCCTGGGGAGGTGCATGTTACTCCTGCATCCACAGGTGCGGCAGTCCCAGCTCTCCCCAGGCTGTTTTCCCTGGTAAGGCTCAGTCTGTGCCATCTGTGCTACCATCACACCTCTCCACAGGATCCAAAGCCGTGGTTGCACAGGGACAGACAGCCCTTTGGGGACAGCAGGAGGAGAGGAGGCTTTTTGCAGGGGGTGTCACAACCACAGGTGACATTGCTGGAGAGCAGAGCTGCTGGCAGCTGCCAGGATTGTGAAAGTCTTTGGCCTTCATGGCGTGGGATGGGGATTTGGGAGCAAAGCACATCAAGTGAGCTGAAGACAGTGACATTTTCCTTCCCAGCTGCTCCCTCCGGGCCCACGCAGCCAGTGGGATGGCTCTGTGCAACTAATGATGCAATGTGATTAGTAAACAAATCATGCATTTGCACTAGGAAACAACAAAAAAAAAAAAAGAAAAAAAGAGGAAGAGGAAGAGGAGAGAAAAGAAAGAAAACAAGTCACATTCTGGGCTGGCAGCAGGCAGCAGTGAGCTCTTTAAAAATCTGCTGAGGAAGGCACTTGCACAGCACATGGTTTGGGCAGATCAATGAAGCTGCAAAGCAGCCTGGCAGGCACACAAATCCACTTTCTAATGAAATTTACAGCAAGTGGAATTTAGGTCACTACTCGGAAGCACTCAGTTTATTCCAGGCAGCTTTTAAAATATTTAAGAAATAGCTGTCAAATTAAGCCTGCTCACCTCTGACTGCAAGGTCCAACTTGGAGCCGTGGCAGATTTCTTAGCTATGGCTTAAAAATACATATTTTTTAAGCTTTCTTTGCTTGCCCCCTCACTTTATTACCACAGCACAGTGATTTGCATAAACTCCTGCCATGCAGTCCTGGCTCTGGTGGGAGCTGGGAGTTGTGAGGATGCTCAGGCTGTGCCCAGCCCAGCCTCATCCATCCCCAGGGTCAGGGCAGTGAGACACCAGACGTGTCCATCCTGCAGCCTGTGCCCAAAGGACTTCAGCTGCAGCTGAAGGAAGAGCAGTGCTACAGCCAGACCTAAAAACAGCTCTTGAGGGAACAGCTAAAAGCAGCCTCTTAGCAGAGGTGAGCCTTCACCAAGTGGTCTGGGCTGCACTGCGGGTTGCCAGTGCTATTCCCAGATGTCACACTCCAAGGGAGCTGCCAGAGCATCTTCAGTGGGGGGTGGAGGGAGGGGAAGGGTGGCAAACAGGCAGTTCTCTGGTTGTTTACCCAGCAGAAGCAGCTGCAGCCTTCAATCTCCACACTCACAATTCCTGCAGAGATCAGAGCAGGCCAGACATTCCCACTTCCAACAGGGCAAAGTTCAAACCCTTACATGACACAGACAGTGGGAGCTGATTGCTGCCCCAGCTTCAGGTCCAGCCAGGCACAGAGCTCAAAGTTCTTCCAGCCTCAGCACAAACCAGGAGCAGAGCAGGGGACAGCAGAAGGCAGCCCTGGAGCGGGGTCAGGCTCAGTGCAAGGGGAGACACCCCAGGCACAGCCAGGCCCTCTCTGGGCTGTGCTCTGGAGGATAAAGAGGTTTCCCCAGAGCTCACCAACCTGCCCCACCTTGCCCTCAGCTTGTTCCCCACAGCCTGGGCATCTCCCATGCCCACAGGGAGGGATGCTCCCCTTCCACAGGGTCTGACCAGATCCCAGCACAGCCCCAGTGCTCAGGATTTGGCCTGGCTGCAGTTGAGGTATAACACAGGTTCCTGTGCAAACAGCTCTGCCTCCTTCCTCATTACTCACATAAATATCCATTTCATGCTCAGCTGATGGAGGATTTGCTTGGCTGGGTTATGATCCTGGCTGCTGCTCCACAGCTGGCTCTGCACCAGGATCTGGCACTGGGGACAGTCCCTGACCTCCCTCCCATCAGCATTCCTGGCCATGGATGAGCACACCAGAGCACACTCAGACACCATCCCTGTGTCCATCTTGGCCCTTCTTCCACCTCATTGTCTCTCCTGACAGAGTTCCATGTCCATCCCTGCAGCTCTCCTGCCCCTTTTGCTCCATTCCTTGTCCATAGGGATGTTATTGAGTCTGGAAGAAGTGATCCTTGGTGATCCCAGCTCTCTGGGACCCCTCTTCCCTCTAGGACATTTACCCATAGGATTCCTCCAAGAAGGCCCCTGGAGAGGCCACTTAACTCTTCCCATGCCAGGCTCTGACTGGACATCCCTGGCAGCACGTGGAGGCCTCAGGCCCTCCTGACACCACAGAGCTGCACATCCCACCTGCCTGTGGAGCTGCTCCCTTCCCAGCTGGATCCAGCTCCAAAATGTCACAGACCCACACGGTACCAGCAGCTGCAGAGGAGCCTTCTCAGGATTCTGCTGCTCAGAGTGACCCCAAGATGCGTTAGAAAGTCTCTTTTTCCAGCCCGGTGGTCGAAGAAGGAGTCAGAACTCTTCAGTTCTCAGTCTCAAGGTTGTTTATTGTTTCTAATCTATAAAATTCTTTCTCCTGCCCTGCTGAGGTCCGTTCAGTCAGAGGCACTCTGCCTGCCCCCAGGGCAGTGTTATGTCTTTATACTAAAAACCTACCTGTACAATGTTTACAATGACTTCCCAATACCCATCACCTGTGTTAGACAGTGAGCTTCTACTCTAAACCAATCTGTAAGTGCCACCATCACAGCAGAAGATAAAGGCCAAGAAGAAGGAGAAAGGCTGGACCTGCCCAGTTCCCTCCATCTTGCCCCCCTGAACCCCCATTCTAAAAACCCCAAAAAATCTATTTCTCACCCTGTGACAAACTGATTATCATTCTACTTGTATGTTTGTGGCTTGCAGATCTTCATATAAGGCTGGTAACTTGCTCCATGGGTCATCATCAAAACCACATCCTGGCATCCTGGGCTCTGTGCCAGGCTCTCTGAGCCCCCTGGCAGGGGTCCTGGCACTCCAGGACAGCCAGAGGGATGTCCTGAATTCTGACATTGCCTGTGCTCATCCACAGCCACAGCATCACCTGCTCACCCAGACACCCAGCTCTCCTCTGGGTGCTCCCTCAGGCACTGAGTGCTGCAGCAGGGCAGCACTGCTGGGTCCAGTTCTGCTCAGGATTTTGTTCTTAGTGGGACACTTGGAAGCAGAATTTAGCAAGGAGGAAATCTTGTGCCTGGCCAAGGAGCCAGCCTGGAGCTGAGCAGCACATCCTACAAGCACAGGGAGCACACACAGCCCAGCAGGCAGCACAGCCTTATGGAATTTCACTGCACACTGCTGTTGGGCTTGGCTTGGGAAGGCTGCAGAGCAAGTGGAAATTCCCTCCAGGAAGGGAAATCTAAGAGCCAGGCTCATGTGCAAGTGAAACACTTGTCTCTGCTGTTTAGATACATTTTTCTCCCCAAGAGAAAGGACAGGAAACTTGGAATTTGCAGGTTATCCCTCCAGGAAACCTTGTCCAGGAGCTGGGCACGACCTGATCCAACCTAGAGCAGAGCTGCCTCCCCTGCACACTCCAGCTGCTCCTCCTGGCTGCAGGCTGGCCAGGGACGTCCCACGGCATGCCCCGAGCCGGCTGGCAGTTGTGTAATGCGGCCTGGGCTGCTGCCAGGGCACGGAGCAGGATGGCCCGAGGGATGTAATCCTGCCGCGGCCTCGCTGCCTGCACATCCGATAACAGAAAGGCTCCCGGCTCTCCCATTCCCGTGAAAACAAAGGGTTCTGTGGAGCTCCACACCCTCTAGTGGAGGTGGGAGATCAGCACATGGAGATGATCCCAAATCCCACAGCTCATTCGGGATCCCATTGCCTGACAGCTCCCCAGGCAGGGCTGGGGCACATCTGCAGGGTGTGCCAGCCCCGGGGACAGTGCAGGTGTCACTTCTGCACAGCCACCTGCAGCAGGTAAACACCTGCCTACTGTGTTCAGCCACAAAAGGATTAAACAAGAAGAAAGTCAACTTTGAAAAATGGATTTTATTCATGTTCACCATCCAGTTAGACACAACTGTTTTGTATAACCCACAGGAAAGCTGCAGGGGGACTTTTCACAAGAGCATGGAGTGCCAGGATGAGGGGGAATGGCTTCAACAGGCACAGGGAAGGGTTGGGTGGGGTATTAGGGAATTAGGGAGGGTGGGGAGGCCCTGGCACAGAGCGCCAAGAGAAGCTGTGGATGTACTGAAGGCCAGGTTGGACTGGGCTTGGAGCAAGCTGGGATAGTGGAAGGTGTCCCTGCCCATGGCTGGGGGTGGAAGGAGATGGTCTCCATGGTCCCTTTCAGCCCAAACCCTTCTGATTCTGTGATAACCCAAAAAGACCACACAGGTATTACCAAACTGCAAGAGCAGCTCTCACCATGCTGCAGAATCACCTCCTGGCCCAGCCACCTGAAAATAAAAAACCAAAATGTCCAGCCAGGAATGCTACAGCCAGAGCCCCCATCCTACACACACCTACCTCCTCTGGATCAGTGTTAACCGAGGCACCATCCAACTCATCTCCCCCTAAAATCCTTCCCAAAAGCATCTCTACCACTTCCAGAGTCAGTATCACCCATCCCACAGCAACAACAAACTGGAAAAGCGCTTGTTATTTTGGCAGGGAATGTTTGCCAGGAGCCAGGATCACTGCGGTGCCAGGTTCCCAGCACAGGCCCTCCCCTCTCCCTTCCCACACCTGCCCGGGCACACCGTCCCTGAGGTGTCCCCAGGTGACCCCCCCTGCAGGAGACAAACCACACATGTCAACAAGAGAGCAAAGTACACAACTTCCAACAAAGTTTACATTTGCTCAAGCGCAGAAACCACCTTATCACTGTTCCCTGCTACGTGGGGAACAAAGTTGCAACTCGAACAGCATCTAATGATAAATCAAGTAGCCAAGTTCTCATTTCCATACCTGAGGGAGCCCCAGTTTGATTTTGCAAAACATTTTCAAAAGAAGCCTCAGCACACATTAAAAAAACCCCAATCGAACCCGTTTTCCCTTGGATTAGGCGTGAAGCTGTTGTTTGCAGTATCATACATGACCATCAAAATGCTTCATGAATGTTCACACCTGTTACTGCACAGGCGAGGCCCAGCACGGAGCCCACCTGGGAGCTGCTCTCGGGCACGGGTGAGGCTGGCTGGCACCTCCCAGCAGCCCTTCCCCAGCCCACAGACCCCCTACCCCTGCCCGGGGGGCACACAGGGCTCCCACCACTCACCTGCTGCTCCCTCACCTCGGCAATGGCAGCACCCAGTCCCACCTGTGCCACCATCCGGGGCTGAGCCCCGGCAGGAAAGCCTGAGACACACAAAGCTCTGGGACACTCACAGCAAAACCAAATCCTGCCCTGGCTGTCGTTCCCTGCAGGCCCTTCCCCACCACACAGCTCACCCCTTACACCCCACGGTCCCCACTGAGCTCTCCCACCCTGCTGTGGGCCCTACACCTCCCCAGGGAGCAGCCACACCCCAGGGCTGTCCTTGCACAGCACCCCAAAGCCCCCAGAGACCCCAAACCCTGCAGCCCCCAGTGCTCCAGCCCCCCAAGCCTGCCTCTCCCAGCCCCCACGACATCCCCCTGCTGACCCCCAGGCTCTCAGTACCCAACATCCCCCCTGCACCCCCAAAACTCCCCACAGCTGCCTTCCCCAGCCCACCACAGAACCCCACACCCTGTCCCCCCGGCCCTCACTCCCCCCTTCACTGCATTCCAAGCCCCCCAAACCACCTGCCCTGGCCTCCTCAAGTTCATCCCTGCCTCCCACACTGTCCTCCAGCCCCCCTGCAGCACCCCCTGCAACCCCACCCCCTTCCCCCCGTACCTCAATACCCCCCACCCTGATCCCAAACCCCCTCTGCACCCCCAAATCCAGCCGCCCCCAAACCCCCATACCCTGCACTCCAGTACCTCATTTCCCCCCGACTCTGCACCCCAAACCCCGAGACCCCGATGTCCCACACCGCCCCCAGAGCCTGCTGACCTGCAGCCCCCATTACCGCCCCTCCTGCACCCCACACTCTGTCCCCGACCCCCATTAGCCCCAGCGCTCCAGACCCCCTACTCCATCTCCCCCAGCCCCCTCTCCGCCCCCAACACCCCGCAGACCCCCAGCCCCCATCACGCCCGCCATGGCCCCGGCCTTCCTTCAGTACCTCCCCGCGCCCGCCATGGCCCCGATCCTCCCTCAGCGCCCCCGTGCCCGCCACGGCCCCCGGCCTTCCGTCAGCACCCCCGTGCCCGCCATGGCCCCCACCCTCCCTCAGCGCCCCCGTGCCCGCCATGGCCCTCACCTTCCCTCAGCGCCCCCGTGCCCGCCACAGCCCCCGACCCTCCCTCAGCGCCCCCGTGCCCGCCATGGCCCCGACCCTCCCTCAGCGCCCCCGTGCCCGCCATGGCCCCCGACCCTCCCTCAGCGCCCCCGTGCCCGCCACAGCCCCCGGCCTTCCCTCAGCGCCCCCGTGCCCGCCATGGCCCCGACCCTCCCTCAGCGCCCCCGTGCCCGCCATGGCCCCCGGCCTTCCCGCAGCCCCGCGCGGCCGGACGCGCGGCCGGAAGGGCACCGAGAGCAGCCGCGGGCCAGAGCGCCGCGCGGGGCACGGCCCGCCAGGGACAGCGCCCTCGTGCGGCGGGAGCTGGGACTGCAGCGGCGGCCGGGAGCGGAGCTCGGGAACGGGAGGGGAACGGGAGAGGAACGGCTGGGAAAGGAGCCCGGGAATGGGAGGGGAACGGGAGGGGAACGGCTGGGAAAGGAGCCCGGGAATGGGAGGGGAACGGGAGAGGAACGGCTGGGAAAGGAGCCCGGGAATGGGAGGGGAACGGGAGAGGAACGGCTGGGAAAGGAGCCCGGGAATGGGAGGGGAACGGGAGAGGAACGGAAGAAGAACGGCTGGGAAAGGAGCCCGGGAATGGGAGGGGGAACGGGAGAAGAACGGCTGGGAAAGGAGCCCGGGAATGGGAGGGGGAACGGGAGAAGAACGGCTGGGAAAGGAGCCCGGGAATGGGAGGGGGAACGGGAGAAGAACGGCTGGGAAAGGAGCCCGGGAATGGGAGGGGGAACGGGAGAAGAACGGCTGGGAAAGGAGCCCGGGAATGGGAGGGGAACGGAAGAAGAACGGCTGGGAAAGGAGCCCGGGAATGGGAGGGGAACGGGAGAGGAACGGGAGAAGAACGGCTGGGAAAGGAGCCCGGGAATGGGAGGGGGAACGGCCGGGAGCGGAGCTCAGTCCTGTGGCCTCGGGGCCGGCAGAGAACGGGACCCCGTGCAGCTCGGAGCGGCCCGACCGGGCAGGGTTTGGCTTTGGAGCTGCTGGTGCGAAGGGAGCCCCGGAGATGCTCCAGGGGCTGGAGCCGGGGAGATGCTCCAAGGGCTGGAGTCACAGAGATGCTCCAAGGGCTGGAGTTACAGAGATGATCCAGGGGCTGGAGTCACGGAGATGATCCAGGGGCTGGAGTCACAGAGATGATCCAGGGGCTGGAGTCACAGAGATGCTCCAGGGGCTGGAGTCACAGAGATGCTCCAGGGGCTGGAGTCACAGAGATGATCCAGGGGCTGGAGTCACAGAGATGATCCAGGGCTGGAGATACAGAGATGATCCAGGGGCTGGAGTCACAGAAATGATCCAGGGCTGGAGATACAGAGATGATCCAAGGGCTGGAGTTACAGAGATGATCCAAGGGCTGGAGCCACGGAGATGCTCCAGGGGCTGGAGTTACAGAGATGATCCAGGGGCTGGAGTTACGGAGATGCTCCAGGGCTGGAGCCCCTCTGCTCTGGAGCTGGGCTGGCAGAGCTGGGGGTGCTCACTTGGAGAAGAGGAGGCTCCAGGAGAGTTAAGAGCCCCTTCCAGGGCCTGAAGGTGGCTTATAAAAAGATGGAGAGTGACTTTTTATACAGACAGATAGCAGCAGGACAAGACAGAATAGTTTTGCACTAAAAGGAGTGAGGAAGAGGTTCCTTCCTCCCTGGCACAGGGTGCCCAGAGAAGCTGTGGCTGCCCCATCCTTGGAAGTGCCCAGGGCCAGGTTGTCCACCCTGGGACAGTGAAAGGTGTGGAATGAGATGGGCTTTTAGATCCTTTTCAACCCAAATAATTCCATGATTCCATTATGATAATCCCCCCCCAAAGCAAAATCTCTGCACAGAGAGTTCAGAGGCTGTTCTTGGCTACAGCTGAAACCACAGGGCAGTTAATACAGAGTAAATCACCATTTTGATTTAATATTCTGCTGATGGTTCTCAAGGCTGCCTGTTTATGTTGAATTGTGCTTCACTTTCAGCGACTCTGACAGCCCCACTCCTGGCTGAGAGAGGCTTTCAGCACAAATACAGGTATCTCTCAAGAAATTTAATCACAATTTCCCCTCCAAGACATTTTGGTATAAACAGCCTGGGAGCAGAAAACCACTCCAGCACACAAGCAATAACTTGCTCCCTGATGGCTCATTAAAAATGAAGCAGCGTTTAGTTTTATTTCTGCAGTAACACATTTTAGCAGACCTCTTATAAAATATACATACAGGTCCAAGCTGTGCAAAACCTGGATGGGAGGAGCAGCTGGGAAAACCAAGCACCACACCACCAGCAAACAAAACCTCATCTTTGCCCATTAAAGCTTAGTGTGGCCTCTGGGAGCTGGCACATGCCCACAGGGATTGAGTGACACAGGGACAGGTTTGTGCCACCAGCCCAGCCCCAGCTGAGCCAGCTGAGCAGGCAATGCCACACTCAGATTCCCCTGGAGTGGGTGCCTGCCCTGCTCAGAGCCTGCTCTGAGTACTGAACTCTCCATTTCCTCGTGATTCTCCTTCTGCCCTTGTAAATACACAGCAGGAGCGTTCTACAAATACCCAGGAACATCTTTCCAGTCCCTGTGAAAGCAGAGGACATGATCCCTGCTTTGCACAAATTGTGATGCAGGGGGATGAATGAAAACACAAATGCCTGCAGATCTGAGGAGCTGACTCTGCAAAAGCTGCTTTTGTGCTTCTCAGAGTACAAAGCCCTTCCCTGCTGCCCCTTGACTAGCCCAGGGATCTCCCCTCTCCCAACACAGCCCTGCTTTTCATGCCTTGCTGGTTTAATGCTGAAGTCATAATGCTCAGTGTTCTTTTTTTTCTTACAGATTTGTAGAATCTTTGAGGTTGGAAAATAACTCCAAGATCATCAAATCCAACTGTGATTGCAGTGAAATCCTTTAGGGGTGCCAGGTACCCAGAGCATGGTGGGAGACCCCTGGTGATGCCTCAGGTTTTGGCTTTTATATTTTTCACATTCTGTGCTGCTTCAGTGTGTGGGTCTGAGCTTCGCATCAGGGCATGGTGAGCTCTGTGCACAGAGCAGGGAGACAAAACAATTCCTGCTCCAGCTGGGCACCAAAGACAAATGATCCAAATCTCAGGCCCAGGAGCACAAACAATGTGGACTGGAGAGAGAAAAACAAGCAGGATGGGACTGGATGGGCTAAAGCTGGAATGGGACAATGAACTGCAAGGTGCAAATGGAGCAGAACTGATCCAAGGGAGAGACCCCGTGCCCGGTTGTGCATTTTGTGACCATTTTGGTTCATCTTGGGTGCAGCCCTGGCTGGGCTCTTGTGCTGCCCAAGGTGCATCCATTGAGGAGATCCTTCAAATAAATCCCTGCTTTATTCTTTAGCTTTGTCCGGCCTCTGTTCTAGGCCAGCCTTGAGGCATCACTGGAGCCAAATGTGCAGTGGCTGGGGAGCCAGCCAGGCTGTGCTGGCTCCCCAGGCACACTCTGAGCCCTCCCAGCCTTGTTTGCCACCAGCCTGGCAGGGAGATGGAGGGACAATCCCAACACCCCACTGTGGGCGGGGACAGCCACCCATTCCCTCCCTGGCCCAGGGCAGGTGTGTGCAGAATAAAAGCCTTTCACACCCTTCCACGAGTTTTATTCGTGAAGGTAAAAGCATTTCACACCCGTTGCTGCAATCCCTGCATCCTGCTTGTGAAAAACACCAATCACTTGTTTCTAAAATTTTAAAAGTTTAATTGTAATAAAATGGTTATAAAAATAGTAATATAATCAGAGTAATAAAAATTTGGACAATCAGGATTTAGGACAATATGAGACAATAAAAACAAAGAGTTACAGACAGTCCGGGTACCTTTTCTGGGCAGCACAAGCCCAAAAAAGGACCCACGTTAACAGAGGATTAACCCTTAAAAACAACAGCCTGTTGCATATTCATACACCTCATCCATGATGCATAAATTCCATTCAAACACAGGGTTCTGTCTGGTCAGTGTCAACTTCTTCCTCTGAATCCTGATGGTGTCTTCAGGGCTGACCAAGGCAGGAAGAAATTTATTTTGTCTGATAATGCAGCAATAAATTCTTTTTCTCTGAAAGATTTAGGTGTCCTGTGGCTGCTATCACACTGTGAGTCCTCTCTTTAAAAATAGTATCTTACACAGCATAGTTTCTATTTTAACATTTTGTTATAACCTAAAACTATATTTAACACACTACTTAAGAAAATTAATACAGCATAACTTTCAACATAACACATATAATATTAATTTTAATATTTGTGAAAAGCCAATCACAAAATAGGCATTTTTCACACTGCTGATCCCCCTGTGCCCCGCTCACACTCAGTCCTTTGCCTCCAAGGGAGCCTGGGGCTGGCTGGCTCACACCCTGCAGGGTTCCATCCCTCCTGGGTGCAATCCTGCCCAGCTCTGGCTGGCTGCAAACTCTGTGAATCTCATTTGTACAGCTGAGCTGGGCTGATGGCAGGGACGCTGCTGAAAACAAACATTCTTTTCTTTCCCTTTTGATAAAAGAAAACATTACCTCTCCGAGATTTACACAGCAGATCAAGCATAAACCTGAATTATCTCCCTCCTCTCTTTCTCCAGGGAGCAGATAATGGGTGGATGTCTCCATCCCTCTGCTTTGTTCCTCATCACCCAGCTTGGCAGCGTTTTGGTTGCTATTAAACCACACTCACACCCCTTGACATTTAAAGGGCTGTTGTTTGATTGCTGTCACAGTCCTGTACGTGGATCCTTCAACCAGTTCCCTTCTCCTCTTCCCACCCATGATGGATTTTCTGGTTTACTCCACAGTAATTTGCTTTTCTCTAGCAGAATGCTTCACTGGGGTCTGTGCCACATCACACCCGAGCAGCTCTGGGCACATTGGACCTGCCCTTTCCTGCTTTCAGGAAAACTGAACAGCACATGGATCTGGGAGCCTGGACCTGCTGGGCTTGGATCCTGCTGCCTTTGGGGTCGCTGCTGTGGTGTGGGATGTGTCAGACCACAGATATTCCTGGTGGGGGTCTGTAGTATCTGCAGGCAACCCCAACAAGGGGAGAGAATGATGAAGAGGATTTAATTGATATTAGAAGGGTAATTAATTATTTTATAATACTGTATTATTTTATACTATATTATATTACATTGGATTTAAATTGAATTTGTTAAGTATTTAATTTTGCAGTTGACAGTTTTGATGTACACGCATGCTTGGCCCTCATAGGCCAAGGAAACAAACATGATTATTTTGGGTAAACAGTTTCTAGATTGTATTCTACTTTGGTATAATAGTTTCTATATTGTATTCTACAGGTACAGCAAATAAGAATTGTTTTTTCTTTCTCAGAGAATGTGAAATCTAGAAATATTTTTGGGAGGAATTGTGTCTTGCTTTTCTCTGTGAAGAGAAATGTGGCTTTTTTTTCTCCTGAGAAGCTATGAGGCCTCAGGAACAAAATGTAAACAAGGATTATCTGCTGCTGTGGAATGCAACAGGTGCACCTGGGATTGGTCTCATGTGGTTGTTTTTAATTAATGGCCAATCACAGCCCAGCTGTTTCAGACTCGCTGGTCAGTCACAGGATTTTGTTATCATTCCATTCCTGCTTTCTTCTCAAGCCTTCTGCAGAGAAGGTTGAAGAGGTTTGTGTATCTAATAAATTGTTATTCAATTTATTCACACTTGCTTGACTTGCTTGTAGAGAAACATCCCCGAGCAAATCCAGCTGTGCTGGGGAAAGAAGTTTTCTCTCTCAGGCACTTGTCAGTGTCCCCAGCTGGAGGTTCCTCTCCCCTCAGCCTGCCAGCCGTGCAGTTTGTGTGCAGAGCCAGCAGAGCCAGCTGGGCTGGTGTGCTCCACGCTGAAGATGACAAATCCAAGAGCTGGTGGCCTGCTGTGACCTGCTGAGGAGCACTGCTGTGGCCAGGACTCTGCTGATTGCAGCACATCCCCATTGCTGCCTCTCACCTCCCAGGGGCCTCTTTTTATTGAAGAATAACTCATTGTGGCCAAATTTCTTCCAGATCCAGTTCTGTGTGGCTGTGCTTATTGTATTTGTGAGGTGCCCTGTGGCAGGGAGGAATGATGAATCTGACTCCATGTTCTCAGAAGGCTAATTTATTATTTTATGATACTATATTAGATTAAAGAATGCTAAATTAAACTATACTAAAGAATACAGAAAGGATACTTATAGAAGGCTAAAAAGATAATAATGAAAACTTGTGACTCTCTCCAGAGTCCTGACACAGCTTGGGACTGATTGGCCAAAGAGTGAAAACAACTCACAACAGAATCCAATATGAAACAATCACCTGTGGGTAAACTCCAATCACATTCCACATGAGCACAACACAGGAGAAGCCAATGAGATAATTTATTGTTTTCCTTTTTCTCTGAGGCTTCTCAGCTTCCCAGGGGAAAAATCCTGGGCAAAGGGATTTTTCAGAAAATACGAATGCCACAGTGCTCTATGAGAATAGTTTACCTGAGACTCCATTTACTCCATGGTGGAAAAAGCCCATTCTTTATTCATAGGACTCCTTTTTATACAGTTTTACAGACTTTGTGTGGGACTCCAGCTGGTCAGGAGCTTTCTTCCCAATTACTTTATTGGTTAGTAAAAGGTATTTTACTTGTCCATCAAATCTCAATAAATTATATCTATATCTATAAATATATATACTCAAATTGTTTACATATCTTCTTCACTGCTTCTCATGGGATAGATTTAATGTTTATGCATGTGCTAGTTGTTTTTCACCCAGAAATAGATTGTTATGTTAACAAACTGTTCACACCAGAACTGCTTTCACATGGGCACTTGCAAAGTGCTAGATTGACAAGGCCAGCCACTGATATAACAGAGCAGAACTGATTTTATGAGGCCTTTTTCTTATCATTTTTCCTCTTTACTGCAGTTTTTCCCCTTTACTGTGGCTCTCCTCACACCAGCTGTACCAGGTGTGGTTTGTCCTCTCCACAGCCAGCAGCAGGCTCTGTGTCATGGAGCTGGACAAAACCCTCAGGGACAGAACAAGGTGCCCACCCTGAGCTGCTCTCTGCTGTCAGGCACATGAATTAACACCTGCACAGCATCCTCAGGCCTCTCCAGGGAGCTGGAGCCCCCCAGAGTGGGCTGGAGGGTGCTCCCAAACCAGCACACCTGCAAGGGTGGGTGGCACTGTCCATGCCACAGGGTGCTGGGGTCTCTAGATGACATTTCCTGGCTCTGTCCCTGCCTGCAGGATGGCATCAGCTGCTCCTCCCATGTCACCTCTTCTTGGGACTTCTGCTGGTTATGGAGTGATTTTGAGATGCATACAAGTCTTTTTTCTTAGCTTGGCAGCTGAAGAAGGAGTCAGGATACTTTTGTTTTCATTTTTAATGTTGTTTAGTATTTCTTATCTATAACATTCTTTCTTGGGCTTGCTGAGGTCTGTTCAGCAGGTCAGACAGAGGCACACTGACCATCCCTGGAGGTGGTGTTGTCTTTTCTACTAAAAAGTACATGTACATTATTTACAATAACTTCTTAATACTTATCACTTATGTTAGACAGTGAGTTTCTACTTTAAACCAATCTAAAAGTGTCACTGTTACAGCAGAATATGGAGGCTAAGAAGAAGAAGGAGAAAGACTGGACACACTCAGATTCTTCTATTCTGCTTCTTGAACCTCCATTCTAAAAACTTCAAAATTCTACATTTTCACTTTGTGATAAATTCACTATCATTCTGCTTAAATTTTCATGGCTTGCAGATCTTCATATAAGGTTGGTAATTTTTTCCATGGGTCAAAATCAAAGGCACAGGGGTCCTGGGCTCTGTGCCAAGGTCTCTGAGCTCCTTGTCATGGTCTTGAGTCTTCTAGGGCAGTCAGAGGAATTTCTTGGGTTCTGATAACCTGTGGGATGGGGACAGCTCTGGGCTGGCAGTGAAGGGTTCAGTGTCCCTGCATTTTGGGTAAATATCCATTTCCAACCACAGGGGGAAGGCTGGGCACTGCAGAGGTGACTCAACAATGGCAATCTCTTCTAGTCTGTGCTCAGGCAGCCACACTCTAAAACACTCCAAAGCACTTGGGAGCACCCTGTAGCCTTCAGAGCCAGGCCAAGGTGTTAAAAATAGGTTAGAAACTGTTGTAAAAGAGTTGATAATTGTTAAGCACGTACTGTTCGTTTGGTTATATTGTAAAAGGGGTTATAAGGGTAGTTATAAGAAATTACACCTCAGTAAAGTGCAGCACCCCCCTGGACAGAGCTGTGATGGGCCAATCAAGGCCTTCAACCTTCATGCAAATGAAGGATCCAAACAGAAACCAATCCACAGGGACAAAATCAGGATAAAAAGGGGGATCTGACCCAGGGAAGCTGTGCCCTTCCTCTGGAGCATCAGGGGCCATCGGGGAACGCTCCTGCTCGGCCCGGGCCCCCTTGCTTTGGGCCTTGCTTTTTATTATAATAAATGCTGAAATCGCTTTAGTACCGGGAGCCTGGTTCTGTTTTTAACATGTACTGTTAGTTTTGGTTGTTATATTGTAAAAGGGGTTAGCAGGGTAGTTATAAGAAATTGCACCTCAGTAAAGTGCAGCACCCACCAAGTGAATCGAGCCAGCCTGGACAGAACTGTGATGGGCCAATCAAGGCCTTCAACCTTCATGCAAATGAAGAATCCCAAAAGAAACCAATGCAAAGGGACAAAAAACAGGATAAAAAGGGGGATCTGACCCAGGGAAGCTGTGCCCTTCCCCTGGAGCATTGGGGCCATGGGGGAACGCTCCTGCTCGGCCTGGGCCCCCTTGCTTTGGGCCTTGCTTTTTATTATAATAAATGCTGAAATCACTTTAGTACCAGGTACCTGCTCTCATTTTTATCAGCAGCACAGCCAGAGCTCTGGCTGAAATTATCTGCTGAAATTATCCAAGGAAACGCCTCTGTGTTGTATCCTGGGGATCAGCTCTGCTCTGACACGCTCTTGTTCCACCAAACCCACATCCCAAAAGGCTCCACAGCCCCAGCACTGGTACCACTCACAGAGCCCCCACATTCCCAGCTGTCCCCTCAGCACCCCAAAAATCTGCTCAACAGGGCCACAGATGCGCGGGAGACGCTTCCAACACAGACATCAAGGATGAGTTGGTGCCCTTTGCAATCTCCTTCTGCTGCATTCCTACAGAGTGTGGCCAATTTGCATAATAAACACGAGCTATAAATGTCAAAGTCGGCCACATCCATGTCTTATTTTCAGTTCAGACTCTGATTGCATCTTTTTGACTCTAACTTGCCTTTGCAAATAGCTGGAGCCTGGCACTCTGTGGCTGCTGCTTTCCTGGATCTGTGGGGCTGGGCTGCAGAGCCCAACATCCAACATCCTTACGGCCACCCCAAAGCTCCTGCCTTCCCTGCAGATGCAATTTTATGGCTCTGTCACTGCTGCCTGGAAAGAGTGGGCCCAGGGAGGAGAGAAAAGTGTTGGGCCAGGAGGCAGAGCTGGATGGCAGCCTGGAGAGGTGGAGGGGCTCCTCTGCACACTGTCAGGAAAATTAATCCACAAACACCAGAGGTTTATGTCCAAAAAGGAGACAGAGGAGTCCTTTGACTTTATTTGAATAAAGGGAGAGGCCATGGGGCATTCCCCTGGGGTCTCTCGAATTTTTGGAGGATGCAGCCTCCTTTTTATCCCAATTTCCTGGCCACATTTCCCTTCTCTCTTCCCCATTTCTGAGGTACTTGAGAGGTACAGGCTCCTTGATATGCCTGATACCAAAGATTCCCCTCTAATGTACAACACTCCCTTTTCATTTTTAATTCTTACAGAATTTAGGGGTTTTTCTTCCCCATTGTTTCTTTCATTTTTCAATGCCTAATTTCATTTATCAGCAAACCTACAGTTTATTTGTAAAGGCAAATATCTTTTTCCATTCATCAATCAATGGAATCCTTTCCATTGTTTCTTTTATCTCTCTTTAAGTTTAAGCTGGTTTTATCTACCAGCAGACCCACAGCTTGTTTGTAAAGACAAATCTGCTATTCCTCTGCACACCCAGAGGGAAACTGAGGCAGAACCAGGCAGGGATCTGGCTCTCCATGGCAGATCCACACTGCAGATCAAGGTCCCCAGGGCCACCATCATCTCACCTTGCTCTGCACCATGTCAAGTGCCACGAGAATGGGAACATGTGGATTTTCCAAAATGCTGTTTTTGCAGGTGCGGGGTGAGGAGAGACAGCTTCAAACCCTGGCACCTTCCAGACTTATCCGTGCTCTCCTGTCCTGCTGGGCTGAGATTAACCCCACACAAATCCGATACAAACCCACCTGCTGCTCTCCCTGACGGCCCCACTGTGGGCCCGCATCCCATGGCTCGTCTGAGCCTGGTCCCTAAACATTTCCAGATCCCTACAGCACCGCTCTTCAAATGCAAATGAGGATTTGCAGGAAGCCATTTGATTCACGGGTTCATCCTTTATTTTGGCAGATAGCATCAGTTAAACGCCTGCTTATTTCTGCTTTCTGAGAACAATATAAACCACTTAAGTACACATGCAAGACAGACTGAGCCCGAAGTGCTTATGAGCTGTTTGATTTACCGAGGTGTCTTTATCTTTGCCGAGTATCTCGCAAAGTCATTTATTATTTAGCAGTAAATTAAAGTAGAGGGTCTGTGATTTTCAACAACAGAAATTAATATCCCAGCACTCCTTTGTACCATGTATATCTATAATTTACAGCACTGGAACCAGCCAGACAGAGCTGCAAGACCATCAGTTTCCTTTCTCCCTTGTCACCTGCTGATCACTGCTGCGTAGCAGGAATAAAAAAATGGACTGGCAGGAGAGACACTCCGACAGGAAAGGGCAGTTTTAAATTAAAAGTCCAGTTTTTGTGGTTCTCAAGAGGCCCCCTTTGCTTCCCACTGCCCTCCTGCACACATCACTTATGGCTAATAAAGTGAACAGGCAGCAATTTGGCCTTGAGACAGCTGAATTTTAACCTCGCTGGTTCTGTGCTTGGTGAATAATAGTAGTAATAATAATAACAACAATAAACTAATAAAATATAATAATAATAACTATTATTATTATTATTATTATTATTATTATTATTATTATTATTATTATTATTATTATATTAATAAATGTTTATTGTTATTACTTCTATTATTACTACTACACCTGCAAGCCTTGGAAACACACGCTGTTGAATTCTTTACCCACTTGTCCACAGTGGAGGGGTGGCCAGGGGTGGTACAGAATCAGAATCCCAGAATAGTCAGGGCTGGAAGGGCCCTCTAGAGATCAACTCTGCTGCCAAGGCAGGGTCACCTGGAGCAGGGGACATGGAAGCACATCCAGGTGGGTTTGGAATGTCCCCAGAGTGTGACTTTAGGAAAAAGACTGGGGTGTCACACTGGAGAATAACACATGCCTGGAGCTCCAGCCCCTTCCTTTGGGTCTGTGCCAGCTCACCATCAGCAGCCTGGTGCCAGGTTCAAGAGCAATATCATGGCCAGAAAGTTTTATGGGCTGTGTCGGGCTCTGGCTGACACAAAGCAGCCAATAATTTATAGCAATCTCATGTACTACAAAGGCAAAACATGTCCCTCTTGGATGGAGCTCTGTGAGCCTGAGGGATAAATCAGCTCCAGCAGGGAGCAAAGATGAGAAAAGCAGAAAAAAAAGACCCAAAATATTCTACTTGGATCCTCTGGAAGGAGGGGAGAGAAGGGGCCCTGCAAACACCCCCCTGGTGTGGGTTGTGTGGGCTGTGCCGTGGTTCCTAAACCCTGCCTGGACCTTCAACATCTCCTTCCATCACCTCTTGTCCATGCCCACATGAGCACCTCGCCCTCCTGGAGCCCACCTGGGCCGCAGGATGAGGAGGTTTTGTCCCCCAGAGCTGTGGAGGAGCTGGAGGCTCTACCCCAGGAGCCATCGGGGGGTGGCAGGGGTGCACTCAGCAGCCACTCCTTATTCCTTATTCCTTATTCCTTATTCCTTATTCCTTATTCCTTATTCCTTATTCCTTATTCCTTATTCCTTATTCCTTATTCCTTATTCCTTATTCCTTATTCCTTATTCCTTATTCCTTATTCCCTATTCCTTACTCCTTATTCCTTATCCCTGCCTGCAGAGGAGGCATGGCCACAGCACTTCCCTCAGGTCTGGCACAGGGTTTGTGCTGTTGGCCAACAAATCCATCCTCTGGAATAATCCCAGGACACTCAGCTCTACCTGAGATGCTGCCAGGAGGAGCAGAACCCGTGGGTGCTTTCTCCAAGCACCGCCTCAGCCCACAAAGAGCAGCACAACCCAACCTCCCTGCACCTCCAGAGGGGTTTCACTGCATCAGGGACCAGAGCTCCCCACACCTTCTGCCACAAGGACCAGGCTCCCTCACTTCCACCCTGTCTCAGATTGAAAGCTGTACCTGGGTGTGTGTTCTATCACCATCTCTTAAGGGTGGGGCAGTTCTCTGCTGTTCTTGGGGCAGTTTTTTCTTTATCTCTCCCACAGCCAACCCTCCCTCCAGGAGATCTCTGCTGTCCATGGCCACTGAGTGTCCCTGCAGGGCTGATCCAATTCCAGCATCCCATGGGGAGATGCTCTGCCCAGGGAGGAGCCAAGCATTCCTCCCTGGATCCAATCTGAGCCTGGCACAGCACAGCAGCCTTTGCCCCCTGCATTGCCAGAGGAGCAGCTTTCTGCTGCCCTGCATTGCCAGAGGGAGCCCAGGCCCATCTGCAGCAGCCCTGGAGCTGCAGAGGAAAACTCCCCCCTTGTGCAGGATCCCTGCTGCAGCAGAGCCACAGCTGGCACTGCAGGAGGGCTGAGCCCCCATGGGATGGGGCTGTGACACCCCCTGACACACAGGGGGACAGCATTCTGACTCTACCAGTAGTTATTTTATTTATACTATTACATTTGTATTTTTTAAATTTTCCTAGAAAAGTACTGTTATTTCTACTCCCATATCTCTGCCTGAGAGCCCCTTAATTTCAAGATTATAATAATTCAGAGGAAGGGAGGTTTTCATTTTCCATTTTAAAGGAAGCTCCTGCCTTCCTTAGCAGGCACCTGCCTGTTCAAACCAAAACAACTACACTTGCTCACCATGGTCTCACAGGCTGGATGGCTCCCAAATTATACATGTGCCCTTCAATTTCTCAGCTAAATTAAGAAAGTTGTTTTTCTTGCAGCCAACCAGATAAAAACATGGAAAGACACCAGGAAACTCAGCCTGTAACAAGTCACACTTTTCCTCTCTCTCCTCCTCAATGTAGAGAAATTTCCAAGGCGAAACCATGGCAGAGTTATTTGTCTTTGTTTTTGGGAAGAAAAGCAAGCTGATTAAAAGCAAACAAAAAGCAAGAGCTGTGGAGTCCCAGAGGCTCCCTTGCAGGAGTTCCAAGGGAAAAAAAGGAATAAAAAACTGGAAACTTTAAAGCAAGACATTTAAGCTTTGAAGACCATATCAGTAATGGATGAATTAAACCAGACAGTAATTAGCACTGAAAGCTACAATACCTGAGGAGATGGGGAAAATTGGTTTCCTCATGCTCATCAAGCCCTTCCAGGGATGCTCCTGCCAGGATGGGTTTGGGGCCAGGCTCTGTGTTGTCACTGGCAGTGTCTGCACGTGGTGGCTGGGCTGGGACAAGGCTAATCATCAGGAAAAATGCTGCTGCCTCTGGTTTGGGATTGCAGCTATCAGGAAAATTAATCCACAAACACCAGAGGTTTATGTCCAAAAAGGAGATAGAGGAGTCCTTTCTGGCTTTATTTGAATAAAGGGAGAGGCCATGGGGCATTCCTCTGGGGTCTCTCGAATTTTTGGAGGATGCAGCCTCCTTTTTATCCCAATTTCCTGGCTGCATTTCCCTTCTCTCTTTCCCCATTTCTGAGGTACTTGAGAGGTACAGACTTCCCAGAATGCCTGATACCAAAGATTTCCCTCTAATGTGCAACCCTCCCTTTTCATTTTTAATTCTTATGGAATTTAGGGGGTTTTTCTTCCCCATTGTTTCTTTCATCTTTCAATGTCTAATTTCATTTATCAGCAAACCTGCAGTTTATTTGTAAAGGCAAATATCTTTTTCCATCCATCAATCAGTGGAATCCTTCCCATTGTTTCTTTTATCTCCCAGTGCTGCTTTTATCTACCAGCAGACCCACAGCTTGTTTGTAAAGACAAATCCACCATTCCTCTCAAGCCCACCCTGGGAGCCCTGCCTGGAGCAGGGATGGGACAGCAGCCTCTGTGCTCCCCCAGGAACTGTGCTAATCCCTGGGATGTTGCCACTTGGAGCTGGAGATAAGGAGGGAGCACAAAACTCCTCCAGGAGCCTTGGGAGACACCTGAAGTTTATCTGCTCGGTGTCTGCTGGCTGGAGATTACAGGCTTTTATTTCCTTCTTTCCAGTGGGAAGAGAGAAAAAAACAATAAACAGGCAAAAAGCCCATCCTGCATGCAAAGCATGATCCTCAAATAAATACCAGAGCTGTGTTATCCCATTAAGAAAGCATTTAGCTCTGAGCTTTGCACACCTCGAGCTGCAGGAGCTCTGGCTGTGGAGAGGAGGGGGATTGGTGCCTGCCAGCTGCTCCTGCCCCCTTGGCAAACCATTTCCTCCTGGGGCAGGAATTATTTAACAGAGCCACTCGACTGCAGACCTGCCCAGGAGTTAATTTACTTGAAAAACCAATAAATTAGGTTAGGTACCTTTGTAGATCAGGAGTCCTGAGCGGGGATGGGATCCAGCTCTCCAAGAGTTCCACCTTTCCTTTATAAATAATCCTGTCAGGTTCCCCTTGCTCTGCCCATGCTGCTGTGGAGCTCTTGAGCTGCAAATTCCTCTGCTGGTCCTGCAGAAAAGGGATGGCTGGAAATGGATTTGCAGAGAGTTCTCAGGGCCTGACAGAAGGCCCACACAGTATTCAAACCCTGAGATGAGAAATGCTGACTTAGAAATGCCATGGAAGAGGACAGACATTGCTGAGAGAGAAATGGAGCTAGAAAAATGTTTCAAAGTGTGACCTTGCAAAAAAGACCAGCTATATATATGGTACATATATATATATGTATGGTATAGATGATATAGATATAGATATAGATATATAGATATAGATATATACGGAGAAATAGAACTATGAAAGATGCATTGTAGTAGGACCCATGAGGGATAATTTTAGATGATTGGCTTTAAGGCATTCAAAGCATGGTGTGGCAAAACCTGAATGTTTTTGAAGCATGGTGTGGCAAAACCAGCATGGCGTGGCCAAGAAACACTTATAGTGTATTGTAATTAGGAAACAGTTGGCTTCTGATTGTAATAGCATGAATTATAAGATCTCTATTGTCTCACCCTTCACACGAGACTGAAAATGGAATAAAAGTTTTTAAAACACCTCTCAGTTACCCCATCTCTGGGTCAGGAAAAGGGTATTGTCTAACAGCCTGGAGCTGGGAATGGAACTCCTGAGCTGCAAATTCCTCTCCTGGCTCTGCAGAACAGGGATGGCTGGGCCACTGTGCTCTGATGGTCCTCCAAGGGCAGCAAATCACCCAGCCTCCAGCAGATGAATGGGAAGGAAACGCTTCACAACACCAGGGCAGAGATAAGGATGCTCGGTGAGAAGAAAAAAAATGGAGATCTCTATCAAATAATGTGCTCCTGTGTGTTTCTCACAGTGGGGAGGCTGTGCTGGGCTCCCTGGCACTTTGGGAGGGAAATTCAGGACGGTGGAGATTACACAAAGCATAAAATTCTGTTTGCACAGCAACGGAGTTAATCAATTTGCATTTTTTTGGTTTTTTTTTTTGAGGAGGTGGTAAATTGAGGCAGCAAGGGCCAGCTCCAGCCCTTCCACCCGTGTGGGTGCTGAGAGTGGCTGCACCAGCTCGGGTTTGACAAACTGGGTTTGCAGCTGCATCCCTTGTCCTTGGTGGGGTGACAAGACCAGGGGATGTGTCACCCACCTCCATGGAGAGAAACCCCCTCTGTGGAGCCCCTCTGCCCTCAATGAAATAATGCCTTTATTAAAAGTGATCAGCTCAAGGTTGGGAAGCTCGACGGGTCCATGGTGATCAAATCGATAGCCAAATTTATCCAAAAATTTAACAACGATTTTTTGGGTCAATTACAAAAAAAACAGAATTTTTTGCAACCGCCACAATCAGGACAGCGTCAGCCCGGGATCAGACGCTGGGTGAGACCAGAGGTTCAACCAACAGAGTGACGGCCTCCCCTCAAAGGTTCACCCTGAGCTCTTCCAGGCTCCAGCTTATATACAGTTTATTCTGCCTGAGGCATAGATGACCACATCTCTGTATTCACTTCTTCAAATGCAAATCCATTTCTACAGACAGATCCCGGTTTGCTGAAATTCCTGGATCTCAGCGCTGCCCGGAGTTAGTTATAATCTGAATAGGACTCTGCTTCTGGCTGGGGAGGTTGGCACATAGCTTTTACAATATTTTATACCTACATATATCTACTTATACAGCATGAATTAACTCTATTATATATGGCAATGGTCTCACCATCATTGCTCCCAAGATGACTCGGAGAAGGAAGAACGTGCAGCTTTGTCCACTAAAGGGCCAAGCTGGCAGTCCTATCCTCACAAGAGCAGCAGGCATAACCTTCTCTTTTTCAACTTTTGAGTTTTCCAGGCTCGGGGTCTTGTTTCCAGCTGAGGTCTTCGGTCAGGGTGAGGGGCAATAAAGGTTTTCAGCATCTCTGCAGGCTCGGTACTTTGTTCCTCACATCCAGACATCACTCCAATCTCTTAATTCTGTGTTGGCTCATTGTTTTCAGGGTCTTTTCAGTAAGTTTGGTGCGGTTGCTTCCCATGGCATGCTGGTCCCGAGAAAATTTTGCATTCTCTCTGATGCCCCCCCATGTCCCCTCCTCTCACTGTCCGACCATCAACTTAGCCCCACGCAGGACCTTACCGATACAAAAGGAGCAATTAACGAGAACGACCGGTGATTACAATAACAAACAGGTAGAACTTCACTTTGGCAGCAACTGGTTTCACTGGTTCTGCAACCCTTTTTTTCCCCAAAAAAATTGGCAGATTTTTTTACTTATAACACTCAACATCCCCAACTCTTCACAGGTCCTCTCTCCTGCTACTTCTTTATTTTTTTTTTTACCCCACTCCCATTTTACAGCTTTTATCTCAATCCCAGCAGATCACTGCTCACCCATCCTGCCAAACTTTCATCCCTTTAGATGGGAAAGGTGTGAGACACCCTCATGACTGGTGCCTCAGCAGCACATTTCAAACCCTGCCTCAGTGCTCCCACTGCTGAGGAGCTGGGAAAAGGGCGTGTGAGAAATGATTGTCACTTCCAAAAATTTAAATGGTTTATTAAAACCTTATCAAAAATACAACAGAAGACTGAATAGAGAAAATATTAGGGGAGCAGACGATTTTTCCCACCATGTGCTCATCCACACAATGGAGGTTTTGCCTTTTAACCCTTTTGCCCCTCCCAAAGTTCTGATCTCCTTCTTCACTGTCCAGTGGTGGAGATCACTTCCTCAAATCTTGTTTGGAGGTCAGGTGCTGCCATAGTGACAATCCCACCCTCCCAGATGTCCCAAACTCAGATCACCCCCTGATAACAACACAGGAGGGTAAAATACAGCTATAAATCTATAAAACTTCTCCTAACATATATATAATATTTGCCTTTTAATTGTGAGAGTCAACCATCCCGTTACTCATCCATCACAGGCAGCACAGCACAGCAGGAGAACTGCAGCCAGCAAGGGCTTGCTGTGGTATTTAAAAAGCTCTTGACCAAGCATTTTCATCCTGAACCATAAATTTGAAAAGCTTTTCCACCCTGGAATATTTAAGCTTCCTGCTGAGTGCCTCAGATTGGCAAACATCCTTCACACGAGGAAATTTGAAGATTCTCCTCCCATCATTTTGAGGCTTCCCCTGCCATCATTTCCCCCTAATCTTAGGAGAAGAGGACAGAATCGGGCAAGCACAGGGCTCAAAGCCATGCACCCCTCCCTGTTCCATGTCCCCATCTGCAGAGCCGAGAAAGGCTGAGCCCTCCTGGTGGCTTCAGCTCTGAGCGCCCTCAGGGCCACTAGATGTCAGTGGAGACTGGGGATGGGGAAGGAGGAAAGGAAAAAGGAAAGGGAAAAGGGAAAGAAAAGGGGAGAAGGAAAGAGGAAAGGGAGAAGGAGGGAAGGAAAAAGGAGAAATGGAAAGGAAAGGAAAGGAAAGGAAAGGAAAGGAAAGGAAAGGAAAGGAAAGGAAAGGAAAGGAAAGGAAAGGAAAGGAAAGGAAAAGGAAAGGAAAGGAAAGGAAAGGAAAGGAAAGGAAAGGAAAGGAAAGGAAAGGAGGATCCTTGCACATGGACATCTCTCTGTAGCCCTTCCTGCAGTGCTTGGGGACACCTTGTGTCACCTGCCACCCCCAGGCATTGCTTTGGAGCTCTCCCCCACATGTCCAGAGAAGGTTCAGAAGTTCCAGCTCCCCATCCCTGGCAGTGAGCAGGGAGCATCCCTCCTCTGAGCTGCTCCTGGTGAAGCAATAAATGGGGTATGGAAACAGCAGGGGAAAGAAATCAGGGCCTTTCTTTGAAGGGTGTGCTACACTCTCCTCGCTGGTGTGCAAGGGCAGCACCCTGTGGCATGGGGTCAGCTGTGCCCCCAGCCTGAGCTCTGCACTGTCCCCAAAATCCTGTCACCAGCAAGAATGCACTGGCCATTTAACATCTCCCTAAAATCACCCACCCCTTCCCACACCACCTTTGTAACATCCCCTGAAATCACCCACAACCCAGCCCTTCCCACATCACCTGTGTAACATCCCCTGAAATCACCCACAACCCAGCCCTTCCCACATCACCTGTGTAACATCCCCTGAAATCACCCACCCCTGTTTAAGACCCTCCTAAAATCCTCTGAGCCTGCAGATCCTTTGCTTCCCTTTCCGACAGGTTTTGCCCACAGGTGAAGGATTATTTTGGTTTTTCCCAGAGGGTGAGGCCCATCACAGCACCAGCCAGGCTGGGATGCTCCAGGGCAGAGGGCAGCCCCCATCCCAAGCCCTCCTCTTCCTCCTCCCTCTCCCCAGGTCTGCACCAGGAGCTTTTCTGCTGCCCCTCGCTGCCACATCCACCTGGGACCCTCTCCAGCAGCCTGGGCTCACTCCCAGCACTGACACATAACAAATAAACACCAAATGCCTTATTTTTGTGGAAAATGAGGTGTGGGGATGTTACCAAGCAGAGAGATGTGATTTTGTGCTCACTGAATTATGACACATCAGTGGCAACCTCCCAATGAGATGCAGTTTCACATCACCAGTGGATGACTATTTAGACAGAGTTTGAAGTAATTCCCCAGCTTTCCCCAGCAAAACACTTCAAGATCACCTTTTCCCCAGCAAATATACCTTGCAATTTCCTTTTCTAGTAAAAAAATAAGTGCTTTGCATCAAATTCTCAACAATTTCTTGTTGTGGCTGAAGGTTCAGAGCTATTAAATGGCACAGGAGGGTAAAACTCCCATTATCTTGCCAGTCTGGAGTTCCCTTTGTCCTCCCTGTTTCCAGACCTGGCATCCATCCCTCAAATACAAAAACTTCCATTTCCAATTCCATTTCTGTTCTTCTAAATATGTTCCAAGACTCAGAGGGCTACAGAAGAGCAGCAGGGCCCACACCCCAAAATCCTCCTGAAAGCTCAGACTGATGAAAAGATTTCACTTTCTTTGAGCTTTTTTTTTTTTTTAATTTTGGTTCAGCTTGATTTTTATTTTATAAATAAACCATTTTCTTCTCATGGTTTATTGGCTGAAGGGGTTCTCACAGATAAAGTTTGCCTTGCACCCATGGTGGGTGGATGGAGAGAGGTTTGCTGGGCTGGAATCACCTGTTGCCAACTGAGGGCAGAGTCAGGGGGGTGTTCTGCTGAATTTCCTGGGATTTTAGGCAGCAAGTGCATGGATGGGGGTTTTGGTGACTCTGAGCTCTGGGCTGACAGGGAAAAATTAGCCCTGAGCAGATCTGCCAGGACAAAACCAGCCCTGAGCAGCTCTGCCAGGGTAAAATCAGCCCTGAGCAGCTCTTAAAGAGTAAAACCAGACCTGAGCAGCTTTTCCAGGGTAAAACCAGCCCTGAGCAGTTCTTCAAGGGTAAAACCAGCCTTGATCAGCTTTGCCAGGGCAAAACCAGCCCTGAGCAGCTCTTCAAGAGTAAAACCAGCTCTGGGCAGCTCTTCAAGGGTAAAACCAGGCCTGAGCAGCTCTTAAAGGGTAAAACCAGACCTGAGCAGCTTTTCCAGGGTAAAACCTGCCCTGAGCAGCTCTGCCAGGATAAAAACAGCCCTGCCAGGGTAAAACCAGCCCTGAACAGCTTTTTCAGGGTAAAACCAGCCCTGAGCAGCTCTTCAAGGGTAAAACCAGGCCTGAGCAGCTCTGCCAGGGTGAAACCAGCCCTGAGAATCTCTTCAATGGTAAAACCAGCCCTGAGCTGCTCTTCAAGGATAAAACCAGCCATGAGAATCTTTTCCACAGTAAAACCAGCCCTGAGAATCTTTTTCAGGGTAAAACCAGGCCTGAGCAGCTCTGCCAGGGTAAAACCAGCCCTGAGAGCTCTGCCCCATCCACACCCAGGCCTGGAGGTGCTCCCAGGGACGCTGCAAACCCTGATTTGGATTTGTACTTTATTAAACCTGCCCCAAGAAGCTCTGGGAGCCACAGGGCCCGGGGGAGGCTTTAAGGGACATTTTGGCCAAGGCCTGGCTGCCACAGTTCAGGGTGGCAGGGGGACAGAGCGAGGCCACCCCTGAGCCCCCTGGCAGAGCCAGCAGGGCAGCCCTGCCCTGGCTGCCTGAATAATTCATGGACACCAGGGGTAAGAGCTCCGTGCCAGCAGCTCCAGGCTCCAATCCCAGCCTTTCCTGGGAAGGGCTGATCCAAAGCCAGCCTCCATCCCAGGATCCACAGAGCAGGCTGGGGGCTGCCTCAGAGCTCCCAGCTAGCAGGAAAACAGCTATTAGGCTTTTTGAAGCCTTCTGAAGGGAATTAAAATGGAATTAAGTTGCTTGCTTCAGCTTAGTCAGTACAAATAAACCTTCAGCTGTTGGATTAGCAATGCCAGAGCAGGAGCAGTGGCTGCTGGAATTTTTTTCTTTCCATTTTTCCCCCCCTTTTTAAAATTTTTTTTTTTCTCCTCTCTTTTTAATTTCATTCTTGTCATTCAGGGCAACAGAGTGTCAAAGCAGGCTGGATTTTCTCCAAGCAAGCTCAGCCTTTGCAGCCATGGTGCTGCTGCTGTCATCCTTCATGGAAATAAAGGAAGAAGCAAAACCAACCACCCCAAAACTTTAATCCCAATTCACACTGGTGCCTTTCACCCCTGCAAGAGCCCAATGCAGATCTCATTTTTCATGTATTGGAGAATACTTGGGAAATAAATGAGCAGTTTGCTCTGAAATCCAGAGCAGGGCTGGCACAAAGGCAGTCAGGGTGATCCATCCCTTCCCTGAAATACTGAATTAATGTGAGGAACACTGATTTGTTCAGGTACCTGACAGCCAGCTTGGGCCTCAGTTTACCCCACTGCAAAATCCCACTGCTGATTCCTCCAGTGCATGGATGCACAGAATCATTTAGGCTGGAAAAGACCTTTAAAATCAAGTGTAACCTTTAAAATCAAGTGTAACCATTAACCCAGCACTGAAGGACTGGATATCAACTTGTAACTGTGCTTATTTATATAAATACAGATATATATAGAGATATAGATATAGATTAGATATAGATATATAGATATATAGATATAGATTTAATCATGGAAGCAGAGGTTGGAAAAGACCTTTAAAATCAAGGGTAACCTTTAAAATCAGGTGCAACCATTAACCCAGCACTGCATGACTGGATATCAACTTGTAACTCTGCTTATTTATATAAATATATATATTTAGAGATATATAGATAGATATAGATATATAGATATATAGATATATAGATATATAGATATAGATATAGATATAGATATAGATATAGATATAGATATAGATAGATATAGATTTAATCATGGAGGCACAGAATCATTTAGGCTGGAAAAGACCTTTAAAATCAAGTGTAACCTTTAAAATCAAGTGTAACCATTAATCCAGCACTGGATATCAACTTGTAACTGTGCTTATTTATATAAATACAGATATATAGAGAGATATAGATAGACATAGATATAGATAGATATATAGATATATATAGATTAAATATAGATATATAGATATAGATTAGATATAGATACTTATAGATATAGATTTAGTCATGGAAGCAGAGAATCATTTAGATTGGGAAAGACCTTTAAAATCAAGTGTAACCTTTAAAATCAAGTGTAACCATTAACCCTGCACTGCAGGACTGATATCAACTTGTAACTCTGCTTATTTATATAAATACAGATATTTAGAGAGATATATAGATATAGATTCAATATAGAGAGATATTGATATAGATATATAGAGAGATATATAGATATAGATTCAATATATATATAGATATATATATAGATATAGATTTAATTATGGAAGCAGAGAATCATTTAGGTTGGGAAGGACCTTGAAGATCATGGAGTCCAACTGCTAACCCAGCACTGCAGGATTGGATATCAGCTTGCAAATTTATTTGATTTACATAGAAATGTATATAATTATGGAAGCACAGAAAAGTTAAGGTTGGGAAGGACATTAAAGATCATGGAGTCCAACTGCTAACCCAGCACTACAGGATTGGTATCAGCTTGCAAAGCTGTCTCTGTATCTATAAATGCACACACACACATAAATGCTATTTATAGTGGGGAAAATGTGAATTTCTGGCTATGATGGAGGACAGACAAACTCAGAAGAGGTCACAGCATTGCAGCCTGGAGCTGCATTTGCTGAGTTGAGCCAAGCAGGAGCCAGGACAAACAGCCAGGAAAGTGGATTGAGGCTGCAGTGGGTGCTGGATCCCAGTGGGATCCTGTGAGCCTTGTGGTTTTCCATCATTCCACCTGGGCTGGGTGCTTCATTTGGGCTCTCTCCATGTGCAGGACACCAGCTGGGCCCACTTAAGCTGGGTTTTGTGGTTTCCTATTGTATTTGCAGGGACTCCCCCCTGGCAGGGAGGAATGATGAATCTGACTCCATGTTCTCAGAAGGCTAATTTATTATTTTATGATACTATATTATATTAAAGAATACTATACTAAACTATAGTAAAGAATACAGGAAGGATACCTACAGAATGCTAAAAAGGGAATAATGAAAACTCCTGACTCTCTCCAGAGTCCTGACACAGCTTGGCCCAGATTGGCCAAAGAGTGAAAACAACTCACAGCAGAGTCCAATGAAACAATCACCTGTGGGTAAACAATCTCCAAACACATTCCACATGAGCACAACACAGGAGAAGCAAATGAGATAAGAATTGTTTTCCTTTTCTCTGAGGCTTCTCAGCTTCCCAGGAGTAAAACCTTGGGTGAAGGGATTTTTTCAGAGAATGTGAATGCTACAGTTTCCCTTCTGATGAAATCCTTTCTTCTACTCTTTTAGTATAGTTTTAATATATCATTCTCTTTTAATATAATATATATCATAAAATAATAAACCAGCCTTCTGAAACATGGAGTCAACATTCTCATCTCTTCCCTGGTCCTGGGACCCCTGTGAATACCACCCCAGATAGTGGGCTCAGAGCTGGATGGACCAGAGAGAAAACTCCAGAAAAGGTTCATGTGGCAGGTCAAACCCTGAGGCACAGTCTGGAGGGGACTCTGGCACTGCCTGGCTGCCCCACAGCACCTCAGAGCTGGCAGGGGAAGGTTTTCCTGTCCCTGAGGGGACACTGGGCAGTGGGAGAGTCAAGAGCAGTGCTCAGATGGAGCAGGAAAGGAGTGAGATGCTGAGATTCTCTCTCCAGAAAGGCCCCACACGTGAGGCACAGATAAGGATGGGCTTGGGTCAGCACTCCCTGCCCTGATCCTGGGTCCAGGAATCATTTCACAGAATTGTTTGGGCTTCAAGAGCCCTCCAGGATCGCTGAGGCCAAACTTTGCCTGATCTGCAGGCTGCTGACCAGACCAGACCAGAGCACCATGGGCCATGTCCTGTGGGAATGCTAATTATTAGAAGTTGGAAAAGTACTGTGTTTAGTCTTCTGATCTGAGTCTTTGCACTTGTGAAAATACTGTGTCTTTGGACATCTCTAAATGTGATAACAAGGAGTCAGAGAGACGTGGGAAAGTGGAATACAAGACTGAAAGAATGAAGAAGAGTTGATGTTTAGCTTAACGAATAGAATGCTTAGGTTACAGAATATGCATGAGCTTATTAACACTATTATAAAAGTATGTAACCTGATCAATAAATTGGAGACTAATGATCATCAACCCCCAAGGATGTGCACGTCTCTCCTTCCCCTCCTCAAATGGTGCTTTTCCTTAAAATAGAGCATTCCTTAAATGGTGTATTTCTCCTTAAATGGTGATTTTTTTTCTTTTAACAATGTCCAGCTGGTTTGAAACTCCTCCAGGGGTGGTGAATCCATCACCTCCCTCGGCAGCCAATGCTTGACCACCTTTTCCATGAAAAAACTCCTCCTGATCAACCTGAACCACTGCCCAAGGACAAACAAAACAATTTGCTGTTAGCACTGAGCTGCTTGAGCTGAGGGCTGAGCTATCAAACCATTTTCCACTTGCAGAGCAGGAGATGAGGAGGGGGATCAGGAATTTCAGCCCCAGTGCGCCCAGGGAGGAGGCTGGGAGGGGGTGAGGGTGGCAGAGCAGAGGGGACAGACAAATCCCACTTGGAACATTTTTGCTGTACCAAAAAGTGCTGTGATTGCTGTGATTAACCCCCAGGAAAGTGTTGAAATGGGGTTTAAAATTTCCCCCAGTGGCAGCCTGGGGCTGGCATCAGCCTAGATCAGGGCAGGGACTGACTGGCTGCCGCAGGAGCATCACCCCAGGGCCTTGACAGAGGGATTCCCTCCAGGCAGAAGAGCATTCACCCAGTGCTGACCTCTTACCAAGTCTTCACACATCTCTTATTTTCCAAGCTTCTGCTTTCTTGGGTGTGAACAACACCCACCCCCTCCAGGGCTACCCCAGAGGGAGGAGGGGTCGCACACCTGGGGACAGATCCCAGAGCTGCCACTCTCTGCAGCCCAAGAAGGAGCTGATCCAGCCCGGCTGCAGGCACAAAACCCCAGCACAAAACACCCATCCCCAAAATCAGTGGGGCTGCCCTGCCAAAATGTGAGTGTGGGAGCAGCAGCTCCTTCAAAGCCAGACTTTGCTGCTGCCACCGAGATGCCAAACCCCAGTGCTCTGATGCTATTCAGCTTGACAATGTCTCTTCCAATAAATTCTCTGCCTTCCCAGGCCCTG
Organism: Calcarius lapponicus; assembly: GCA_039654755.1. Taxonomy (NCBI): domain Eukaryota; kingdom Metazoa; phylum Chordata; class Aves; order Passeriformes; family Fringillidae; genus Calcarius; species Calcarius lapponicus. Next base: position 4,065,635 of record CM077479.1, read on the forward strand.
TGCTCTCTGGCATGTAAAACGTAGGCTGTTAAGAGGATGTTCATCCCTGTTTTCCTCTCCTGCTGCTCACCTCAGGGCAATGATGAGCTGAGCTCCTTCCCCGTGTGGATGCTCCAGTGTGGTATTTTCAGGGACCCCTGTTGAAGGGAGGAATGATGAATCTGATTCCATGTTCTTAGAAGGCTAGTTTATTATTTTATGATACTATATTACATTAAAGAATACTATACTAATCTATATGTCTTGGTTTGGAAAGACAGGGGTCTGCTAAGGAAGGCAGGAGCCTCCCCTGAAATGGAGAAAATTAACCCTCCCCAACCCTCTGAATTGCTATAAATTTGAAATTAAGGGGCTCTCTGGCAAAAAATATGGGAGCAGGAAATAACAGTTCTTCAATAGGGAAGAAAAAAATAAAAGGATAAAATAAACAATGCAGTAAACTAAACCAACACAGAGTCAGAACCCAGCCTGACACCCTGTGGGTCAGGGTGCTGGCACAGTCCCATTGGAATTGTGGCTCAGCCCTCCTGCAGTGTCAGGGGTGGCTCTGCTGGAGCAGGGATCCTGCAGAAAGGTGCATCTGCCTCTGGAGATCCAGGGGAAGAGGCAGCTGCTGTTCCTCTGGGGAATCCAGTGCAGAAGCTGTGCTGGTGTTCCAGAATCTCCAGATTCTATCCAGGTAGGAATGCTTGGCTCCTCCCTCTGGGCTCACATCTCCCAATGGGATGCTGCAGTTCTTATCAGCCATGCAGTGACATTCAATAGCTGTTATCAGCAATGTCCCCTCCCTAGGGAGCTGTGATTGTGATCACTCAGAGAGAGATAAGGCAAACTGCCCACTTGACAAAAGATAATCTGCCCTACAGATGGTAACAGAAAACATCTTGCAATCTGGAACACTATACTAAAGAATAGAGCAAGGATAGAGACAGAAGGCTAAAGGATACTAATGAAAACTTGTGACTGCTTCTACAGTCCCGACACAGCCTGACTGTGATTGGTCATTAATTAAAAACAATTCACATGCTGGATAAACAATCTCCAACCACATTCCAAAGCAGAAAAACACAGGAGAAGCAAATGAAATAATATTGTTTTCCTTTTTCTCTGAGGCTTCTCAGCTTCCCAGGAGAGAAATCCTGGGCAAAAAGATTTTTCAGAAAATATGACAGTGGCACTCCAGCCAGTCAGGGTCAGGGTGGGATCAGCAGGGCCCTCATGGCAGCTCATTGGGTTCCTTTGAGGGTGCCAAGACACCAAAACTGCCTTGTTTGAGCCCTCTGAGATGGGTGGTGCAGGAAAAAAATTATAAAACACATCGGGGGAGGGTTCTGCCCCTGTGGGCTCACCAGCCCTGGTGACACCCCCTGAGTGGGTTTTGTCTTTGCCTTGGGTGTGTGTGCAGGGACAGCAAAGCACGAGCTGGCCCCACCTTCAGACACACACTTCCATGGCGAGCATGCAGAGCCATCTGGGCAGGAGCCCTGTCCCTGCAGAGCCCAGAGCATGGACAGGATCCCTCCCAGGCTGGGGAAACCCAGCTCAGGAACTTCAGAGACAGCTCCCACAGGCTCTGGCTCTGGACAAGATGTGCTGGGACACAAACTGGACAAAGGGACAGGGAACACATCAGGCAGTGTGGGACCAGATTGTTCCCCACAGGAGCCTGCCTGGGTTGGGAGCATCCCCTCCATGTCCCCAGATGCACAGGCGCTGCTGCAGAGCTGCCTGGCAGGTGATGGATCTGGCCCTGGCCTAAAAATGTCACTTGATGTTCTCCTTCCCCATGACAAATGTGCTGGGGTTTGATGATAATCAAACTGGGGGCAGAACTCAGGGAAGCTCCAAACACAGACACAGCAACCGAGCTGTCCAATAAAACTTAACCCTTGATCATCCTCTCTTCAGAGAGAACATTTATGTTTTTCCAAGACAGAGGAAATATATGAGCCTGAATGAGAGATGTGGGACTCCAGGGGCTCTCCAAAATGCAGTTTATTGTACCCAAGATGTCCCAGCAGTCCAGGGTGGTGGGTGACAGAGCTGTGCCTACAGCTGTCAGCTCCAGCTGCAGGCAGCCCTGGAGACCCTTTGGTTTTGGTTACAATGCATTATTTTCTTTTCTTTGCTGAGCGTCTTCATACAGTAGAACCAATCTATCCCTTAACTTTTACCTATAGCCTATCATAACTACTATAATTACCATATTCATGTTACTGTTCTCCAATCACTAAAAGTTAGTACATTACAGTTTAAGCTGGAAGTTGTTTTTCAGTTTTCTTGCAGTGGAAAATTCTGAGATCTTTTTTCTACTTGCAACATTTGCTGCCTTGTTTGCCTGTGCTGTCTTTCTGCTTGGTAAAAACATCTTCTTGTTTGAGGTGGGTTTATCCTTTGTTCTAAGCCATAAAAAACCCTTCTAACTAACACACCCTCTGCCTCCTTGGTTATCCAGTAAGACTGGCTCAGCAATTCTTTTCTTCTATATCAAAACTTGCTTCCATCTCTATTCCTTCATCAGACTCTACATTCAAAAATCTTTCTGCTAAGCACACAGATCTGTGAGACTTTCTTCTCAAACTTTCATCCTCCCCAACAGAAACAGAAATTCCTTTATTTCAAGCAGCTGCTGTGTGGCCCAGGCCAGTGGTGAGGCAGAGGCAGCTCAGAAGCCCTGGGGAGGGTGGGCAGGGCTGGAAAACCTGCAGCAAACAGAATCCAACCTCTCTGGAGCACCCAGCTGCTGCCCCAGCCTGGAGCTGGTGCACGGAGTCACCAGGGTGAGCCTCATCCTGCTAATTAAATAATTGCCCATGATTGCCTGCCCTACTGGGATCATGGCCAACACCCATCACAGAAACATCATCCACCAGGAGATTTATTTGTTACTGAGGGAGGGAAAATAACAGCTCAGTTCTGCTGCCAGGCATGGCCCTGGAGCTCGTGGGGGTTTGTGTGAGGGCACTGGGACTGTCCTGGGAGGCTCCTGCTGGACTGGGGGTTTGTTCTAGCAAACAAACCATCTGAGGGTTTAAAAGAGGCTGAATGAATGCGCAATGTCCCTGTTCCCATTCTCTGATTAATGGGGTTTGCTCCCTGCACCTCATTACCTGATCAGGGGGGAGCAGCTCAGCCACTGCTAAGGAAAAACAAAGAGCCAGCAGAAAGAGAAAAATGCCTACAATAGAGCTTTGCTAATAAAATCCATGACAAGGATAATAAATGAACCTTTCCTCAGCTGTCTTTCCTGTCCCAGAAACCATCCCTTGCTCTAAAGCACCACTGAATTTTTTCTCTTTCCAGCATCTGCCTGGCACAGCAGGATTTTTTTCCCAGCTTGGAGAAAAGCATCTGAATCTGATGTCAGGGACCAGATCCTCATAAAGGGTGGAAATTTTTGAGCAGCTGTTACTCCTCACTGGGATATCCAGGCTGAAAATAAAATGTTTTGAGGGATTTATATTTTGATATCGTGTATTAATGCTTCCTGGATGTTATCAAAGTGATATCAGTGAGCTGGGATCCAGGAGCACATCCCACAGCCCTGGGCTGCAAGGGGGAAATCCCTGTGTTCTTACACAAGCCAAGTGAAAAGCACAAGTTTTGTTTGCGTATGTGCAGAATCTGATTTTTCAGTCCCTGAGCACTGGGCAAAGCCTGGGTTTGCTGGAGGTGTGGGTCAGCACCCCAGGGATGTCACTCTTGGGCTCCTGGGATGGGTCACAAACCCCACAGACGGCAAACCCCCTGAGTCTGCCATGCATTAATCAAGATAAACAGGATACTTCCATGGAAATGAATCAGCTCATCAGCCATTTGCAGATGGAGCAAGGGCCAAGCACCCACAAGAACCACAGCAAACTCCTCTCACCAGGCCTGGATTTTCACACAGCCAAAGCTCTTGGTGAATTGGGCCAAACAGGCAAACTTGACATCCACGGCCATCAGCTCCCTCCTAGAGGACGAGGAGATTACCAGGCAGGCCACACTCCAAAATCGTGTAGCCATAGATTTCCTCCTGCTGCTGCATGGACACGAGTGTCAGGAATTTGAAGGACTGTGCTGCCTGAACCTAACATCAAAGGCACCCAACGCCCACACGGCTCTCCAAGAAGTGAAAAGCCTGATCGGACAAATCAAGCAGGAATTGTTGACTGCTTGATTTGTCCGATCAAATCAAAGGACTGGTTCAGTGGACTGGTTCAGTGGACTGGGGACTCCTGGGGTGGTGGACTTCCATAATTAGGACAATTTTGTTATTTTTTGTTGTTGTTTTTCTAGTCACGTTAGCGTTCAGGATCCTACGTCGCGTACTTTTAAAGGCTATCAACGGTTTAGTCTCCACTACCTCAGAAGTCAACCATACAGAGCTTGTGGACCTAAAGCAAATTGACAGGCCCGTAAATCATGAGTGGTGGACAAATTCATAATCTACAGCAGAAATAGTCTGATGCATTTCCATTTATTTATTTATTTATTTATTTAACAGAAAAGGGGGAGGTATTGTATTGCACTAAGTGGTTTTGCACTGGCTGATTTGAAATTTGCACTGAGTAGTCCTTATATTGCACAAATTGTTATTTCCCTTCTCCCATCACGTGGTCTCTCCCTCATTCCCCCCCTCTGCTGTACCCCCCAGTGGTTTGGCCCCCGGTTATCCCTCCCCTCGCCCCTCCTCAGTGGCATCCCATTGGCTGCGGTCCTCTTTCCCCGCCCCCATCCTCGGGTATAAATGTCCCCTGCAAGGCACCCATGCTCTTTTCCACTTGGGTGGTCAGCAGAGCCTGAAGTGTCTCTTCCCAAGCTAATAAACAGGACACTCATCCCCACGTGGAGAAGAGCATTTCTCGTCTTTTGCTTTGTCCATGTGAGATCGTGTGGGCCAGTATTGTAATAAAATCCCAATATTACTGGATGGAGCATGCCTGGGCTCGTCTGGCCCTTGCTGCTTGGCCAGAGGAGGCAGCTGTGGTATTTCACCACAGAGATACCTCTGGCTGGCTGGATGTTGCAGCTAAGCACTGGAACGAGTCCGGGCTTGTAGGAACTCAAGCTCACCTCTGGTGAAAGTCCTTAGGCTAGGTGAAGAGGAAAGGGAGAGGATTCCAACGGAGGGTTATATCCAGAGTTTTATTCCAAGGTCACAGACATCTGGATCTTGGTAACAGCTCCATTAGAGTACCGACCACATGGTCTGAAGGTCCTTTTAAGCCCGGGGACAGGGGAGGGGAAGGGACAGGTGAGCCACCAACCAGGTGGGAGGAGGGGAAGGCTCAAGGGATAAAGACACTTGGACAGGCCAATGAGCCCAGAGCTGAGGGGCATCTTTTGAACTTCTGCCAACCAGACGACGCCCCTGCTGGGATGTTAAGCTTTGACTGACAGCACTTAGCAGGAGACAAGGGGAGGGGAAGGGATGTTGCAGACATCTCTTCATAAAAACCCTTTCATTAGGATTTTTCCAGCTGAAGCTGAGAAGTTTCAGCAACAAGGTGTAAACAAGGGTTATCGGCTGCTGTGGAATGCAACAGGTCCACCTGTGATTGGCCCATCTTAGATGTTTACAATTAAGGGACAATCAAGGACAAAGCTCTCTGACAGAGTCTGAGAGAGCTGGGTTTGTTGTGCATTCTTTTCTATTCTATTCTTAGCTCAGCTGTCTGGAACCCTTTCTCTTTCTATGTCTTTTTAGTATAGTTTTAATATAACATATATCATAAAATAATAAATCAAGCCTTCTGATCATGGAGTCAACATTCTCATCTCTCCTTCACCCTGAAACCCCTTGTGATCACGGTCACAAAGGGAGAAGGTATTACCACACCTGGGAGGGACTGGGATAGCTGAAAGAGGATATTGCAACACACTGCAACAGGCCAGAGTCCATAGCTGGCTGGAGTGGACTCAAACAACAGCCCGAGAGACGCCAATCTTACACACAAGCACCCTGGGCTTTGTCCCTGCTGGCAGTGCAGGGTCACATCCCTCCTCAGCCCCAGCACAGGGGTCACTGGGCAGGTTTGAGACACCAAACCAGACCTTCCCCTTTCCCAGGGCACAGGGGAATCCATCCAGGTGCTGCAGCCTCCTGTGCCCAGCTCCCCTCATCCCCCACCACTGACACCAAAGGCAAAACCTGCCCAGGACCATTTTCCCCTCTTATTTTCCACTTTCACATTTTTGCCCAGCCCTTCTCCCTGGCAAGGTGCTTCCACAGAAACAAAATTTGGAGGATCAGAGCATTTAAATCCATTTCCACAGGATGGATTTAAGTGGACAGGTTGTGCTTTAAACTGAAATACCCTTCTGGGGATTCATTACCCAAATCCATCCACTTCCCATTCGTTGCTAATGGGAGGGAAGATGAGTTTTGAATAATTAAAAGGTGGCTCCTCTCTGCCTGCTGCTGGGCAGAGCACAGGATGTGCTGCTGCCCTGCCCCTGCTCCAGGATCCCAGCACAGCCCCTCTGGGAACCCTGCAACCCTCCTGAACTATTTACCAACCCTACAACCTCCTTAAATATTTACTGAGGCTCCTCTAAACTCTTTAGGAACTCTACAAAACCCCAAACTAATTACAGCAACACAAAATGTGCCAGTGTTTCACCACCCTCGTAATAAATAAGTTTTTTCCTTATAGATATAAGGACATGTAAGGTCTGAATCAGCCCTCTTTTAGTTTAAAAACATCTTTCCTGTCCCATCACAAGCCCTACTAAAAAGTCTGAATCCCACAAACTCCCAGCCAGCTCCTGTTTGCAGGACACAAGCAGGATCCTGGCTGGGATGTGGATTCTGGGCTTTTCTGTGCACATCAAACTGAGCATCAGGTGAAACCAGACCTAAAACAACAACAACAAAAAAAATCACAGCTTAAAACTCTTCCACATTCATGTGTGGAGCTGCTGGATCTCCAGAGGGCTGGGCTGCCCAGGCACTTTGGATGGCACTCACAAGGGCAAGGGAGAAAGTGATGACAAATTCCTCCAGTTAATTAAAAAGCCCCACTTCAGCAACATAGCAGAGCTTTTGAACTAATTTATGAGCGTTTATTCATTTTGTCCCTGCACAATCTCTGTGGAAATGTAAAATTCAGCTCCTGCCTGATTTTTTTCTTTGCATTGACTGGAAGGAGAAAGAACGAATAGATTCTGCTAAATTAATTATCAGCATTGATTTCTTGCCTTTTTTATATTTTTATCCCAAGACAGAGCCCTCAGTAACTTTGAAGAATCTCCAGCACTCAGGCTTGGAAAATTGATCTAGCAGTTTCTGTGAAGCAGCATTTCTAAGCTCCCCTTCCTCAGAATACACTCTAAATGTTAATTTGCATGCTCGAAAAGAACCAGGTGATTTGTCATTATATTTGCCTCCTCTCCCAGATGTAGCTTCTCGTTCTCTTCTTAATTGATTTTCATATTTAGACCCAGTTCTCAGGAAAGTAATTTGGGGGCTGAATTGGGGAGAGAATTAATAGCTGACAACAAATGGGAACTTGGATGGGACTTCATCAGGGCCATCCGAGTGCCCAGGCTGGGCCTCTCTTCCTCCAGCACTTTCATTTTTGTCATCTATTATAAATCATTATGGTGAAAAATAGCTACAGAATGGAGACTCCTTGCTGCTTCTGCAAAGCTGAGGCGAAAACTGCCAGATAAGGAGGAAGAATTTGCAAATATTCAGTGGAATAAAAGGCCTGGAGGGTCCTCCTGGCTTCATCCTTCATTGCTGGTGGGAGATGAGGTGTGCAGGACCAGGGAATTCCTGCAGCCAGACCCAGAGCCCATGGGGATCATCCCCAGCAAGGTGTGATGTGTGTCCCCAGCCAGGTGTCACCTTGGGATGTGTCCCTATGCCTGCCTGCAGGATCTGATGGGTGTCACCCTGACTTTTTAAGATTTTGCTCCAGACTGCAAGGCAAGATGTATTCCATTACCATCTGTAGGGCAGATTATCTTTTGTCCAGTGGGCAGTTTGCCTTATCTCTCTCTTTGAGTGACCACATTCACACCTCCTTCAGGAGGGGACATCTGCTGATAACAGCTATTGAATGTCACTGCATGGCTGATCAGAACTGCAGCTTCCCATTGGGAGATGTGAGCCCAGAGGGAGGAGCCAAGCATTCCTACCTGGATAGAATCTGGAGATTCTGGAACACCAGCACAGCTTCTCCACTGGATTCCCAGAGGAACAGCAGCTGCCTCTTCCCCTGGATCTCCAGAGGCAGATGCACCTTTCTCCAGGATCCCTGCTCCAGCAGAGCCACCCCTGACACTGCAGGAGGGCTGAGCCACAATTCCAATGGGGCTGTGCCAGCACCCTGACCCACAGGGTGTCAGGCTGTGTTCTGACTCCGTGTTGGTTTAGTTTACTGCATTGTTTATTTTATCCTTTTATTTTTTTCTTTCCTGTTAAAGAACTGTTATTTCCTGCTCCCATATTTTTTGCCAGAGAGCCCCTTAATTTCAAATTTATAGCAATTCAGAGGGGTGGGGAGGGTTTACATTTTCCATTTCAGGGGAGACTTCTGACTTCCTTAGCAGACACCTGTCTTTCCAAACCAAGACAGTTTTTTCTAAGCCTTCTGATGTTTACATTCTTGTAACCAAATTTCTCACACACTTTCTGTAAATAACTTGTTGTTTTGCATTCTTTCATGGAGGACGAGAAATTTGCTGGATTGTTGGTTTGTCCAGTGTCATTGGAGAGGTGGCACTGTCACCCTCCAATCCACTGTCACTTTTGGAAATCTATAAATGTTGGAGTCAGAAAATAAACTTCCCTTTTTTCACCTTGAGAACAGCAGTGTGTGTGTGTTGTGTCCTATAGTGACAGATGGGGAGGGGACAGGAGCCCAAGGAGGTGCCAGGATTTTCACAGCAGAGATTCTGTGTCCCAAAGGCACCCAGGGAAGAGCAGCTGCAAAAAGCAGCATGGAAATCACCTGGCACAATGGCATTCCAGGCTGGCACCCACAGCCTGCAGCTCCCTGTGCCCACACAGGACACACAGCAGCTGCTGTCCCCTCCCTGCCTGGGGACCCCAAAGCCAGTGGGATGCTCCTGGTGGCCAAATTCCTGTGAACTTTGGCTGGGAAAAGCCTGAAACCCAAGAACTCCTGGTGCAGCTGAGCCCTCCTGCCCCTGGGGCTGCTCTGAGCATCCCAGGGCAGCTCCAGGGGATGGCACAGACCAGGAAAGGCTTTGGGAGCCTCGCCCATCCCAGAGTGATCCCCTCAGCATCACTCCATGGACAGCCAGGAGGGGACCAGGCCAGGGCAGCACTGTCCCCAGCTCCTGTTGAATTTGTGAGGTGCCCCATTGCAGGAAGGAATGATCAATGTTACTTTATGTTCTTAGAAGGCTAATCTATTGTTTTATGTTACTATATTATATAAAAGAATACTATACTGAAGTATACTAAAGAATACAGAAAGGATACTTACACAATGCTAAAAGATAATAATGAAAACTCACGATTCTTTCCATAACCCTGACACAGCTTGACCCTGATTGTCCATTAAGTCAAAACAACTCACATGAAACCAATGAAACAACCACCTGTTGGTAAACAATGTCTGAACACATTTCAAAGCAGCAAAACACAGGAGAAGCAAATGAGATAATTATTGGTTTCATTTTCTCTGAGGCTTCTCAGCTTCCCAGGAGAAAATCCTGGGCAAAGGAATTTTTTAGAAAATGTGATGGTGACAATCCCCCATCACTGCTGGTGCTGAGACCAAAGGCAAAACCTGTCCAGGGCCATTTCCCCCATTTCCCAGCCGATGGGAATCAGCAAAGCAGCAGAAGTTCCCTGGCTGGATCAGCTCAGGCAGCTGCACTTCCACTTTTAAAAGACAAAACCATCTGAACTTTTAAAAAACACAAAAAGAAATCATGCCCAAACCAACCCATCTTTTAAGGAAGAACTGTTTTTTTTCTATCAGCACATTTCCCAGCCCTGGCTGACTGGAGGAAGTTTCATCCCCTCTCTCTAAACACAGTTAATTCTCTTATAAATTAACTCACACAGTGTCACAGTACATTACCTCACCTCGGAATATTTTTATCCTGAACTTGCTGTGGGTGATGAATGGAACAATGCATGGATTTTCTCTGGGGGTGTTTTACCCACAATGGAACTTATTAAAATACAGCTGACTGCAGAAGAAAGAGCACTTCCTCAACAGGGCCAGGGTCATCTGGTGAAACCCCAGATAATGAAGAGTGGTTTATAGCAAAACTGTGAAATCAGCAGCTCTTGTTTGGACCAGCTCTGGGATTTCCTGCAATCACTGGAAGTTGCCAGGCAAGGTGCCATGGACCAGCTGGATGGAAAGCAGGGGTCCCAGGAGAATGGCACAAAGCCCCCTCAAGGGGGGACAGCTGGGCTGAGCCCTGACAGTGACCCTGTCCCTGGCACCTGCAGTGGCCAGGGAGCTGTGCCTGCTCTGGTGGCTGCTGTGATTTATCCCAGCATTTATCCCTGGCGGTGAAAAGCTGTTTGCTTACAGAAGGGGCCACCAGGCAGAGCAAGGCAGGTTCCTCGTGTGTGTGTTTGCTTTCTCCCTGTGCCTGAGCCATCAGTGTGACCCTGGGGTGTCTCCATCTTTCCAGAGACAGGTTCCCACATTTCCAGGACAGATGTGTGCCCGTGGCTCCAGCTGAAAGCACCAGGATGCCCCCAGCAGCACCAAAGCTGCTCAGAAATGTGGGGCTGGGAAAGCCCTGGGCAGGGGGGATAAAACCATGGCAGAGCCTTGACCCTGCCCTGCTCACCAGCAGCACCCCCTGCCTCCCCCAGGACAGAAGGGAGATGCAAACCCCATTTCCCTCCCTTTTACAGCTCTCTGAGTCAGGGAGGGGCCGTTAACCCTTCCCCACCCAGACACCCTCCCCTGTAGCCCAGTTGCCTCCCCCAGCTGGTGTTTCCATGTTGGTGCCACCCCATTTCTTCCCCTCCCAGCCCCCCATCACTTCCCAGGGTGTTGTTTGGCTGCTGCAGGCAGTGCTGAGGAACAGCAGGTGGTAAATAGAGTCATTTTCTGTAGCAAGGTTAGCAGCAAGCATCAGAGGAGCAAACAGAGCTGCTTAAAGGATTGTGGGAGATGTGGTGGTGTCTTGGTTTTACAGACAGGTGTCTGCTAGGGAAGGCAGGAGCCTCCCTTGAAATGGAAAATGCAAACCCCCTCCCTCTGAATTATTATAATTTTGAAATTTAGGGGGCTCTCAGGCAAAGATATGGGAATAACTCCCATAGGAAAATTAAAATTACAAATGTAATAGTACAACCAAAAAAATTAAACAGCACTGCCAGAGTGAGAATAGCAGCTGTCCCCCTGTGTGTCAGGGGGTGTCACAGCCCCATCCCATGGGGGCTCAGCCCTCCTGCAGTGCCAGCTGTGGCTCTGCTGCAGCAGGGATCCTGCACAAGGGGGGAGTTTTCCTCTGCAGCTCCAGGGCTGCTGCAGATGGGCCTGGGCTCCCTCTGGCAATGCAGGGCAGCAGAAAGCTGCTCCTCTGGCAATGCAGGGGGCAAAGGCTGCTGTGCTGTGCCAGGCTCAGATTGGATCCAGGGAGGAATGCTTGGCTCCTCCCTGGGCAGAGCATCTCCCCATGGGATGCTGGAATTGGATCAGCCCTGCAGGGACACTCAGTGGCCATGGACAGCAGAGATCTCCTGGAGGGAGGGTTGGCTGTGGGAGAGATAAAGAAAAAACTGCCCCAAGAACAGCAGAGAACTGCCCCAGCTCTGACAGATGGGAACAGAACACACCCCCAGCCTAGGACAGAAGGGCAGAGAGGGAAGGAACAACATCCCTTGGGTGGAAGAGGAGCAGGATGCCACCCAGCAGCCAAACTACCCTGTGTCCAGGGCTTGGACTGGCCCTGGTGACACCCAGGGATGCTGCTTTGCTGGGTCACACCAAGGTGCCATTTCAGAGTCGTGCCTCAGTTTCCCAGCTCAGCCCCACGGCTGCTCTGCTCTGTCACAGCCTCGGCAGTGACTTGTCCAAAGTACAGCGAGAATCTCTGCTGAGGGATGTAAATCTGAGTCAAACACTTTCTGTCTGTGTCTCCAGGGGAGAGCAGACAGGGATGAGCTGAGCAGCAGAGCCCCAGCTGGGGCAGGGCAGAGCTGGAGCCTCGCGGTGTCCCCGGGCCAGGCTGGGACAGGGACAGCCCTGGGGTGTGCTCACTGCTCAGACACCCCCAGCAATCCCTCCTGGACTCCCTGCCCTGCCCACAGTGGTGGTCAGAGGTGCCAGGCTGCTGGAGGAGAGAGGGCAGCTGCCCCGAGGATTTTATGGGAATTCCCCCTGCTGTAGGTGCACAGATTGGGGTCATTGGGATGGGGCTGTGTGTGTGGCACAGTTTGGGTCACTGGGCTGTGTGTGGCACAGATTTGGGTCATTGGGATGGGGCTGTGTGTGTGGCACAGTTTGGGGTCCCTGGGCTGTGTGTGGCACAGTTTGGGGTCACTGGGCTGTGTGTGGCACAGTTTGGGGTCACTGGGCTATGTGTGGCACAGTTTGGGGTCACTGGGCTGTTTGTGGCACAGTTTGGGGTCATTGGGGTGTGTGTGGCACAGTTTGGGGTCGCTGGGATGTGTGTGGCACAGTTTGGGGTCACTGGGCTGTGTGTGGCACAGTTTGGGGTCATTGGGGTGTGTGTGGCACAGTTTGGGGTCACTGGGGTGTGTGTGGCACAGTTTGGGGCCATTGGGCTGTGTGTGGCACAGTTTGGGGTCCCTGGGGTGTGTGTGGCACAGTTTGGGGTCCCTGGGCAGTGTGTGGCACAGTTTGGGGTCCCTGGGCTGTGTGTGGCACAGTTTGGGGTCATTGGGATGGGGCTGTGTGTGGCACAGTTTGGGGTCCCTGGGCAGTGTGTGGCACAGTTTGGGGTCCCTGGGCTGTGTGTGGCACAGTTTGGGGTCACTGGGCTGTGTATGGCACAGTTTGGGGTCACTGGGCTCTGTGTGGCACAGTTTGGGGTCACTGGGCTGTGTGTGGCACAGTTTGGGGTCACTGGTCTGTGTGTGGCACAGTTTGGGGTCATTGGGGTGTGTGTGGCACAGTTTGGGGTCACTGGGGTGTGTGTGGCACAGTTTGGGGTCATTGGGGTGTGTGTGGCACAGTTTGGGGTCCCTGGGCTGTGTGTGGCACAGTTTGGGGTCACTGGGCTGTGTGTGGCACAGTTTGGGGTCATTGGGCTCTGTGTGGCACAGTTTGGGGTCACTGGGCTGTGTGTGGCACACTTTGGGGTCATTGGGCTGTGTGTGGCACAGTTTGGGGTCCCTGGCAGTGGTGCTGTGGCCCAGCCTCATCCCCAGTGGGTGCAGCTGTGAGCAGCAGGTGAGCAGCACTGACAGCAATGAGCCATGGAGTGCCCAGGGGTGCTGAGCAAAGGGAGCAGAGGGCACACAGGGGCAGTGCAGGAACATCAGGGGTGTAAAGGGTTGGGTAAAGAACAAGAAGGGCAGACACTGGCAGCCTTCTGATGTGGCGTGGTGTTGATCTGTTTGGGTTGAAGCCTTCTGATGCTGTGTGGTGACACTCTGCGTATGGTGGCTGTCTCAGCTGTGACACCCTGTGTCCATCCTGCTCATGCCAGAGCCAGCCCAGCCCCTTCACCTTCACCCCCCCAGCCCTGGCAAGCCTTGGCCTGCACCACTCCAGATCCCATCCAGAACTTTCCCTTGTGCAGATTATCCCTGCCCACAGCTCCCTGGGACCATCCCTCCCATGTTTTCCTTTTCCTGCCCAGAGCCTCCAAGGCCTGATGGCAGGAGCTCCTGGGACAGGGCAGTGCCAGCAGCCACTGCTTCCCAAATCCCTTCATTATGAACGATGAACACTTGAAAATCTGACTCGAGGTGGCTGTTGTTGAGTCATCCTCTCTTTAATTGCTTGCAAATATTGCTCTGTCTCACAGTGTGGGCTGTAAATTACCTTCAAATAAAGCGTGGAAGCTGTTTTACAGCTAATATATTGTTTCTTGGCAAAGTTTGGGATTAAATGGATCTTCCTGCTGAGCTAGCAGCCCCTTTCCCTGGGAATTGGGCTGTGTGAGTGCTGGGGTGGGGCTTGCTGGCCTCTTGCTGGACCTTACCTGCCCCTTGCAGGCAGGAAGAGCCACAGAGGGTGGGAAAACAAAAACTGGAGGCATCCAGTCCATCTGCTGTGATGATATTGGTGCCACTCACTGAGAGCCCCAGGAGTGCCAAACACTATTTATCAATATTTCCCAATACCCCCTAAGGTGAGTCTTTCTGAAGATTTCAACATGAGGGTTCATTAAGTGACTTCAAGTGAAAAAAAAATAATAAAAGCTGCTGTTCAGCAGTACAGATTTCCCCAGAGGCTTCTGTTATTATCATCTTCCCAGTTATGAGTGATTTATTCTTAATGTTCCTGGCTTGGAACTGCAAATCATTGCTGCCATTGTGAATCCACTGCAGTTCTCCAGGGATGAGGGGACACAGAGGTGCCAGCATCCCTGTGCCTCCCCCAGGTGTCCCCAGGGCCTGGGCTGTCCCTCTGCTCCCCAGCAGCCCAGGGCATCACCCCTGGCTGATGCCTCTTCAGCCCCAGACCTGGGGGATTAAAGGTTATGCAGGAGTATTTGAGATGGGGATGGAATCTGAAGGTCTTTGCTGTGGGGTGGGGAAGCCTTTGGGGCAGCTTGGCTGTGCCATGTGGAGTCAGGCAGGATTCCTGCCAGCAGCCAGGAAAACCTCCAAGGAAATCTCTGTTAGAATTGCCCCCAGATTTAGCCTCATTTATTCATTCCCAGCTCTGCACTCTGAGGGAATCTGTCCATCACCAAAATATATCTTAAATTAATTCCCGTCTCTGGTCTCCAAGGACATCTGTCCATCACTGAAATGCACCTGTCCCAGGGAAGGAGGTGGGAATTGTTTGGGAATCTGGGGAGAGGGGATGAAAAGCAGCAAACAGCAGCCACCTCTCTGGAGAGGAGCAGAGCACCTTGCAGAACAGATGGAGGCCAAGCAAAGGAAGGAAAAGGTGCCTCCCTCCCATGCCTTGAGCTGTTGGTTTCTTTTCCTGGCACAGGATCAGATGAATTCCAGAGTTGCAGAGGGGCTCAAGGCTGAGCCACTGCAGCAAAAGTCCCAGCAAGGATTTGGCCCTGGCACCAGCAGGTGACAGCTCAGGACTGCGACAGGATCTCCAGTCACATTAAAATGACAAATTTCCAAGCATGAAGCGATGGTTTGGATGTGCTTTGTGTATGACTAACAGAAAATTAGATTTCACATTGTTTCTGGATCATTCTCATAGTCACCCTGGGAGGAAATGGAAGGAATTCTTTGAAGCAAAGCATCCCCTCCCAAGAAATCAAGGTTATTTCAGGGGTGTATAACTTCCTGTTGGCCATCAAAAAACAGGAGGCAAAGTCCACAGCAACCTCAATCAAACATCCCCCAAGCCACCGTGTCCCTCTGATTATCTAGAAAAGGCAAATTAGGAGTTAAGAAAGGTAAAATAAGAGTTAAGAAAAGGAAATCAAGAGTTAAGAAGTGCTACAGCTTTTCCCCCACCCTTCTTCCATAACTCCACAATGAAGGATTATTAATTGATGAAGGCACTTGCTCTGCAAACTAAAATTAGCTTTTTGTTTTTCCCTTTCAGTGTGTCCAGCCCACAAATTCTCAGTGATCCCAGGGGCTGCTGCTGGGGGATGGATCCTGGGCAGGTGTGGGGCTGGGGTCAGTCCTTCAGGCCTTTCCACTGCAGCTCATGGAACAAAGGTGGATTTTTCAGGATCAGCCAGTGAGTTTTGCTACATTTCAACCCCAAGTGCTCTCCAGCTCCCTGAAAGGAGGTTGTGGACAAGTGGGGTCAGTCTCTTCTTCCATGTAACAAGCACTGGGACAAAAGGAAAAGGCTCCAGGTTGCACCAGGGAAGGTTTATTTCTCTGCTAGGAACAATTTCTTCATGGAAAGGTCAGGCATTGGAACAGGCTGCCCAGGGCTGTGGTGGAATCACTATCCCTGCAGGAGCTCAACAACTGTGCAGCTGTGATGCTGAGTGTGAAAAACGCCAGTCACTTGTTTTTAAAATTTTAAAAGTGTAATAGTAAGAAAATGGTTATAAAAATAGTAATACAATTAGAGTAATAATAATTTGGACAATTTGAATTAGGACAATGTGAGACAATAAAAACAAAGAGTTACAGAGGTCCGGGTACCTTTTCTGGGCAGCACGAGCCCGAAAAAGGACCCACGTTAACAGAGGATTAACCCTTAAAAACAACAGCCTGTTGCATATTCATACACTTCATATATGATGCATAAATTCCATTCAAATACAGGATTCCACCTGGTCTTCATCAACTTCTTCCCTCTAATCCTAACAGCACCTTCAAGCCGGGAAGAAGTTCGTTTCTTCTGATAAGAGGGCAATAAATTCTTTTTCTCTGAAAGATTGAGGTGCCCTGTGGCTGCTATCTCAATGCAAGTCCTTTCTTTTAAACAAAGCATCTTACATAGTATAGTTTCTATTTTAACAATTTTTATAACCTAAAACTATATTTAACACAGTACTTAAGAGAATTAATACAGCATTACTTTCTAACACAACACATATAATATTCATTTTAATATTTGCGAAAAGCCAATCATAAAATTCATGCATTTTTCACACTGAGGGACGTGGGTTAGTGGTGAGCTGGCACTGCTGGGTTAATGGCTGGGCTCCATGGGGTTTAGAGACCTTTTCCCACCTTAACAACTCTGTGATTCCACCCTGAGGCAGAAGAAGGAGAAGTGTCCGTGGTCTGTCAGTCCTGCACCATTGACAGCTTTGAAAAACCCTGCACATTCCCCCTCCTCCCCATCTGCTTCAGACACCTCCACTTGGGCCTGCAAAGGGAAACCACAGCTCCCAAGACACACAGGGATGAATTAGAGTGATGTTTCTAAACAAGGATGATGGATGGAGAGGCTGTGGCTGTTTTCTGGGGGTGCCCAGTTGGGCTGTTCCTCACCCAGCATCTCCTGCAACGCAGTCCCCTCACCAAAGCTGGGAAAACATCACCCACCCCTCAGGAAAAGCCTGGTGCAGTCAGCAAACCATTTCCTCCACCAGAAATACCTGGAAGAGAGTAAAAGAAGTGGAGAGGAAGGAAGCTGTAAAGCAGAGGAAGCTGGAAGGCATTCCCAACCCCAGCATGGGGACACTCAGGAGCTGGAAAGGCATAAAAGAGTATCTGGCCTTTGTTCACCCCTGGAGCCACAGCACTGGCAAAGATGAGCAAGAACAATAAAAATTCCACCAGTCTGAGGTTTTCCTGGATGAATGTGAAGGGTTTTCTCAGTAAGAACTCTGAATAGTGTGAAAATAACAACAGAAAATATTTTTGTTGTCTCCAGGGAGGAAGATGCATATAAAGGGGGTTTTCCTGGCTAGGTTGTGCTGGGTACAAAGAGCTGCCACCCTAATTCCAAAAGCCATCTTGAAGGAACACTGGAAGGAAATGTGTCCTTCCCTCCTTCCCTCTCTCCTTCAGCTAATTTTGTATTTCTCTTTCTGGCTGTGCTGCAGAGTAATGAACGTGGGTGATTTGCCATCAGATAAATTGCACACCATTAGCTGCCTGTTTAGAGACCATATTTCCTCTTTGTGATGAGAGCTCAATATCTTTCCAATGAGTTATGGCTTGGAGATCTTCTAGACCTGGGCTGTAAGTACCAAGCAATTACTGTGCTGTAATTCCAGGGCGTAATTCCAGGGCTGCTCTCCTCCCTGCTGCACAGAGTCTCTCATCTTCCTCAGGTGGACTGGAGGAAGCTTCTCCAGGTTTAAAAGAATGGATTAATGGCAGCTGTTTCCAGCAGCTCCCTTTTCCCTTCTCCTTTTCCATGCCCTGCCCAGCGATGCTCAGTGGGCTCCATGGCTGCACCTTGCAATAGGAGTGGGTTGTAAATCACAGGAAAGTGGTCAAAATCTGGTGCCTACTCACAAATTAAACCCCGATGCTGCTGGCCCATCGTGCCTAAGCTCCCCTGGAGGGACACAAACATCCCAGCCCAGCATCCCCAGGGATGCAGCCCTTCACTGCTCTGCTCCCACCAGGGCTGGGTCCAACGCCTCGGGCAAGCACCTCCCTGCCCAGGTCCGCCTTCCTGTTTGCATCATGCCTTGGAGTGGCTGCCCAGAGCAGAGGCTGGACAAGATTAAGAGAATAAAATGGGTATTTATTAAAGGCCTTCAATAGATAACACCCTGGACAGTCAAAAGCCTCCCAGAGTCTACACCCAAGATGTACCATGGTCACGAGTTTTATCAGACAATTAAAAGTTTGGCCCATTTATATATCAGGGGTTAATCCTCCAATTACAGTTTCAGGTAATGAAGTCACATTCCCCCCATTTGCTTCTCCCCAGTTCATTTTTCTTTGTACTTTTCTGGGGCCAAGGCTGTAGAGTGTCCTTGGATCTCAGGCCTAGAGGGATTGTTTTGTCTGACCAAAATGTGAAGAGAGTTAATCGAAGCTTCATATGGAGTTTAGAGTTGTGTGCTAATGCAGTACAGGATCTGAAAAATATAAAAGCTAAAATCCTAAGGCATCAGCACAGCAGAAAGAAAACCTTTCCTTCCCTTTAGGAAAACTTCTGTGCCCTGGGACATGACCCCAGAGCCACGTTAGCATCTTTAATAGAAGTGATTATTGAGCTCTGAGAGTTCTGGGTGGTGGAACCTTCCCAAACCCTGCTGGGAGCAGAGTCAGGAGCTGGGCCCAGCTCAGGCAGCAGCCCCCAGCTCCCAGCAAACAGCCTCATTCATGGATGATGGATAATATTAATTAAGGAAGAACATTCCTGATGAGCAATGAAACACCAGAGTAACCTCAGATGGATGAATGGAGGGATGGGTGGTGAGCACCACAAGCCTCTGATTTACCAGAGCTTCCCTTTCAGTAAAAAATATAAAAATGCAAGCAGGAAACTTCTGGATTTTCTCTTTTTTATTTTTAACAACTCTTCTCACTCCTGACATCACTGCACCATCAGGCCTTGGAAACTCTCCCAATGCACTCCCAAAAGGATTGAGTTCCTGACAGGCTTGGTGGGGTGACCCCAGGCTGGGGAGCTGCTTGTTTGAATAAAAATTGTTCTGTTCCTCTTAATACTTTAATCCCAGGTAAAGAACCCCATCCTGAGACAAACAGATTCAGCTTTGTCTCTGTTTCCCTCCTCCAGGAAAAAAAAATAAAAGAGAGGATTATTCTTTGCAATGAATATTTTTTTGAATGATAAGTAACAGCACAAACCTACAGGAGATATTTCAGCCTCCCAAACTGCTGACGTTGAAATGTATCCAGGAGACCACACTGCGAGTATTTTAAATAGATCAAATAATCCTCGCTTTGCAAAGCCAGATTTTTTGTGTCCCAGGCCCCAGGCAGGTGGAGTTCAAGTGAGTTTAGATGGAGCATTAATAGTGTGTTAATGAAGCCTCCACCCGCTCGCAAGCTTCAAAAGGCACTCTTGTTTTTGAACTGTAATTGTCCACTGAGAAATGACAAAACAAACAGCAATTACTCTGGAAAAGGGGTTTTTAAAAAAATGATGCCAGTAGGACTGGAGCCCGTGAAGCAGCATTAGTGATAGATACACATGGAACTGCTGCCAGTCGCTGGAGAGCTGGAAGCACAGAAGCGCCTTGTTTTCCTATTTTCCTTCTTTTGCCTTTTCTCATTGTTAAATTTTTGCAGTGGGAGCGATGCCCAGGGATGGAGGCAGATGGTGCCTGTGCAGCCAGACCCAGAGGAGCTCCCAAAACATCCCCAGGATGCGGTGGGGACCGGGGCTGCTCCTCTGGCATCCCTGATGCGATATGTGATCGTTAATTCATGCTGTACAAGTCGATATATATGTAGGTATAAAATATTGTAAAAGCTATGTCCCAACCTCCCCAGCCAGGAGCAAAGTCCTATTCAGATTATAACTAACTCCGGGCAGCGCTGAGATAATATCAGGCTTGTTTAACGTCTGAATGGGACCTTCCTGGACCATCAATGGTGATTTCCTTGTCCCCTGCACCTGGGAGATAACATCGAGGCCTTCCTGGCCCGTGATTCCAGGCATTTCAGGAGACTTGGACTCACCCTGATTGCATCTGTGGCTTCCAGGAACCGATACCAACATATTACATATGGAAACCAGCCCTGCCTGTGCTCCAGACTTTCCTCTGCAAACCAGGATCTGTCTGTAGAAATGGATTTGCATTCGAAGAAGTGAATAGAGAGATGTGGTCATCTATGCCTCAGGCAGAATAAACTGTATATAAGCTGGAGCCTGGAAGAGCTCAGGGTGAACCTTTGAGGGGAGGCCGTCACTCTGTTGGTTGAACCTCTGGTCTCACCCAGTGTCTGATCCCGGGCTGACGCTGTCCTGATTGTGGAGGTTGCACGAAATTCTGTTTTTTTTGTAATTGACCCAAAAAATCGTTGTTAAATTTTGGATAAATTTGGCCATCGATTTGATCATTTATAACACCTGAGCTCACCGCAATTGCATCCCTGGAAATGCCAAATAATTCCCCTTCACTCAGAGGCCATTCCAGCATCAGCCACCTCAGGATGTGCCCTGAAACAGCTCCAGCCTCTCCAAAAAGGAGATCTCGCCCACCCTGGGGCGTTTTTATTGGCACGATGCACATAATCCGATGCACATAATCCGTTATCTTTATTAGGATGGCCCCATCCCTGTTTATGTGCAATCCGTGGAATTCTTTTCCTTGCGATAACAAAAGCCCCCGGATCTGCTGGGCAGAAAACTGCTGATAACAGCACACAGCCATTTATTCTGTGTGGGATTGCTACAGTGAGAACCCGGAGCAGGCAGTAGTGGGCAATTACTGTCGGCTCTGACCTGCAAATGGGAAAAAATTCCCCTTCCCAGGAAGGAGAACGAGAAATTATGGACTGGACTCAGTGCTGTGGCAAGGTAAATAATAATAATAATAATTCTCTGTGCCTGGAAAGACTGGGGGCTGAAGTGCTCCCTGCCTGCTCTGCCACAGCTCTCCACCTTTATTTTTGGAGTGTTTCCAGTTTCAGAGTGGTTTCTCTTTACCTGAAATATGCTTTTTTTTTTCCCTTTTAATTAAAAACTGAGTTTGTTGTTGAGATGTACCCCCCTGTAATTTTAGTATCCTGTATAAAAACATCAGGCAGCACGTGGGTGCTGTCAGCTTTATAAAGAAGCTCTGAAACCATGGAAGTTTAGAGGCTGGAGGGGTGGATCCAGCACCTCCCAGCATCCCTACCCTCCAAAATGCAGGCAAAAAAATTCCTTCTGCATTAACTTTTCCCAGTAAAAGTCATTGCAAACCGTGGGAATTTGGGATGAGGAAAAGTGGCTTTTTCTTGCCTGTGAATAAATCCTGAGTATTATATTAATTTTAAACCCAAAAAGAATATGAAAAGTGGGAGCAAAGCACTCAGCTCCCTCCTGGTGGATAGAGCTTATCTTGTTTAGGAAATCAGTTTTAAATGAACGCTCAGATAAGCTAATTTTTTCATTTGTGGCTAGCACATTTTAATCGGTTTTATTTAACGAATAAAACCCAATTTTGATACTGGTTTTTGGGCATCTTAAATTGAAAACCAATTTTCATCCAAATAGACCATGGCACACGGTGTGAGTCCAAACTTAATAATCATCTCATAAAGAAGAAATGCATCATTCCCTATATTATAACATAATAAAACCCAAACACAAAGAATTGCTGTAAATGTACATTAGGCTACATAATTGCTTAAGTAACCTCCCACACACAAAGTGTTTTCTTCTGTTTAGCAAAACAGAGGGGTTTTAGAAGAATCAAAGCTGCAGGTTGGTGGTTACCAATAAAGAATCAAATTATGGGACTAAATAAAACACACAAATGAGAAACAAGATTAAAAGCTGGCAATTTAAACCAAGCTTTCTGCTTTGCTCATTCAAATCATCATTAAAAGAGGTGGCTGAAATAAATCATCTCTGGAATTTTCAGCTTTCAACTCCTTCCACCCCAGGAAAAGCTTGGGAAGGGTGAGAAGCAGCCCTGGCAGGCTGAGGGATGCAGCTGGAAGTGCTGGGACAGTGGCAGGGGGGCTTCAGTGGGGTGCCTGTCTTGGTTTGAACAGACAGGTGTCTGCTAAGGAAGGCAGGAGCCTCCCCTGAAATGGAAAATGCAAACCCCCTTCCTCTGAATTATTATAATTTTGAAATTAAGGGGATCTCAGGCAAACGTATGGGAGTAGGAATAACTCCCATAGGAAAATTAAAAATACAAATGTAATAGTACAACCAAAAAAATAAAACAGCACTGCCAGAGTGAGAGCAGGTCCTGCCCCCTGTGTGTCAGGGGGTGTCACAGCCCCATCCCATGGGGGCTCAGCCCTCCTGCAGTGCCAGCTGTGGCTCTGCTGCAGCAGGGATCCTGCACAAGGGGGGAGTTTTCCTCTGCAGCTCCAGGGCTGCTGCAGATGGGCCTGGGCTCCCTCTGGCAATGCAGGGCAGCAGAAAGCTGCTCCTCTGGCAATGCAGGGGGCAAAGGCTGCTGTGCTGTGCCAGGCTCAGATTGGATCCAGGTAGGAATGCTTGGCTCCTCCCTGGGCAGAGCATCTCCCCATGGGATGCTGGAATTGGATCAGCCCTGCAGGGACACTCAGTGGCCATGGACAGCAGAGATCTCCTGGAGGGAGGGTTGGCTGTGGGAGAGATAAAGAAAAAACTGCCCAATGAACAGCAGAGAACTGCCCCAGCTCTGACAGATAACAAATAGAACACACACCCCAGCACATCTTGTAATCTAAAACAGTGCTGAACTCTCATGGATTAAAAATCCTAAATTACAAATGCCTAGAATGGATTAAAAATTCCAAATGACAAGAGACCAAAGCTGCCCAGATCACTCAATCCTCCCCAGTCCCAGCTCCATCAAACACCACATGCTTGGGAAGACACTTGTCCCACAGCTTTCCTGAGTCCCAGAGTCAGGGAGAGAAAGGTGGGATCTGGGGAGAGCCAGGGGCACAGAAAAGCAGCAGACTCATGGCTGGTGCTCCATTTCACTGCACATCTCACGATGTTCAGGCACTGATGGGTGGCCCAGAGCCCTGGCGTGGGGAGATGGGATCCTGGCCCCCTGAATCCACCCATTCCTGAGTTTTTTATGGGCAGGATTTGCAAGTTTTGTAGGAAAATGTTCATAGGGATCCTCCCAAGGAGGCATCCCACCAGCAGGATGAGGCGAGAAGGGGCAGCAGTTGTGTCCTAGCTGGAAATCCATCCCTCCTGGATGGGAGCTGGATCCACCTTCCTGCTCCCACACTGATAGGGTGCTGTGGGGAGCCCAGGGATGCAGGATCCCAAAGTCCCACACAATGCCAAGACCCCCTGGCACCTGGATTTGCCACCACTTGGGGGTTTCCCAGAGTGAAGCAATGGAGGGTTCACATCCCTCCGTGCCAGGCTCCTGTGCTCTTAAAGAGGAGTCTTTTGGAGTGGATGGAGAGAAGTCTGAAGAGAGAATTTTGGATTTCAGCAGGACCTGAGGCAGCCCAGAGAGCGTGCAGGGTCATGGTGGAGCATCTCCCCACTGGCTGTGGCAGCATCCTGGGAAGACACTCAGGAAAAAATCCAATTCCTTCCTGGCATCTCTGGCTCGGAGTCGCTTCCAGAGCATCTTCCTTTCATATGAAACAGAGAAGCTCAGCAAAATGTAGCAGTAATGTGTTGTTTTCTATTCCACTGCTCAGTGAGGAGCCTCTGGGGATGGCAGGGAAGGAAAGGGACCTCAAAATAGCTGCAGCCACTCTGTGCAGTTGGAGAAGCACAGAAATCCCAAAATAGAGCAAACATTCCCCTTCCCTATTCCTGTTCCAAGGAAGGGGCTCGGGTGAGAGCCCTGTGAGGTGCCCTCTGGTTTTGTTTGTTTGGGAATGGCTCCCAGCAGCTGCTGGGAGGAGGCAGAGGATTCCAGGGGCAGCTCAGAGAGCCCAGAGGCTCCTGGTCACACCCATTTGGGAAGGGGGGACACTTCAGCTCCCCCACTGTTGTATTAGTGGGGTTCCCAGATGAAGGAAGGAATGATGAATCTGACTCCATGTTCTCTGAAGGCTAATTTATTATTTTATGATCTATATTATATTAAAGAATACTAAACTAAACTATACTAAAGAATACAGAAGGGATACTTACAGAAGGCTAAAAGATAATAATGAAAACTCCTGACTCCTTCCAGAGCCTCGACACAGCTTGGCCCTGATTGGCCAAAGAGTGAAAACAACTCACATGAAACCAATGGAACAATCACCTGTGGGTAAACAATTTCCAAACACATTCCAAAGCAGCAAAACACAGCAGAAGCAAATGAGATAATTATTGTTTTCCTTTTTCTCTGAGGCTTCTCAGCTTCCCAGGAGAAGAATCCTGGGCAAAGGGATTCTTCCAGAAAATATGAGTGCCACACCCACCCACATGTGGCACAGCCTCCTGGGCTGGCATCCATTGCTGCACCCCAACAGGCCATGGGCAGATGCTGGGCATGGGCGAGAGGCAATCTCTGAGCAAGAGAGGCCAAAGAGAGAAATCCTAAAATCACAAAACCACAGCTGTCTCCTCTGGGAGAGGCACCCACATTCCAGCAGCCAGGCTGGCTCCAGGAGCTGAGCATCTGCTGGGTTAACTTTGGGACACTGATGCCTTGAGAAGGCTGGCCTAGAACAGAGGCTGGACACAGTTAAAGCAGGGATTGATTAGAAGGATCTCCTCCATGGATGCACCTTGGGCTGCACAAGAGCCCAGCCAGGGCTGCACCCAAGATGAACCAAAATGGCCCCAAAATGCACAACCAAGCACGGGGTCTCTCCCTTGGATCAGTTCTGCTCCATTTGCACCTTGGAGTTCATTGTCCCATTCCAGCTTTAGCCCATCCAGTCCCACCCTGCTTGTTTTTCTCTCTTTAGTCCACGGTGTTTGTGCTCTTGGGCCTGAGATTTGGATCATTTGTCCTTGGTGCCCAGCTGGAGCAGGAATTGTTTTGTCTCCCTGCTCTGTGCACAGAGCTCACCATCCCCTCATGTGAAGCTCAGACCCACACACTGAAGCAGCACAGAATGTGAAAAATATAAAAGCCAGAACCTGAGGCATCAACACAAGGGCCTAGAGGCCTTTTCCAACCTTAATGATGCCATGGCTGGCCCAGGGCTGCTCCAGACCCTCCCTGCATGGGAACAGCCAAGGTTCAGGGCCACCCCCATGCACAGCAGTCACCGTGTGCCCCCAGCTCTGTGCTGACCCCCAGGGCCCCCCCAGGGCAGGCAGGGCCAGACTCCAGCCCCCATCTGAAGCCTGGTGCCTGCAGTGGGAGCGCACAGAGCTGTGCCTGCCCTGTCCCCTCCATCTGTCCCCAAAGGAGACCTGAGCTTCATCCCTTCTCCTCATCATCCTCCTGCCCCCAGGAAAGTGAGGAGACGCCCCCAGCCAGCACAGGCAGAGGTGCCCACTAGCCAGGGCTGTGGATGGGATAATGGAAGCACGAGGAGAGTCTAATTCCCTTGCTGGAGCACCCAAGCAGAGATTTGGCGTCTGGGAGGGGTCAGAGGCCCCTCTGCAGGTCCCCAGGAGGGAGCAGAGCCCACAGAGGGGTCAGAGGCCCCTCTATACCCCCCCAGCAGGGAGCAGAGCCCACAGAGGGGTCAGAGGCCCCTCTATACCCCCCCAGCAGGGAGCAGAGCCCACAGCCAGGTCTCTGCCTGAGGAGCTGCTCCAGCTCTTGGTGCCTGCCTGACTTGGGCTCTGGCCAGCCCCAGCTCAGCCACTTCCAAGCTCTTCCCATGGCCTTGTTAAACCAAACTGGGCTTCAGCTGAAAGCAGCAGCACCAGCACCAGCTGTCCCAGGTCCCTCAGGAGCCCTGTTTGCTGTGTGAGGCACTCAAGGCTTTCTTTGTCTTGCCAAGAACAAGTGCTAAGGCAAAGCATGGGCCTTGTGCTGCCAGGAGGTACAAATTGGCACCCTCCAGCCATCCCAAAATAACCCAAACTTGTTTGACATAACAAGGTGATTAAACCAGTGAGAAATTCTGCTGCTCCGAGCCAACAGGACACGGTGACATGAAAGGAGTTTCAAATCTCAGCTCAATTAGGGGGAGGATGCAGATGGTTTTGGGGAGGGGGACATCTGCATGGGCCTCCCAGAGCTCACTGTGCCCTGCCAGCAGTGCCAGGCTGGGGCAAACAGGGGATCTGCATTTACCCACAGCTCCCAGGGCTGGGAGAACACAGAGATTGCCTGATTTGCCTGATTCCACCCATTTTCAGCCCCTCAATTCGTTAGGGCATGTGAGGACACTGCTGCCATGTGTCAGTGACCTGCCACCCCCTCCCACTGCCCACTGTGCTGTTCTGATGTGCTGTTCTGCTGCTGCCACACTCTGCAGAGGGAGCTGGGTGTGATAAAGCTGCTGATAACACAGACAGGTTGGGCTCTGTCAGCAAGGAACGTTTTGGCACGGAGTTTTTGCTTCTGCCTCACCAGGCAGGGGAAGCAAAGCCAGGAAGATGCTGCACAGCCCATGGACCTGGCATGGAAGGGAGGGAATTTGCCAGGATGGAGGGAAGCACCCACACAGGGTCCCAGGCTGGAGCAGGAGAGCAGCTCCACACCACAGTGTGGTGTGAGAACACAGAATCCAACCTGCTCCCAACATCAGCTACCCCAGCAGCTCCACACCACAGTGCAGGAGAGTGTCCAGCATCCAACCTGCTCCCAACATCAGCTCCCCAGGACCCCAGGGGACATCCCAGACCCCCCAGCCCTGCAGTGCTTGGGGGACCTGCAGAGCTCACCCAGACCATCTGCCCCATTCCCCTGTGCAGATTCTCGGTGACCTTCACAGGGCTGTCTCTGCTTGGCCAGCTCTCATCCCTGGTGATTTGGAGCCTCTCTGGTTGCTGCCATGCAAATGGAGGGATGGTAAATCTTTGGCCAGCAGTGACTCACAGCCAGACAGAGCAGGGACTGACAATAACCAAAGGGTTTGAAATCCAACAGTCCCTAAACACTTTCAGGTGCTGCCTTTGCCTTTCTATCTTCAGGCTTCAGGGAGAAATAATTCCTCACAATCTGTGTTCCCAGCTCCTCTCTCCTGAACTCCAGAGGAGGATTTCAGTCAGGTCTAGCACAACGCGTGGCCATTCGTCATAAAATTATTTTCATTCATTTATCTCCATTCTGCCTTTTCAAGTCCCTTTCCTTGCGTGCTACTTCGGCCAAATTCCCAATTCCCTGGATTTATTATCACTATAAAATGGTTGCCTGCTCCACAGCATGACCTAGACACGCTCCCCACTGCGATGCTTTAAAGGCCTTCGTCTGTTCCTATGGCAACTGGAAAAGGAGGCAGCCAGCACAGGGATGGATCCTGCCTGGATGCTGCCATCCCTTCCTGCCTGCCAGGAGACCAGGACAGAGCTGGGGGGATGCACAGTGCTGCAGCCAGCAGGGCAGGAGCACGCTTTCCTGTGTTTTCCTGGTGTTTTCCTGGTGTTTTCTGTGCCCTGCTCACCTTGTAGCAGCTCTGCCATGTCCACACCTGGCCAGGAGGATGTGGCAGTGCTGGAAGGAGCTCAGCTTGTCCAGAGGGACACAGGCTGAGCTGGGATGGAGGTACAGGCACAGGGAGCTGGCAGCCCATGGTGATGTCCAGCTCTGATGGTCACTCTGATGTCCACTCTGTCTGTGCCCCATGTGAATCACTCACACAAACCCACTCCCTCCAAAGCAGTCAGCTCTGCCCCAAAAAGCTGCTTCTGCAAATCCCACTGCCTTCCACCTGTTGATAGGCACTGAGGCCTTTTCCTTTCATTTACTGCTGTTATTCTCTTTTAATTCTTTATTAATCAATCCCCACATCAGCCACTCCATCAGTTTGCCTGGGATCGAAGTGGAGCTGACAGCCCTGTAATTATCCAGGTCGTCTCATTTATCCTTTTTAAACACTGGCAGAGACCTCACCTGGGAAATCAGCAGAGCAGATTCAGTTCTTGCTTTTGACACAGACACGATTTTGTTTTTCCTCCTGTGATGGGCCCCAGCCCTCAAGCTGTGGCTCCTGTGGGAGCTGCCAAAGCAGAACTTTGCACAGTGCCATGTGCACCATCACCGTCTCCTGCAGCATCCCAGCTTTCATTTAAAGCTGGGAAAACAGCAGGGGAGGAAGGGCTCCCCATCCTCTCTGCAGCACAGGGGCTGGTCCCTCTGCTGCTCACAGAGCTGAGCTCCAGGGAAGGCACTCTCAGCTCTCACCACATTGCACAGAGCATTTCCTGAGCACCCCCTCCTCCAGTGTGAAAAAAGCTGTTCAAAAATGGATCCAGTTTGGCAAATTGGATTATTTCCTCCTGGAAATAAGCCAAGGGGGGCTGCAGGTTGCCCCACTCTGGGAGGTCCTGACCTCTCTGATGTCCTCATGTGGCTCAGGGTGGCAGCACACAGAAACAGCCCCAGAGCTGGCCATGGCCAGGGGCTCAGCCCCAAGGGGAAGGTGATGGGCAAGACCCCCCTGTGTCCCCTTCCTTCAGTGATGTTGGGACCAGCAGCCATCCCACAAGGATTCACAGCTGCTGAACTTTCCCTGGTCAATCCTGCCCAGGCTGAGCTTTCCCTGCTCCATCAAAACCCTGTGAAGCTGCAACAGCCTCCAAGAAAATGAGTAAAACAGCTTTTGCAGGCAGCAAACATCCCTGCTAGGGCTCCTGCAGCAGGTAACTTACAGCCCCCATAAATCTGTGTGCAGCATCTTCTGAGGCCAGGCTGCTTTTAACACCCATCAAAAGCCACTGGAAAAAGAGAAAGGAGATGGAGAGGAGAGTCAATCCTCTGGAGACGAGCCCTGGCTGTGTGCAGGGGAGGCAGCACATTCACACACCCCCGCTGCCTCTGCTCCAGCTCCCCTTTGCTTCTAATTTTACACTTAGCAGAGATGCTGCTTATTCAGGCAGAGCCTTGAGCAACTGGCCCAGCCCCTGGGCTCGTGTGCAGATGGTGCAAAGCGCTGGAGAGAGGCTTGGGAGAAGCTCCCCCTCCCCTGGCAGCAGCACAGCCGCCACACTCTGGCAGCAGAGAGGGGCAGAAAGGCCTCAGCTTGCTCCATCTGGCAGCCAGAGCTCAGGGAGCAGGGCTGGAGGTGAAGGGGAAGGAGTTTCTCTGTTTACTCCCTTGTAGGAAGGAGGAGGAGGCTAAACTGGGAGCAAGAGCCCCTTTGGCAGCCTGGCAGGGAGCACTGAGCTGAACTGGTGAGCTCTGCTCACCCCTGCCAGAGCTGCTCCCCCAGGGCAGGGGAAAACACAGAGTTCCTGGTGCTGGGATGCGCTGGGAGCAGGAGCAGCATCACCAGGGTTTGCTAAACACAGAGCTCCTGGTGCTGGGATGTGCTGGGAGCAGGAGCAGCATCACCAGGGTTTGTGAAACACAGAGTTCCTGGGGATGTGCTGGGAGCAGGAGCAGCATCACCAGGGTTTGTTAAACACAGAGTTCCTGGTGCTGGGATGTGCTGGGAGCAGGAGCAGCATCACCAGGGTTTGCTAAACACAGAGTTCCTGGTGCTGGGATGTGCTGGGAGTGAGAGCAGCATCACCAGGGTTTGCTAAACACAGAGTTCCTGGTGCTGGGATGTGCTGGGAGCAGGAGCAGCATCACCTGGGTTTGTTAAACAGAGAGTTCCTGGTGCTGGGATGTGCTGGGAGTGAGAGCAGCATCACCAGGGTTTGCTAAACACAGAGTTCCTGGTGCTGGGATGTGCTGGGAATGAGAGCAGCATCACCAGGGTTTGTTTAACACAGAGTTCCTGGGGATGTGCTGGGAGCAGGAGCAGCATCACCAGGGTTTGCTAAACACAGAGTTCCTGGTGCTGGGATGTGCTGGGAGCAGGAGCAGCATCACCAGGGTTTGTTAAACACAGAGTTCCTGGTGCTGGGATGTGCTGGGAGTGAGAGCAGCATCACCAGGGTTTGTTAAACCCCCTCTGGGAAGCAGCTTTAGACCAAAGGATTTGTGTGGGATTGCTGCTCAGCAGCAGAAGGGTTTGTTCTGAGCAGGGGGATACCAGGGGATGAGGAAAAATGGCATTTTAAAGCCCAAGGCTGCCCAGGGCTCCCTGGCATTTCTCTCTTTGTGTCTCCCAGCAGGTCCCACGAGCCAAAGGGCAGCTGGGTGTGTGGAGGAGGTGATGCCTCTGTGAGGATGTTCTGCAGGGGCTGCTCAGCACTGCTGCAAGCAGGGAGGGAGGGATGGAGGCAGCAGCAAACCCCACAAGCAGCATTTTCCAGCCAGGAAAGCTTGGAAAAGGCAGCAGCCTCCAAGGAAGTGTTGGTGAGCATGGGCTCACAGAGGAAGCTCAGCACTGCTCCAAGGAGGCTGGAATTTGGGTCAAGGAGGAGATCAGGTCAGCTGCCTGTCTTCCCCCCACCTGAGGGCAGATTTGGAGGCTCCCTGGGCATGGGAAGGGATCCTTGTTCCAGGACTGTAGGAGTGTCAGGGGTAGGATGGTCAGGACAGATGGAGATGAGAGATCTCTGCAGCCAGTTGTGGAACTTGGGGTTTATTGCAAAGGGCCTGGGTGCAGGGCCCTGCTGGGAGCTGCCAAACACAGCTCAGAGCAGGGCTGAGAGAGGAGAGGGGGAGAGAGGATAAAAGGGTAAGAGAGTAAGAGAGGCAAGAGAGTAAAAGCGTAAGAGAGCGAAGTTCCCATTACAATACAATAAATCTTCTTTTGTGCTGAATATTCTGATTCTCACTAACCAATCTAGTACAAGACACAAATCCTGTAGCATTTCCATACAGCCTATAAGAATCACTACATTCCCATACTGTGTT
This sequence comes from Calcarius lapponicus, assembly GCA_039654755.1. Classification (NCBI taxonomy): domain Eukaryota; kingdom Metazoa; phylum Chordata; class Aves; order Passeriformes; family Fringillidae; genus Calcarius; species Calcarius lapponicus. Next base: position 4,096,532 of record CM077479.1, read on the forward strand.
ACATTTTAAACCCTAAAAACTCCTCTTTGGGCTCCTTCTGCCAAGCTGGCAGGGTCTGCTCTGACCCTTGGAGCTGTCTGCGAGCAGAGGGTGTTGTTCCATCCAAAGGGGATCACCTTCAGCTGGCCACACCATTGTTTTCCCATTGTTCAGTAACTGAGGGATCTCAAAGCTTGCTTTCATTTCAATCTTGCTTATAGTTTCCACATTCTCAAAATCTTTTGCCAGGCAATCATATTTATAAGGCTTTCCTGTTTCATCTTCCCCAACACAGGGCAGCTTGGGGAACATCACGGGGATGGTCCCATCCAAGACACTGAGCCCCAGGTGTGCAGAGCTGGGGAGCCCACCCCGAGCTGGCAGGTGAGGGGCACCACTGTCAGAGCAACAGGGACATTTCCCACTGAGATTTCTGAGCCTGACATTCCTGCCCATGCTCAGGCTGCTCCATATTCCACCTCTCCTGGCTCTCAGCTGCTTTCCAGCTGACCCTGGGGGCTGGAAAATTAGCAGAATTGTTTTTGGGTACTTTCAGGAGCTCTTTCAATGTTGATGGCTGCTGGTGGATTAAGAGCATAGAGAAAATGAAGTCTCTTCTACCACAGAATAATAAATAGCTACTACGTAACCTTTTGCCTAATCAGAAAATAAGACTGGACTCCAGAGCATTTCAGGTTTTGATCTCTCAGCCAAATCTGCCATGCAAGGAGCCTGTTGGTAGTAAATTTTTGTCTGTGTTTGATACAGTTCAGTTCAGAAAATGAGCAGAGAGCAGATTTCAGAGACAATGTGAGAAAACACTCGTGTTCTGGCTAAACTTCAGTTCCCCTTTTCTTCTCTCTCTCCCCTATTTCAGTGTACATTGTAAGAAAAAAATGCCATAAACATTGAGAGGGGAAATGCCATTAAAATGTGAAGATGCTCAAATGCCAGGGCCATGGGGTCTGGGTAATTCTCTAAGACACCCTGAGGTTTGAAGGCTGACACAGTCTCTCTCTGTGTCCTGCCTTCCCTGTTCTGTCACCACAGCACTGGGGTGTTGGGAAGGATGAAAGTTTGACAAGAAAGTCTCACAGATATCTGTGCTTAGCAGAAGGATTTTTAAATGTAGAATCTGAAGAAGAAATAAAGATGGAAGCAAGTTTTGATATAGAAGAAAAGAATTGCTGAGCTGGATAACCAAGGAGGCAAAGGGTCTGTTAGTTAGAAGGGGGTTTTTATGACTTGGAGCAAAGGATAAACCCACCTCAAACAAGATGTTTTTACCAAGCAGAAAGATAGCACAGGCAAACAAGGCAGCAAATGTTGCAAGGAGAAAAAAGGTCTCAGAATTTTCCACTGCAAGAAAACTGAAAAAAACCTTCTAGCTTAAACTGTAATGTACTAACTTTTAGTGATTGGAGAATGGTAACATGAATATGGTAATTATAGTAGTTATGACAGGTTATAGATAAAAGTTAAGGTATAGATTGGTTTTTTGTATTAAGATGCTCAGCAAAGAAAAGTCTATAATGCAATGTAACCAAACCCAAAGGGTCTCCAGGCCTGCCTGCAGCTGGAGTTGGCAGCTGTAGGCACAGCTCTGTCACCCACCAGCCTGGACTGCTGTGACATCCTGGATACAATAAACTGCATTTTGGAGAGCTGCCTGGAGTCCCACATCCCTCATTCAGGCTCTTACATTGGGGTGCTCTCTCCAGCAGCACGAGGGGATGGCTGGAGGCAGCATGGATGCCAGAGGGGAAGGAAACCCCCCAGGATCCTCCTGGCAGAGCCCTGGGCAGGGGAGGCAGGGCAGGAGCACAGCCCAGAGCAGAGCAGCTCCACCAGTGCCACTGTGAGAAATGCTGCTCACTTCCAAAAAATGTAAAAGGTTTATTTAAACCTTATCAAAAATACAACAGAAGACTGAATGTCCACTGATGTCTCTGGAATGTCACTGTGTCTATAGAGGAAATATTATGGGAGCAGAGGATTTTTCCCACCATGTGCTCATCCACACAATGAAGGTTTTGCCTTTTAACCCTTTAGCCCCTCCCAAAGTTCTGTCCATCAACTCCTTCTTCACTGTCCAGTGGTGGAGTTTTACTTTTTTACATCCCTTTTGAAGGTCAGCTGTTGCCATAGTAACAAGGTGAACCTCCCAAATATCCCAAACCCAGGCCACCCTTTGATAACAATGCAAAAGGGAGGGAACATAACTATAAATCTATAAAACTTCTCCTAACGTATACATAATATTTGCCCTTTAATTGTGAGAGTGAACCATTTCATTTCTCATCTATCCCATGACAATCCAAGCTCACCCTGCAGTTTGGAGAACCACCCTGTACACAGTGAGCACAAACACCCAACAGGCTCTGGGAATGGCAGCCAGCCCTGCCACAGGTCCCTGTTCCCAGCACATCACACAGAGGGAGTCCACTGCTGCCTGAAAGGCCCTGAAAAAGCTTTGTTCAATACCTGTGTGGTTGTTAAAAAGCCTGGCATCGATTCTCTTTGACATCCCCATCAGCCCATCCCTCCCCGACCTCCCAAGGCCCCAGCACTGGGATCCCTTTGTGTGGCAGCAGTTTATGTAACACACTCAAAATGCATCAAAACTCTGCAGAGGCACCTGCAGAAAGGCCTTCTGAGCAAACCCAAAGCTGTTTGTTCACCAGATGGGAGATCCAGGGCACAAACTACTCACAGGGATATTACAGAGTGTGCTCTTTGCTCTCAGGTCCTGGCACTACCCAGCAAACTTCCCAGGAATTCAGGAGAGCTGAGGATTTAATGGCTGCAGGGATGAGGCTGTGAAAAATAAATGGGCTTTGTTTGGTAGCTTCCTGCCACTTGTGGGAAACAAAGTGGTTTCAAACACCACAGCTTTTAAAGCTGAGTATTTTTAAAATAAAGAAGTGAGGGAGATTTCCAGCTGACATCTGAGCAGCAAGATGAGCTTGGGAAGAGCTGGGGAAGGAGATGGAGGATTTGGAAATGCTCAGCCCTTCCTCCCTGCCACAGCAGCACTGGGAGAGAGTGAAAGAGCCTTCAGCCTCACAGGGTCTGCACCACGCAGCTGGGGGAGTGAGGCCCATGAATGTCACCTCTCCCAGGTTTTGTGCAGGAGCAGAAAAGATTTTGGGCAGGGGCAGAGGGCTGTGCGGGGTGAGCATCACCCTGCTCGCCTCAGGCTGGCATTTGAGGCAGGATGAAGAGCCCCAACCCCAGCAGGCAGCTGTGGACACACAGCCCAGCAGCTGGAGGAGGCATTTCCCTTATTTACAGCAACTTCCCAGGACCCCAGGTCAGAACTGAAAGTGGTTGCTTTTTGAGAGGCTATTTAGACCTCTGCAGAGGAACACACACCATCTCCATAAATTCCAGCTGTGTCGAGGGCAGCAGGATCAGAGAATGTGTCCTGACCACGAATCCATCAATCTCTTCAGGAAAGAATCAATTTTTATGTGCTCGTAGCTGTGGGGATTATTGTTGACCTTGTGTGATCATAAATAGAAGGCACTTTTGGCACAGCCCCTGCTTTCATCTGGCTCCTCTTTATCTTCCTCTCTCTCTTCACTTCCCCATTTTTGGAAGGTAGCTGCCTACTTTGCACCTGCCTACAGCAATCTCCTTTGGAAACATCCATGCATCTTTAGCTGCTAAAGGCAGAATGCTGTCAGAGAATCACAGAGTGCTTTGGGTTGGAAGGGAGCCTAAAGCTCATCTCATCCCACCCCTGCCATGGCAGGGACATCTCCCACTGTCCCAGGCTGCTCCCAGCCCTGTCCAGCCTGGCCTTGGGCACTGCCAGGGATCCAGGGACAGCCACAGCTGCTCTGGGCACCCTGTGCCAGGGCCTGCCCACCCTGCCAGGGAACAATTCCTGCCCAATATCCCACCCAACCCTGCCCTCTGGCAGTGAAGCCATCCCCCCTTGTCCTGTCACTTCCTGTCATTGCCCAAAGTCCCCTTGGCGCTCCTGGGCTCCATCTCCATCAGGGAATGCAGAGCTTGGGTTCCCAGGAGCAGGACAGAAGCCAGGTGAGAATGGGAGTGGGGCACAGAGCAGCCTGGGACTGCCCCCAAACCTTCACCATGCCCATTCACCCCTCCCCACAGCTGTGCCTTTTGCCACTCTGCACCCACGGATCAGTGACCCCGGGATGAGCTGGGCTCTTCACTGGGAGCTGTGGGAATGATTCCCTCTGCCCTCCTCCACTGTCTTGGTTTAGAAAGGCAGGAGCCGGCTAAGGAAGGCATGAGCCTCCCCTGAAATGGAGAATGCAAACCCCCTCCCTCCCAATTGATATAAATTTTAAATCAAGGGGCTCTCAGGCGTAATTATTCCTGGGAGCAGGAATAACAGTTCTTTACTAGGGAAGAAAATAAAAGGATAAAATAAACAATGCAGCAAACCAAACCAACACTGCCAGAGTCAGAACCCAACCTGACACCCTGTGGGTCAGGGTGCTGGCACAGTCCCATTGGAATTGTGGCTCAGCCCTCCTGCAGGGTCAGGGGTGGCTCTGCTGGAGCAGGGATCCTGCAGAAAGGTGCATCTGCCTCTGAAGATCCAGGGGAAGAGGCAGCTGCTGTTCCTCTGGGAATCCAGTGCAGAAGCTGTGCTGGTGTTCCAGAATCTCCAGATTCTATCCATGTAGGAATGCTTGGCTCCTCCCTCTGGGCTCACATCTCCCAATGGGATGCTGCAGTTCTGATCAGCTATGCAGTGACATTCAATAGCTGTTATCAGCAGATGTCTCCCCTGAGAGAGGATTGGGTGTGGAAGAGATAAGGAAAGCTGCCCACTCAACAGAAGCCAGCTGCCATCCAGATGGCAAATAGAACACAATTTGCTTGGCAATCCAGGACATCCATCCAGCCCCCACAGCTGCAGGACCCCGGGAGGATCAGCCAGATCCACTCACAATCATCATTAACTCAGGAAAATTGGGACATGAAATTGGGACCTTGGGACAGCTCATGAAAATTAACTATCAATATTAACAGTGGGCAGCACAGGTCCCTCAGCCCATGGCTGGGGGCACAGAGCCAGCCAGCCCTGCTGGTTCTCTGAGTTCTCAGCCCAGGGCTGCCTTTTGCCCCTTCTCCAGCACCCAGACAACCAATTAAATAAACAAGGAAGCAGCAATTAACCCAGCCTCTCCATCAGCCTGCTGCCCAGCCTCTCCCAAATGGAAGCTCCAGGCACAAGAACACAAGGTCACCAATTACTGTTCACCCTCTGCTCATCTCCACCCACACCTGAGTCAGCCTGAGCTGCCCAAAAACCAAGGACAGGCTCTTCCACAAGGCAGCTGGGGCAGGGCATTGCTGTCACACCCGCTGGGACCTGGGGTTTTCCATTCTTCCCACTCTGCAGCCTCTCCCCAGAGCATCTCACCTCATTCCTGGGAGCATCACAGCAGCTTTCAGCTCTGGGATGAGCCACGAGGCTGGATCGTGTTTCCCACAAAGCATCACAGCCTTAGGGATCCCCCAGGAATGAGGCCAGGCACAGGTTCTGTGAAGTTACTGACAGAGAAAGGAAAAAAATATATATTTTACAGACTCATCTCCTGCACAGGCAGGCAGGACTTTGAAAGTTGCAGTGCCTTGTAAAATCTGGGTCAGTTTTGTGAGATTATTTTGAAGGACTGGAAAATCATTCTGACAACATCAAACTACCCTGTTTGGGCTTTTTTTTCCCCCTCTGAGTGAAGTGCCTTGGAATGACTTTTAGTTCTTTATAATCTAGTGAAGTTAAATCAAAGTTAGAGCCGAATAAATGCCCCAGATGATTGGTGGCAGAGCTGTGAACTCTCTCTGAGCAGCAGCTGGGTCTCTCACCAGGCCAGCACTGCCACAGCTCATCAAGTGAGGCAGTTCAGCCACCCCTCCCCTCTCCCTGCTGCCCTTTCAAACCCAATTCCCTTCTCTTTCCAGGCCAGCAGACACCACCCAGCCTGAGAAGCTCTCAGGTATTTGTTTAAATATTCCTATCTATATTTCAGAGTTTTCTTTGATTTGCCTTTTTTTAAATTAACTAAGGAAGTTCACAAAAGGTTGGCAAAGTTTACCATGGTGATACTGTGAAATATTGCAGTTGTGTCCTGTATGTTTGAAGTATGAGGGAGGCGACAAACTGGATTTGGCAGGTATTTTCTTGAAGCTTGCATGAAATTTTCAGGAGAGCTGGGAGCTGTGTTGCCATCTGGGAACCCCTGATGGGCTGTCTATGGGGTGGAAGTGAGAAAATATTTGCACTGCAGCACCCCCAGCTCAGGGAGGGCAGGGGATCACCCCAGACCCCTTGGGATGAGCAGGGGATCACTCCAGGCCCCTCAGGGAGGACAGGGGATCACCCCAATACCTCAGGGAGGGCAGGGGATCACCCCAGACCCCTCAGGGAGGGCAGTGGGTCACCCCAGACCCTTCAGGGAGGGCAGTGGGTCACTCCAGGCCCCTCGGAATGAGCAGGGGATCACTCCAGGCCCCTTGGGATGAGCAGGGGATCACCCCAGGCCCCTTGGGATGAGCAGGGGATCACCCCAGACCCTTCAGGGAGGGCAGTGGGTCACTCCAGACCCCTCAGGGAGGACAGGGGATCACCCCAGACCCCTCAGGGAGGACAGGGGATCACTCCAGGCCCCTCAGAGAGGGCAGTGGGTCACCCCAGGCCCCTCAGGGAGGGCAGTGGGTCACTCCAGGCCCCTCAGGGAGGGCAGTGGGTCACTCCAGGCCCCTCAGGGAGGACAGGGGATCACCCCAGACCCTTCAGGGAGGGCAGTGGGTCACTCCAGGCCCCTCAGGGAGGGCAGTGGGTCACTCCAGGCCCCTCAGGGAGGGCAGTGGGTCACTCCAGGCCCCTCGGGGGGCTGCAGTTGCCCCATCTGTGAGAGGCCCCCCACCCCAGGGTGCTCTCATGGTCACCCACCTCCAGCCCCCTCCAGGCACAGCTCATCAGGCTCTGGCGGTGAGGACAGCAGACAGAGCAGGTGATAATTTCATTTGCCTTGCAAATGAGCCCACGTTCCTTCCCCATCCCCAGCGCCTCATCAGCAGAGCCATCATCCCCACCCCACTCACTTCAGCTCATCCCCCAGCCCTGACGAAGCCGTTCCCACCTCTCCATCTCCCTGCAGACAGGTTTGCTCACCAGTGAAGTTATCACAGTTCGCTGTTGATATTAACAACTTGCTTTTCCAGCAGATGTGGGTCCCTAAACCACCATCCAGCACCAGCTCCTGCTCCCTTCACCTCTGGCTTAGGGTGGGAGCATGCAAAGGGCGGCCTATACAGAAAAGGGGCTTTGGGATGTGGGCGCAAGAAAACCCAAACAGGTCCCATCCCGGCCCAAAGATCCCCCCAAATCCCTTCCACTCCTCACATTTTATCCCTGTTTCTAACCCCATTGCTACTTCATGCAGGGTGGGGTCCAAACTCAGCCAGCCCAAATCCACATCCCTGCCAAAGCTGTGCCAAGGCCCTGCCAAGGCTCTGCTTTGCTGTGTTCCAGCATCCCTGGTGTTTTAAATAAAAAATCTGCCAATTTTTTGGGGGAAAGAAAGAGTTGCAAAACCCGTTGGACAAGCTGCTGCTAAGGTGGAGTTCTACCTGTTTGTTATTGTAATTACCGGTCGTGGTAGCTAATTGCTCCTTTTGTATCAGTAAAGGCCCTGGCTGGGGCTAAGCTAATGGCTCTTCTCCTGGACAGAGAAGGGAGGGGACGTGGGAGGGGGGCAACAGAGAGAATGCAAAATAGCTTCAAGACCGGCATGCCATGGGAGGCTACGACGCCAAATTTACCAAAAGAACCCCAAAAACAACGAGCCAACACAGAATTAAGAGATTAGAGTGATGTCTGGACGTGAGGAACAGAGTACCGAGCCTGCAGAGATGCTGAAAACCTTTGTTACCCCTCACTCTAAGCAGAAGACTTCAGCTGAGGCCAAGACCCTGACTGGAGCCCCCAAGAGTCATGGAATGTGAAAAATGCGTATTTTATGATTGGCTTTTCGCAAATATTAAAATAAATATTATATGTGTTGTGTTAGAAAGTAATGCTGTATTGATTCTCTTAAGGACTGTGTTAAATATAGTTTTCGGTTATAAAAATTGTTAAAATAGGACTATGCTATGTAAGATGCTTTGTTTAAAAGAAAGGACTTGCATCAAGATAGCAGCCATGGGACACCTGAATCTTTCAGAGAAAAAGAATTTATTGCCCTCTTATCAGAAGAAATGAACTTCTTCCCGGCTTGAAGGTGCTGTTAGGATTAGAGGGAAGAAGCTGATGAAGACCAGACAGAATCCTGTGTTTGAATGGGAATTATGCATCATGTATGAAATGTATGAATATGCAACAGGCTGTTGTTCTTAAGGGTTAATCCTTTGTTAACGTGGGTCCTTTTTCAGGCTCATGATGCCCAGAAAATGTACCCAGATGTCCGTAACTCTTTGTTTTTATTGTCTCATATTGTCCTAACTTAAATTGTCCAAATTATTATTACTCTAATTGTATTACTATTTTTATAACCATTTTCTTACTATTAAACTTTTAAAATTTTAAAAACAAATGATGGTCATTTTTCACATGTAAGATGGAGCTATGCCCACTGTTTTCATGAGGATGGAACTCCCAGCTCTGTTCTTTAGTGGACAAAGCTGCTCATTCCTCCATGTCACCTTGGGAGAGTCGATGGAGATTGCAGATTCGTTGACCTTCCCAACCTTGGGCTGATCACTTTTAATAAAGGCCTTAAAATCAGAAAAAGTCTCCTGCCCTGTTTATTTCAGCTGGGAGCTCTCCCCAGACCATTCCTGAAATAAACAGGGCAGGAGACTCTTTCTCCTTTTAATGCCTTTATTAAAAGTGATCAGCTCAGGGTTGGGCAGCTCAACAGGTCTGCAGCTTCCATCGTCTCTCCCAGGGTGATGCTGAGGAGGAGGATTTGCGCAGCTTTGTGCACTGGGGCAGAGCTGAGGGGTCCACTCCTCGTGGAAGCCTTCGTGACCCCTTCTTGGACTCCGCAGCCTCAGGCCCCCCCCAGCTCTCAGTTTCAGGACGACTCCCCCTCAGGGTGAGAGGCCACGAAGGTCTCCAGCATCTCTGCAGGCTCAGCACTCCGTTCCTCGCGTCCAGACATGGCTCCAATTTCCTAACTCTATACTGGCTCGTTGTTTTGGGGCTCTTTTCAGTGTGTTTGGGATGGTAGCTTCTCATGGCATGCTGGTCCCGAAGTTATTTTGCATGTCCCCCTACTCTTACATCCCATTTTTTCTCTGTCTGGGGAGATCCCCGCCTTTTACAGTCTGAGAGAAGAGCTATCAACTCAGCCCAGCTAGGGCTTCTACCAATGCAAAAGGAACCACTCGTAATTACCATAACAAACAGGCAGCAACAGTAGTCTGGGCTAGTTTTTGTAACTTTTTCTCACACAAAAAAATTGGCAGAATTTTTTGTTCATAACAATTCCCCTCACAGGTGCTTTAAACTCCACCATGCTGGAGCACAGTGATTAAAAGCAAGCCTGAAACCTTCCCAGGGAGCTCAGAGCACAGCCCAGGCTGGGGAAAACTCCAGAAAACAAAGACTGGGAGCTCCTGATTCCCCTCCTGGCCAGGGGAGGGGGCAGCCACTGGGTGATGGTGTCACCTCCTGAGGTGCCACCTGCCCTGGGGTCCCCACTGGGGTCAATGCACAGACCCCAACGGCATCAATTCAGATCCCAGCAGGCTCCAGCCTCCCAGAGAGCTCTGATCCTGCCCTGCCTTGGCTGGAAACCCTGCAGGGGACAGAGAGGGAGCCATTTAGGGGGGATTCCTGCAGCCCCCAGAGCTCTCCTCAGCCTGACTCAGTCCAGCTCATTGGTGCCCCCCTCTACAGCTCTGCCCTGGATTTTTAAGGCACTGGGGAGCCCTGACACACACCAGATCCTGCCCCCAGCCCTCCTCCCTGCAAAACAGATGGGGAGCAGGAAAAGCCAAGAGTGCCAGCAGGATCCATCCCCACTCTCCTTAATTTCTGTTGAATAATTAAACCCTGGGAAGTGAATACTTTCTGCTTAAAAACACCAATTCCAGTGTTTGTAATTACTGTTTTATTGAAGCATTAAAAATTAAAGGGCATCCTGAGGTTACAGTGAACATGAGAGCTGTGTTCAGCCCCAGCAAGGGCAAGCTCAGCTCTTGGGCACCAGCCCAGCCCCGGGGGGGCTCAATCAGCCCCTCAATTTACCCCAAAACCTGGGGGTCTGGGCCACAGGCCCTGCCCAGCCCCGGCTGCCTCCCTGGGGAGAGAGGCCCACCACATCACTCCAGTCTGGGCTGCTCTGGTCCCCGCTTTGGACAATTCTTACTCCAATTTGGCCCCTGATAACCCATGGGGGGATGCAGGGGGGCTCAGCCGTGCTCTGAAGCCTCAGACCCCCACCCCCCCACCCATGACCAGTGGGATGCCCCTATAAACCCCAAACTGGTTTCCATGGCAGTTTCCAACCCTCTCATCAGTCTCCATGGCAATAACTCTTCTTGCTCCCCACGCAGGGTGGTGTGGCACGGCCAGAGCACCCCAACACATCCCCTGTGGCATTCACATTCTCTGGAAAAATTCCTTCATCCAGGGTTTTTCTCCTGGGAAGCTGAAAGGCAGCGAGAGAGCAAAAAGGAAAACAATTCTTTTCTCATTTGCTTCTCCTGTGTTGTGCTCATGTGGAATGTGTTTGGAGATTGTTTACCCACAGGTGATTGTTCCATTGGACTCTGCTGGGAGTTGTTTTCACTCTTTGGCCAATCAGGGCCAAGCTGTGTCAGGACTCTGGAAAGAGTCACGAGTTTTCATTATTATCTTTTTAGCATATCTTATACTAAAAAGATATACTATATCTTATAAAAGTATCTTTTCTGTATTTTTTAGTATATTGTGTTTACTTGGAATGTGTTTGGGGATTGTTTACCCACAGGTGATTGTTTCATTGGATTCTGCTGTGAGTTCTTTTAGACTCATTGGACAACTGGGGCCAAGCTGTCTGGAAAGAGTCACCAGTTTTCATTATTATCTCTTTAGCATTCAGTAAGTATCCTTTCTGTATTCTTTACTATAGTATAATATAGTATTCTTTAATATAATATAGTATATTAATATAATATAGTATCATAAAGTAATAAATTAGCCTTCTGAGCACATGGAGTCAGATGCATCACTCTCTCCCCTCATCTGTGGACCTGCATTTACAATAATCCCCCAGTTTCCCCCAGCACCCTGCCCTGCCAGCAAACCAGTACAACCAGTGCAGCTCCCTCCACCTGCACAGACAGCCCATGGGGTACCTGAGCAGGCAGATGAGGCACAGCCTCCCTGCAAACTCCAGGAAAATCCAATTTCCTTCTCTCTGCCCGCCCCTCACCCCATCCCTGCTGGCTCCCCAGTGCTGTCTGTGTTCTGGGGCTGCCTGGCAGGTACTTGGCTCTCTCCCAAGCTGAGGGTTGCAAACCATCCCCGTGGCAGCAGAAGGAGAGACGAGCTTTGTAAAAGTGACGCATGGCAGATGCAGATTAATTTTGTTTTACAGTCCTGCTGAGGCTTTCGAGCCAGTCACCAACACGGGACTAAAAATACCACCAGGGGCCTCGAGTTTTTATTTTTCCTGTTCAACAACACTTACAACAAAAACACCCAGCCAAAATAGCAGCTACAAAACCGCCTGAGCCCCTGGTGGGCGATGGAGGAGCTGGGGGTGGGCAGGTGAGAAGGCTCTGCCTGTGCTGGGGCGGCCAGAGGAGGAGGAGGAGGAGGAGGAAGAGAAGAAGCATTCCTCTGCAGCAGAACAGGCTTCCAAGGAAGATAACCCCCAGATCTGTGGTGCACAATTCTCTGCAGCTTCGGATGATGCTGAGCCAAATGTAAGGAGCATAATCCTTCATTTTCTGTGCTGCTGAATGTTGGCAGTGTGGTTTTGCCAGTGAATTTGTCCTTTCTGGTGTATTTAATGGAGCTTTGTCTGGCTTCTCTGATGCATCCAGGACCCTGAGCATCCAAGATTCCCTTGTGGCCATGCTGGCAGCCAGCCTTTGGGGAGAAGCCTCTCTAGGAGTTCTTTCAGCCTCCTGGCCAATTTTCAGGAGGGCATTGGCAGAATCCTGCCCAGTGCCTGGGGAGGAGCCAGGCAGGTGTGGGGATTTTACATCCCATGGCTCTGGAAGCAAATTCCCCAAGGGAACAGCAAAGGTGTGCTGGGATGCTCCCACAGGAGAGGGGTGCTGGGAAGGGGTTTAGGGGTTTTGCTGGGATTTGGGGAGCAGGAGTGAAGCAAAGAGGGTTTGGAGGCAGGGGCTGGGCACAATCCTCAGCTGCCCCTGGGATCAGAGGGGTCCAGAGTCCCTCGTGTGATCCAGAACAAAGCAGGAGGAAAGGGCTGCTCCAGATCCCTGCTGAGCCCACCTGGCACTGCTTGGTTAACATGCCCAAAAAAAGGAGGACAAGCAGATGTTCTCAGCCAGGCTCTTTGCAGCACAAAGCAGCAGTGGGGGAGTCCCTGAAATGTCCCTGCGCTTTGGTTTTCTGGTAGGAAGCTGCTCAAACAGGAGCTCGAGCAGCCGGATTCGCAGTGTTCCTGAAAAGGTGGTGATGATGAAACTCAATCAGGGGACACTGGGTCACACAGGGGTGTCCCCTCACCTGTCCCCCACCCTGGGGAGCAGCAGCTCAAGGGATCAAACCCAATTCCCTCCCCCAGGGGATGTCTGGGTGGCAGCTCTGGTGTCATGGACACATCACTGCACTTTGTGATGCAGTTAAGGGAGATAGTGCAGCTGTGGCTTGGTGGAAAGATGATTAACCATTATAACCCCAATTACAGCTCCTAATTGGGATTAATTTGGTGAGTTAATTAAGTGTGGAAATCTGTTGCCTCCCACTTTTCTTTTATGAACTTCTTGCTCCCAAGCCCAGTCCCAGCCTGGCCACACCTGGAAGGGCAGAGAACTGTCACTGCTGTCACTGTCACTGCTGTGTGGTGACACAGAGATTGGGGTGCCACTGCTGGTGACAGCCTGAGGGGCTCCACTTCAGCACACAGCCACTGCCACTGTCTGGGCCAGAAGCAGAGGTGGCAAAGGGTGGGGACAGGAACCAAGAGGGCTCAGACCTGAACGAGCTTTTGCAGAGGGACAGAAATGTCAAAGAAGCCTGGGGCCAGCCAAGGGACATCTTCTTGCTGATGTCCTGAAGGTTTGGTGGCTGAGGAACCTTGCAGAATCCTTGCTGAGGAACCTGGCTGAGGAACCTTGCAGGTAGATCTGGTGGAGCCTCTTCCCTGCACCCCTCTCCTGCTCATGAAGCTCCTGTGGGAGCATCCCAGCTTTGCTGTTCCTTGGGATGTAAATCCCCCAGACCTGCCTGGCTCCTCCTTTATCTCCAGAGCAAACCATGCAAGGAAATCCTGGTGAGCCAGACTTGGTGGGAGTGAGGAACATGGGGCAAAGCACACCCAGGGGCTCTGTGGGCAGCAAAGGTGCAGGACTGGGAATGCCAGGGAAGGGAGAAGCAGCAGCCAGGGGTGCCTTTCCCTGAGGAAAGCTTTGCTGGAAGTGCAGACCAGGATCTCCCCAGCTGCAGCTTATGTGGAAGGACATGGGGGGGCTCCTGTGGGTCCACAGGAGGCCATGGAGATGCTCCAAGGGCTGCTCTGGCCAGGCTGGGAGAGCTGGGCGTGCTCACCTGGAGAGGAGAAGGCTCCAGGGAGAGCTCAGAGCCCCTTGCAGAGCCTGAAGGGAGCTGATAACAAAGATGGGAACAGACTTTTTAGCAGGGGCTGTTGTGATAAGACAAGAGCTGATGGTTTTAAATTAAAAAAGGGTAATTTCAGACTGAATACAAGGAAAAAAAATTTTTAGTGAGGGTGGTGAAGCCCTGGCACAGGGTGCCCAGAGCAGCTCTGGCTGCCCCTGGATCCCTGGAAGTGTCCAAGGCCAGGTTGGACAGGATTTGGAGCAGCCTGGGATAGTGGAAAGTGTCCTGCCCATGGCAGAGGTTGGAATGAGAGGAGTTTTAAAGCTTCCAAGCCAAACCATCCCATGATTCTGTGATTCCCATCTGTCCCAGCACTGTCCAGGCCTGCTGTGCTCCCTGTTCCATGTACAGCCCCTGCCCTGCTCCCACTGCTGCACACAGCCAGACAGCTGGCAGAGCTGCTGGAGATCCCTATTATTTTTCTCAGCACTCTCCTGAAAATTAATTAATTCAATCAATTCATTAAATAAACCCTCCTCCACACTCTGAGCCAGCTGTGCACGGTGTCAAGCTGCAAGAACATCACTCATTGTCAGGCTGAACTTCCAGGTCTCAGTGATGGCAAACTGGGGGAATTTGGGAAGGAATTGGGGCTGGGAGTGAGGGGTTGCAGTGCAACATTCAGCAAAAAATGAAAATGAAATGCTTTGCACACAAAGCTCTGGAGTGGCTGCATTTCCATGCAGGTTGCAAAGTCTTCCCTTATTTCTTAGTGATGCTGTCAGATGCTTTGAATCCTTAGATGAAAGACACTGAATTAGGACAGATCGTTATTTCCTGTTTTCTGGTTTATATTTAGAGAGAAGCTGATACCTCTGGCAGCTCTCTCTACCACTAAAAACAAACTTCCCTCCTGTTTCTAACTGGTCTCTGCTGGAACCTCAGTTCCAGAGGGTGAAAGGTGGTGGGAGCCCTCTGAGAGATGGAGAGGAGATGGGAACACCCCCCAGCCCCTCTCCTCTGGCACTCCAGAGCCAGCAGCCAGGGCTTGGGAGTGGACACTTCATTCATTCATTTATTTTTGCCCTCCTGATGCCCTTTGCAGGCAGCAGTGGCACCTGTGCCAAGCAGTCCTGGCTGGAGGCCAAACCCCACCGAGCCACCCAATCCCCCCAGACATTCCCCTCTCTCCCCATGCTCCCCAGATTTAATTTCCCCCCTCTCCAGAGGAGCTGGATGCTCAGGGCTGGGTCCTGGCTCAGCTGCCACCCTCCCTGGGCTGGGGGATGTCCCCTCCTGTCCCTTCTTCAGGCACTGGCAGGAGAAGCTGCTCCCTCAGCATTTCTGCTCCGCTCTGGGGATGGCTCTGGGTGTTTCTGTGCCTGCCTCGGGGGACAACATTGAATGGGCCTTATCTCTGCCGAGAAAATATTGATCCCGAGTTTTAATGGCTTTCCACTAACGAGCCACAATGAGTGTGGCTGGGCACCACTGCTGGAGCTGATAAAAACGGGAATGCTCAGCCCCACAGCTCTGAAAAGCACTTTCACCCCCAATCCACGTCCCTTCCACAAGATACAATAAAATAAAGAATGAAAAAGAAAGAGAAAGAAAAAAAGGCAGAAGATTTTGCTGCTCTTTTCACCCAGTAAGTCTGAGGACAGATTTTCAATTTATTCACTTTCTTCACAGCTCTGGATTTGCCACAGGGAGGGAGAGATGAGGGAAGGGGACAGGAGATGAAACGCATTCGTTTATTTCGGGAAAGTCATTCTAAAGGGGGAAAAATAATATTAAAAAAAAAAAGGAAAAGAAAGTAGGAAAAACCCTGCCATCAGGGAGACAGGACTCAATTAAAGCAAGACCTTGAGATCCATGAGGCAGCAGCGCCGAGCAGGGTCCATCAGCCATCCCTGTCAGGCTCCCGGAGGCTGTGTGGCAGCGAGATCCATCACCTGGGGAAATAACCACGGTGCTTACATCTTCAGCAGCTCCTTGATCTGCTGATAAACCCGTTAGGGGAAATAAATGGGTTTCTGCTGCCCAGATCGGCCACATCAGGGATGTGATTTGCTGTTTTACTGGGAGCTGATAAGCGCAGGATCAGGAGGGAAAAGCTGCTTGAACCATTTGCTAATAAATGCTGAGATAAGAGCAGAGCAGCCCTGAGAGGTCCCCTGGCTGTGATTTCCAGCCCTGATCACTGCTCCAGGCTGGTTCTGCAGGACAGGGATGTGGCATTCACAGTTTCTGAAAAAATTCCTTCATCCAGGGTTTTTCTCCTGGGAAGCTGAAAGGCAGCGAGAGAGCAAAAAGGAAAACAATTCTTATCTCATTTGCTTCTCCTGTGTTGTGCTCACATGTGGAATGTGTTTGGAGATTGTTTACCCACAGGTGATTGTTCCATTGGATTCTGCTGGGAGTTGTTTTCACTCTTTGGCCAATCAGGGCCAAGCTGTGTTGGGACTCTGGAAAGAGTCACAAATTTTCATTATTATCTTTTTAGCATTCAGTATCTTTTCTGTATTCTTTAGTATAGTATAATATTCTTTAATATAATATAGTGTCATAAAATAATAAATTTGCCTTCTGAGAACATGGAGTCAGATTCATCATTCTCTCCTCTCATCAGCAGCCCTGCATTTACAACAGAGGTGCCCAGTGTGCTGAGAGGGGACACAGGGCAGGGACCACCCATCCTCCCCCCACTGCACTGGCAGGGGAAAGGTTTGGTGCCAGCAACGTTAAAAATAGGGAGGGAAAAACCCCTCCAACTCCATAAAGAAAGTTCTGGGTGGAATTATTTAGAAGAAGAGTGAGGCTCAGAAACATAAATCGCTCCTGGCTTCATTTCTAGGTAAGGAAAATGGATTTCCAGAACAATATCATTCTTTTGACACGCCTGTCCTGGTTTCACAGCTGCCAGAAAACAGGTTTGAAAAAAAAATCGGAGACATTCCAGGAGACTTTGCTGGGTGGATGCCACCAGAAACATGGAAATCAAAAGGTCCAACCCCACCATGAGGGGACCCCAGGGGCTCCCCATGAACCAACTCTGGCTTTTAAACAAACTGTTCCAGCCAGCAGCATCGGAGAGTGCAGCTGACAACTCCTCATTCCATTTTGTTTGGGTTTATTCACAGTTTTGACACCGTTTCCCCCTCCCCACTGGGGATTTATTCTTCGCAATTAGCTGTGGGAATTAGAACCTCTTTCGTATGGCAGTGGCTCTGCTTCCCTTCAAACCTCTTTCATGCTCCTGCTTAATAAACTGTGAATTTGATGTTTGCATCCTCAGCTCTCCCTTCCAAATGGAAATGTGTCCTGGCCAGGGAGACCAGGCTGGAGACCTGTTCAGAAAGAGCTTGGGAAGGCAGCTGGGATGCCCCAGTGATCACCAGGCACAGCCAGGGCAGAGAAAAGCATTTCCAGGTGACAAAGGCCCTTCTGTCCCACACCAGCAACTCCATCCCTTGGTGCCACCTCCACATCAGGGTGCCACTATGCCCCTGGCACACACACACCCACTGCATAACAAATATTTTGATGCCAATTCTGCACCCAAAAGTGATGTTAACACCCAACACTGGCATTCCCAAAGCAGCCCAGCCCCCAGCTTGCCCCACCATGGGATTTTACAGAGCAAGGCATGTGGGATGGGGCAGGACGGGCTGCCCCAGCTACATCCAACATCCACGAGTGATGCTCCATCACCAAAGGAGAAGCTTTTTTTCCCAGGCAGCCCTTGAGCAGGACCTGGTGCCCACTAATGGGGCAGAGACATGCCAGGCAATAGCAGAGCCTCACTCAGCCCCATCACCCACATTTCCAGGCTGGCTTGAGATCCAGCCAGATCATTATTTCCCATGACAGCAGCCAAGGTGAGCCAGACACTTTTTATTTCAGCCTGGAGAAAAATTCTCCTGCCAGGGGATAATTGGGGCTCTCTGCAGTGGGAGGCAGCGCTGCACTGCTGAAAGGTGAAGGCTATTTTAAAAGCAGCTGAGCAGAAACTGTGGAAAAAGCTGCCCAGGGAGTTGATGTGTAACAAGCGCTGCCTCACGAGGCATCCCGAGCCTCTTGGTCTTTAAAACTTGCTTAGATCTCCTATAAAATCCAGTTTTATTTGGTTTTTACAACCCTGGGAAGTGAACTGCTGGTGGTTCCTGCTGGCAGACCCCCCAGGCCTCTCCCAGGCCAGCTCCTGCCCACCCAGCTCTGGCAGCACTCTGTGCCAGGGGATGCTTTGAGGCTGAGATGAAAGGTGCTGTGGAGAGGTGTTGCTGCTCAGCTCTGCAAAGAGAGCCTTGTGCTGCTTTTATTTAGACACACACTGGCTGCAAGACACAAAAATTACTTAATCAATCCTTCCCCTGGGCTGGCGTCACAGGCAGGATGGAGGCTGCCCACGCAGCTGGGAGCTGAAGATGATAAATTGCTCTGGGATAACAGCAGTGTGTCCAGCTCATCCAGGGCAGGATGTGGCCAGGCTCACGAGGGCACAGCACCCTGTGGTGACACAGCAGGGACACGGTGAGGGTGGCTGGGCTCTGCCCAATGCTGCAGCTCAGCTGAAGGAATGGGAGTTTCTCCCAAAAGCTGGCACAGGGAGGACAGGCTGGAAGTGCCAGGGGTGTGGCAGAGCTCCAGGAAAACCTCCTGCACTCATCCTGCCACTGCTCTCCATCAGTCACTGGAGCCAGAGGGGACAATTCCTGCAGGGACAGTGCCAGGTCAGGCTGCCACCCCACCAGTCTCCCTCAGCAGCCAGGCCAGGAGCAATTCCATGCAGGGAAGGGCTGAGAAGGAGTTTCCAGCCCCTGATTTTCCAGCCACACGTTTTATGGCATGCAGGAATCTCCCCATTCAACCTTGCAAACAGCAGCAGGGCTCAGCACCAACCTGACAGCAACACCTTGCCCTGGTGAGCAACCCTACAAGAACAAACCAGGTCACCCCAGCCAGCACCAAACCAGCCAGGGGATGTGCCAGGAGGGGACACTGGCAGTGGGGGAGAAACCATCCCCAAAGCAAGAGGAAAAGCGAAAAGCACTATGGAAAGTTGAAGAAGCAAAGAGTTCCATGGAAGATGGTTGCTTGGAGCTCACCTCTTGCTGTGCTGGCAACATCTGGGGCACACAGAGTCAGGATGTTGCTCTTCAGCTGCCCTCGGTCAGTGCCCAGCAGGAATTCCCTCCATGTGCTGCAGCACATCCTCCCCTCTGCCCACTCAGCTGAACCCCAAGCAGCCCCTGTGCCCTCACCTCCACCTCCAACCATCCCTGGGGGGACGTTCAGCTCTGTGCATGGCTCAGCAGGGTGAAGAGCAGCCTGGAGGCTGAGGGGATCACCTTGGGCACCTCTGCCCTGCCTGGGGAGCAGCAGCTTTCCCAGGAGCCCACTCCAGCCCCATCCCACCACTGTCTCTTCCTGGGGCTACCAGGGGTGCAGTCCACAATGTGCCCATCTAACCCAGCCACCCTCCTCGTGCTTTGTCCTCCCCAGCTCCACACCCTCCACAGCCACCAGCATCACCCCTGTCCCACCCCCAATGCAGCTCTGCCCAAGAATTCCCACAGAAGGGCTGGGTGTGGATTCCCCTTTAATTTACCACTTGTCAGGAGGAGGGTTAAAAAAAAATCAATAAATAAAACAACTTAGGATGCTTGAAGAAGATGAAAACCCTGAAACTGCAGTCTGCTGGTGGCTTGTCCCATCGCCAGAGGAGGGGAAGGGTGTCCCCAGCCCCTCTCTCCCCACCACCCCATCCCAGCGCCACCAGGTCCAGGTGGGTTCGGTCCAGGATGCGTTCGGACGATGCTCCTCGGGAAGAAAATGACTCCAAAGTTCAGGACAGGCTCATTCACAGCTGGCTGGTGGATCAAACAGCCCCAGAGTCTGACATGGAACAGCCCCAGAGTGAGTCTGACAGCCCCAGCTCACCCACCGCGAGGGACCTCCAGCTCCTCGGCCGCCGCGGAGTTCTGAGGAGAAGCCACCCGGTGCCAGTGCCACCGGGGCGGTGGGGACGCCGTGTCACAAGCAGTCCCTGCACAGAGCCACCTGTCCTTGGCGGAAGTCGCGGCAGGGGCAGAGGCGCCGGTACTTGGCGTGGTGGCCGGCGCAGCTGAAGAGCAGCGGCTCCTTCTGGAGGTAGCACTCGCGGACGTTCTCGGCCACCGCGGGGTACAGGTGGTTCATCTCGTACTCGGTGCTGTCGCACGCGATGCTGAGCCTGGGGGCCAAGGCAAGGTGGGCAGGTCAGGTGAGCTCCCATTGAGGGGGTCATTGAAGGGGTTTTGTCCTTCTTGGGGAGGTTCCTTTGCTGATCTGTGTTTGCCACCCCTTGGTTACACGTGAGCGCTCGTCACCAGCCCAGCACGCCACGCAGGAAGGGGAGACCCTGGCAACTCAACCCTGCAGCCCAGAGATCACCCCAACCCACAGATGGCTCAGAATCACCCACACAACCCACCCAAATCTTAGGAGTTGGACTCGTTGGTCCTTGTGGGTCCTTTCCAGCTCATGAAGTTCAACGGCTCTCTTACAGCCCCTTGCTGACCAAGCTCAGTCCATGGACAGAGCTCCCACAAAAGCCAGCCAAATCTTAGGAGTTGGTCCTTGTGGGTCCTTTCCAGCTCATGAAGTTCAGTGGCTCTCTTACAGCCCCTTGCTGACCAAGGGGAGACCCTGGCAACTCAACCCTGCAGCCCAGAGAACAACCCAACCCACAGATGGCTCAGAATCACCCACACAACCCACCCAAATCTTAGGAGTTGGACTCGTTGGTCCTTGTGGGTCCTTTCCAGCTCATGAAGTTCAACGGCTCTCTTACAACCCCTTGCTGACCAACAGCTCTGTCCATGGACAGAGCTCCATGGACACCTCCTACTGCAGATAACAGTCCGTGGAAGGGGATCAGGGAATGCTCACATGCTTCCTGTTAGCTGGGATTAGCCAGAAAACTGAGGTGGGCATCAGCAAAAGACCCGAGGAGCAGCAGAAATGCCCGGTGTGGATTTTAACACCCCTCCCCTCCCAGATGGAGCAGCAGCACTGGCACTGCCCTCCCACCAACCCTTCTCAGCTGACGAGTCCCTGAGCCAGCTCATTTTAAGGTCTGGAGGAGGACGTGCAGGGGGAAAGAGTGAAAGGCAGGCCCCAGCTGTAATTTATCACATAAAAATGTCAGCGGGACACGCGGCGCCTGCCTGACCAGCGTGACAGCTCCGGCAACGCTCGCATTTAAATTGCCCAGAGAGCAGCACAGAGCCCGGTGGCAGATTTATACTCTATTAAAACTTCACCACTGTGTGTTCAAAACGCAGTTTTATAGAGAGAGACATTAAAAAGGAGAGAGCACGCGGGAGGTGGAGAGGAATGGGGTTGGAAAGAGGCGGAACCATGCCTGGAAACGCTGTTGTTGCCTGCTGAAGAGTGAAGCTGGGCCCTGCCTGCATTGCCTTCATCTTGTACTCAGTGCTGAGCCTGGGGGCCAAGGCAAGGTGGGCAGGTCAGGTGAGCACCCATTGAGGGGGTCATTGGAAGGGTTTTTGTCCTTCTTGAGGAGGTTCCTTGTAGGGGGATACAATATAAAAAAATAAAGGTAGTATAGAAAGTAATCTTACCCCATTAAGGAGTTGCAGCTGAGCCAATTATTAGAGATTGGGAATAGGCCTGATTTCAACAGGCCGCAGCTGTAGCAAATAAGAGGAGTGTTATAAAAGAGTAGATTGGTTGGTTGAGGGGAACTGGAGTCAGCTGACTACTGCAAGAATGAGTTGGTGCTTAGAGGAGGTGCCTACAAGAAAACATCAAGGAGATACGAAACTCTAGCAATATGAAACCCCTGCAGTGTAATGACAATAGAACTCTCATGCTATAATGACAACAGTTCCTGATGAGGGATTTATCAGTTCAGAAGGGTTGTTGGGAGGGCAGTGCCAGTGCTGCTGCTCCATCTGGGAGGGGAGGGGTGTTAAAATCCACACTGGGCATTTCTGCTGCTCCTCGGGGCAGTTGCTGATGCCCACCTCAGTTTTCTGGCTAATCCCAGCTCACAGGGAGCACTGTGGGCTCATCACTGGGATTTTGGGAGGGGGAACACGAGGAAAATAGGTGCAGGGGATGGAGGGAGCAAAGGGAACATCATCTAGCTGGTGACCCCCCACAAGCTCCCTGAGAAGGCCCCAGCTCACTGGGAAACACCTCCTCCTGGTTGAGGAACCTGAAGAACGTGGGCTTGCAGACCATGCCCACCTCAGTTTTCTGGCTAATCCCAGTTTACAAGGAGCATGTGGGCATGAGGGCTCATCACTGGGATTTTGGGAGGGGGAACACAAGGAAAATAGGTGCAGGGGATGGAGGGAGCAAAGGGAACATCATCTGGCTGGTGGCCCCCCACAAGCTCCCTGAGAAGGCCCCAACTCACTGTAGAAACACCTCCTCCTTGTTGAGGAACCTGAAGAAGGTGGGCTCGCAGACCAGCCCGTGGCGCCGGCACGTCTCCGTGCACGTGTGCTGGGGCTCCGACACCCACGCCTGCAGCGAGGCCACCGGGGGCCACGCCCGGGGGGCCCAGCCCGCGCTGGGGGACCACACCAGGTGCGTGGAGTTGGGGGACAGCGCCAGCGGGCTCGGAGGGCTTTGCATAGCAGGAGTCTTGGTCCTGGGAGACGGAGGAAGAGGTGATGCGGTGCAGAAATCCTGGCGGCAGAGAAGATAAGGGGTCAGTGCTCTGAGATGTTAACAGTGGGGAAGGGAGGCTGCTGGTGGGACAGGAGGACACCTGGGGTGATGGCTTTGCTCGTCAGGTTGAGGACACCTGCATGCATAGATGGCACCTCCTGGTGTGGGGGATGAACCTCTGCTTCTCCCACCTCTTCTTCTCCCGGTGCTGCCTTACTCCCTGCAGCAGGAAGGCCCTGACCCAGCCTCAGCACCCCCAGGTGTCCTCCACCAACCCCCAGCACCTTTAGCCCATGACAAACCTCCCCCAGCCCCATCTCCTGGTGCTCTCTGCAATGAGGGCACTGGCTGCACAATGCCCATGGGAGAGCAGGGATGTTCCCCAGGGAGAAGAGGGAGAGTTGGCCATGAGGACAGAGATGGCTCCCCAGGGAGGACAGGGGTTCTCCCCAACCTGGTGCTGAATGTAGGCGTGGATCCGCTCCAGCATCCCCTCGCAGGTGTACTCATAAGGCAGGTAAGGGTCCACCTGTGAAGGGCAAGAGCAGAGCACAGGCAGCAGCTGGGGACAGCCTTGCCCTGCCCCTGAGACAGCAGAACCTTGGGCATGGCTCTCCCACCCCCCAAAGCCCATGGCTTGTGTCTGTCCACCAAAGCACGCAGGGGAGAATCCTAGGGCTGGAGAAACCTCGCCAGCCGTAAAGTGATAAAGAGAGAGGAGTACTTTGGGTTCGACCTATTGGTGAAAATGAAATCATCCCTGTTCCACTGTAATCTCCCTTTTCTCCACTTTTAGTAAGTTATACAATCAAATCAGTTTTCATCCAATAGGTCACTTCAAACTAAAGCATGAACTGTTCCAGCCCACAAAACACTCTGCAGCTGTGGGCAAGGGAAGAGCAATCTTAACAAAATGATTTTTTAAGGCACTTTCTGCCCTGGGAAGACATTGTTTTTCCACACTCTCTTATTTTCCAGAGAGATGTAACACGAGGTGCAGGAGGTTGGTGCCAGTCCTGGGACCTCCCTTCCCCCTGTGTATCTCTGCAGAGCTTTATTCAGGAGGATTATAAGCAAAACCACCCAGAGATAATTAATCCAGAAAACACTGCTGCCTCTATTTTCTGAGCTGTGCACCTCCAAAATAGCTATTTCCTTTTGAAGTACCTGTCAAAACCAAGCTCAAAGGCTCAGTCTGCTGAGAACCCTCTAAGCATTTCCCTGCCATAAATATCCCACCTGAGATCTCAGGCAGGCTGGAAATCACAGCTGCTTCATCTAATTACAGATGTGCACGCTAATCAGGGCTGACACAGTGACAGGCACCAATCCTGCCTCTGAATTCCTGATGGGCTCTCAGTTAACTGGGGCAGAGTCCTCTGAAAGCAAAATTGACTGTCTCAGTTTCAGAGCCAGGCTGGGGCTGCCTGGGATCAGTTTGGAGGAGACAAAACCCCCCCTTGCTCAGCATCACCAGTGCTCAGTCTCATCTCACCACTGCTTTCATGGGGGTCCTTTTTCCAGGACCCCCTTTTGCCAGGCATAGTGCAGATATAATTCCAGAAACAGCCTCATCCCCCAAAACGCTGCAGCACATCACACAAACCCTCCTTGTGCCTGCACATGTATCCAGAGGTGATGCTCCAGGTGCAATCCCACCTCTCCACAGGCTCCCAGGGGGATTCCTGGGCATCAGGAGCCCAGTGCAGCCCCTGCTCCTCTCCCTCTCAGGGGGGACCCCAAAGGCTCTCCTTCCCTCTGCTCTCCTCTCCAGGTTTTGTTAGGATTCAGCTCGTGCACTCAGGACTGAGAAAATGCCAATTTCAAGAAGATAATTGTTTAATTAAAATCTGACAGGCTCAGCCTCTTCTCAACAGCCACGTTGTTAATGGCACTCCTCACGCTGGGAGCTCAGGATGTCCCCAGAGCCCTGGGAGGGAGGAGGAGGAGGAGGGGGGTTCTGAGGTGGGGATC
Organism: Calcarius lapponicus; assembly: GCA_039654755.1. Lineage (NCBI taxonomy): Eukaryota > Metazoa > Chordata > Aves > Passeriformes > Fringillidae > Calcarius > Calcarius lapponicus. The sequence continues at coordinate 4,120,914 of CM077479.1, forward strand.
ACTGCAGAATGATGCATGGGATGGCATGGAGGGAATGGAGGTGTTGGAAGATGAATTTTGCCATCCTTTCCTCAGCTGGGAGAGCTTCCCAGCCCCAGTGCTCTCTCCATCAGCCAGTCACTGGTGTCCCATGGGAATGCCACCACAAGATCCCTGCATTTAGACTCTCCAGCTGGAATGGAGGATGGAGTCTCCTTCATTCAAAAGGAAAAGAAAGCAGGGTGGGAAAAAAAAATCTGAACATCATCAGACAAATAAGTAGAAAAATAATGCAATTCAGTGCTGGCACGTAACAGCAGGCTGGAACATTTTAACCAGCTATTTTCACTGGGATGTTTAATGTGCCGCTCTTTCAGGCATAGTCTGAAATGTATAATTTTCCATTATAGTCCTGTATGTTTGACTTTAATATAATGAAGCCTTCTCCCTTCACTACACCAGAATATTGGGTCTATTAAATTGCTTGTGTGAGGACTGGTTTTGACAATGGGAAAAGCTGAAGGCCCAGAAAATGGTGATGCTTGCAAACCTCTCTCCTTCTCCAGCCTCTAACCCCAGGATAACAGACAGAATCCATCACTGGGACAAACCTCCAGCATCCCCTGTCCCAAGGGGACACCACTTGTCTCTCTGCCCCCTGTCCCTGTGCTGAGATTGGATCTCTGGGGTAGAGGGGTTTGGTGCTCCCCTGGCTTCAATCTTCCTTATAAATAGTTCAGGGATGCAAACCATCAGGGAAACCCAGAACTGCTCCCAGAGAGACGAATGGCAGAGTCACAGCCTGCCAAAAACCTTGCCCAGCAGCTGGAGGGTGACCTGGAACGGGTGCCACCCCCAAAAGGATGAGAGAGGGCAGCACAAGGGCTGTTCTTGGGGGGAAAAAACACAGATTGCAAACCCAAGCCACGTCCCAGGCATGATTCAGCTCTGCCTCCAGAAGGAAGAAGTTTCTTTCAGGCAGAACTGGGTTGGGAGGGACGCCGGCTGCATCCCAACTGCTCTGTTTGCACACAGCCAGGGGAGCTCTGCCAGCCCAGCAGCAGCTCTGGGATGGCACAGCCTGGCCCAAGCTGCAGCAGGAGAAACTGGGGTGCTGCAGTGACATTAAAACATTGCTGAGAATCAGCAAATCCCCCTGGGACCAAAGCTTGTTGTCAGCTCAACCACACCAGGATTACTGCCAGGTTGATCAACCAGCTCCCAAATTCCCAGACAGGTCCCCAGTCCCTGGTCCCCAGCTCAGCTTCCACCTGATGGCAGAGCCAGTATATCCCACAAGATATCATATCCCCAAAAATGTCTTACTGAGTTCTGGCCTAGAAGATGCAAAACATCTGTGGGATATGTGATTTTTTGGTCATATGACAACAAAAAAAACCCTAAATAAATTCAATTTCAGGTCAGTTTTCAATTTTCAGTGTTTTCACCCATCAGGGAGGGGGAAAATGTTGTGTTTCAGGTTCAATCTGTCTGAGTTAGTGAAGCAAAGGGAAATGCATAATTTCAGATCCAGCACTCCTTTCAATAAATTGGCAGGGTATTTCCAAACAAAGGCAGGCAGATGGGAAACAAAACCATAGTATTTCATTCCAGTAATTTTGAAATGAAATGTTTTGACAGAAAAGAAAAAAAATTGATGGTGGTTATTCTGAAACACAGACAAATTTATTAGATATTCCAATAACAGAACACCCCATTTTGCCTTTGGGGGAAAGAAAAGAAGAGTCAGTAAAATAATTTCTCCAAACTCCAGTAACTGGCTGGGAACAGGAACACTAAATTGCCCAGCTACCATCTTTCTGCTGCTCCTCCTGCTAATGCCCTTGTTTTCAATTCCTGCTGTAACAAACAGTATTTTAAAGACAAGATACCCATGGACTCCTGGAGCCAAAGCCCATAATAAGGCTTTTAAATCTGTAAGATAGGTCAATTTTTAGGCTTAATTGCCTTGACAGCATCTCTAATAAAGCAGACCTTTCTATTTAAAAGATAAAAAAAGGAGGGGGGGGGTGGGGGGAAGAAGAGGCTGCTATAAGTTATTCACACTCACTCCCTGCTCTGCTCTGGGAGGATTTCTACAATTTCATCAAAACCCCAGAGAGGTGAGCTGGGGATTAACTCCTTGGTGGGAAGGAATCCGTCCTCTCCAGAGTGACTTTGTGCCACAATGTAAATGGGCCTCAGCGACCAGAGTTGTTCATCTGAGGCAAATTTAGGATGTCCAGCAGCTGAGGGTAATTCCAGAGGCTGGGGTGCTTTGTGGGAGGGCACTGCAGAGTGGGGGTCCTGATCCCAGAGTGGTGACAGGAATTTGTCATTACAAACCAGCTGTGGGTCTGCTGGTACATAAAACCAGCACTGACAGGTAAAAGAAACAATGGGAAGGATTCCACTGATTGATGAATGGAAAAAAGATATTTGCCTTTACAAATAAACTGCAGGTTTGCTGATAAATTAAACTGGATATTGAAAGATGAAAGAAACAATCGGGAAACCCCATAAATTTCGCAAGAATTAAAAATTAAAAGAGAAAGTTATACATTAGAGGGGAATCCTAGGTATCAGGCATTTCAGGAAGTCTGTACCTCTCAAGTACCTCAGCCAGTGGGGAGAGAGAGAGAGGGAAATGGGGGAAATTGGGATCAAAAGGATCCCAATTGTGCCCTCCAAAATTTGAGAGACCCCAGGAGAATGCCCCATGGCCTCTCCCTTTATTCCAATAAAGTAAAAGGACTCCTTTTTGGACATAAACCTCTGATGTTTGTGGATTAATTTTCCTGACATTGGGAAGGTGGAGAAGAGATGGGAGCTTGGTTTTGGGGCACAGCAGGGATGGGCACAGCAGCTGCTCACTCCAGTGAGTGCCCAGTTCTGGACACCAGCTCCTCCTGCCTAGTGCCCATTATGCCACTAAACCCTTCCCTGAAATCCTTTTTAGTTCTTTAATTTTTAACCAGACCATTAAGCACCTAAATGACCTGGTGCCCATCCAGTCACACAACACAGCTGCCCAGGAACCAGCACAATCCCTCCTCAATCTCACCATTCTTTAATCATTTTAACAGCACAGCAGCACCAGGCTTCACTATTTTCTCTCTTCTCTTCTGGAAAAACTGAAAATTTCCTTCTCTTTCCCAAAACAGCTCCCAGCCTCCAACCCACAGCAATTCCTTCACTTCAGGGCTGTCTCCAGCCCAGATGGTGGAGGGTCAGGCTCTGACAGCTGGCCTGGCAGCACAGCAGCAGGGATGTCATTATTTTTAATTTAATTCTAATCGAGATACGGGAATGAATGTGCAGAACAACAACTGTTTTCCTAAGTTGGGTTTGATGAGTCTTTACAAACTCACAGAGAAAATGAACGTGAGGTGAAGAGCTGCAGTAATCACCCTGGAGGAGATGAGACAGTGTTGGCATGGCCACGTTACCTGAATCAGGCCCCCAGATTGCCACAGGCACCCCCCCCTCTGCAGCTTCTAATGCAAGGAAAAGCAAGGATGACCCTTCTCTGAGCAGCATCACACCCCAAATCCCCCCAGCACAGTGAACCCTGATGTTCCAGACTGCAAGGCAAGTTGTATTCCATTACCCATCTGTATGGCAGTTGTCTTTTGTTCAGTGGGCAGTTCTCCTTATCTCTCTCTGAGTGACCACAATCACTTCTCCCTAGGGAGGGGACATCTGCTGAAAACAGCTATTGAATGTCACTGCATGGCTGATAAGAACTGCAGCATCCCACTGGGAGATGTGAGCCCAGAGGGAGGAGCCAAGCATTCCTACCTGGATAGAATCTGGAGATTCTGGAACACCAGCACAGCTTTCCCCACTGGATTTCCCACAGGAACAGCAGCTGCCTCTTCCCCTGGATCTCCAGAGGCAGATGCACCTTTCTCCAGGATCCCTGCTCCAGCAGAGCCACCCCTGACACTGCAGGAGTGCTGAGCCACAATTCCAATGGGGCTGTGCCAGCACCCTGACCCACAGGGTGTCAGGCTGGGATCTGACTCTGGCAGTGTTGTTCTAGTGTACTGCATTGTTTATTTTATCTTTTATTTTTCTTTCATATTAAAGAACTGTTATTTCCTGCTCCTTTTTTTTTTTTTTTTTTTTTTTTTGCCTGAGACCCCCTTAATTTAAAATTTATAGCAATTGGGAGGGGTGGGGAGGGTTTACATTCTCCATTTCAGGGGAGGCTCCTGCCTTCCTTAGCAGACTCCTGTCTTTCCAAACCAAGACACCCGAGCCCACACAGCCCCAGGAAGAGCCTGCGTTCCACAGCACATCCCTGACCTCCAGCTCATCCCAGGTGAAGGAAATGGCCAGCAAAATTGCTATCAACTCTTTCCTCCCCTCCAGGAAAACTGACTTTAATAATTTGGGCAACTTGAAAGGCTCCTGCCACAGGGTGGGAGCTAAATATTCATGAGGGAGCATTTCCAGAGTGGGCACAGCAGGAGTGCTGCCTTCCCTGGGGTTCTCCCCTTCCTTACATCCTTACAGAGGCAACTCTTGAAGTTATTCCCATTGATCTGCTCTGTCCAAAGGAAACAATCAGTGAAGTGGGGGGAAGGCAGGTGCAGAGGGCTGCAGCAGGTTTATCTTTATTATCACACCAGCTCCCAGAACTGCTCTCCACCTGCAGCAAGCTCAGCCTCCTGCTCCCAAAGCTTATCTCAGCCTCCCCGTGCTCCAGGCCTATCCACAGGATCCCCAGGGGATCCTTCAAAGGCACAGCTCTGCCCTGGGGAAACACCTACAATGCCAAAGGAAGGTGGGAGCATGTGTGCCCCTGGGGCTGCAGGAAGGGACCAAAAAATCCAAAAGAGAAAGGAAAGGAAAAGGACAGCCAGGCTCCAACATCTGCTGCTGTTTGTTGTCTTAGGTTGGAAATGGGGGTGTGTGATCTATTTGTTACCTGTCAGAGCTGGGGCAGTTCTCTGCTGTTCATGGGGCAGTTTTTTCTTTATCTCTCCCACAGCCAACCCTCCCTCCAGGAGATCTCTGCTGTCCATGGCCACTGAGTGTCCCTGCAGGGCTGATCCAATTCCAGCATCCCATGGGGAGATGCTCTGCCCAGGGAGGAGCCAAGCATTCCTACCTGGATCCAATCTGAGCCTGGCACAGCACAGCAGCCTTTGCCCACTGCATTGCCAGAGGAGCAGCTTTCTGCTGCCCTGCATTGCCAGAGGGAGCCCAGGCCCATCTGCAGCAGCCCTGGAGCTGCAGAGGAAAACTCCCCCCTTGTGCAGGATCCCTGCTGCAGCAGAGCCACAGCTGGCACTGCAGGAGGGCTGAGCCCCCATGGGATGGGGCTGTGACACCCCCTGACACACAGGGGGCAGGGCCTGCTCTGACTCTGACAGTGTTGTTTTGTATTACTGTGTTGTTTATTTTATTTTTTTTCCCTAATAAAGACCTGTTATTCCTATTCCCATACCTTACCTGAGAGCAAAATGTCAAAATAATAATAATAATAATAATAATAATAATAATAATAATAATAATAATAATAATAATAATAGTTATTATTATTATATTTCAAAATTATAACAATTCAGAGGGAAGGGGTTTACATTTTCCATTTCAGTAGAGGCTCCTGCTTTCCTTAGCAGTCACCTGTCTTTTCAAACCAAGGCACTTGTCCAAACCTGGCAGCAGAGAGGTCACCCCAAAACTGCTCTGAAGATGTGGGATAAGTGATTTTTCGGTCATACCTGTGTCCTCATGATGGTTTTGATGGCAGCTTCGAACTCCTCAGAGTTGTTGTAGTCAACTGTCCACACGTGGGGTTTCCCAATGAAGTCCTCAGCATATGGGTGTTGGGAGGACACCTGAAACACAGCGGTGCCAGCTGGATTTTGCAATCCCTGCTGGAATGGCTGCTGCTTCCTGCTCACAGCTGGCTGGCAGAGAGGAGCAGCAGCCTCACAGACTCAGTGGGGTTTGACCCACTGCAATAGGGAGTGCTGGAAAGTGGTTTCCTCTGAATCCAGCTGCTCCCCAGCCTCAGGATGATGTGCTGGAATTCCCACTGGGTTGGGTGCCCCATTCCCAACAACACTGAATTCCTCTGGCAGCCTGGAATATCTCCACTCTGTACCACAGGAACAATTTACCCTTGACTTGAGCCATTCTCTGGGTCTGGATGGTAAAAACCCCCAAAGCAGGAAAGGTGTGTGAAGGCACCACATCTCCCAGGTCTCCCAGCTCTAGAAACAAGGCAGGGAGAAAATCCATTGCCACTGAAGGCTGGGAAAGGCTGGGAAAGGCTGGTACTGGGAGAGAGCAGTGCTGGGAGCTGCATCCCCCTGATGCCACGGGCAGCCCACACACTGGTACTCCACAGGTACTGACATCCTTGCTTTCCCCTGGGCTGTCCACACAGGTGATTTTTGGGGATCTACCTCTTTTGTTTCAGCCCTGATCTCCTCTGAGAAGGGAAGAGAGAGGTTGCTGAGCAGAGGACATGTTTTGGGGGCACCATAAAAGATTTCAGAAGGGCCTGAACCCCTGCCAGGTGGAGAAGAGAAGCTGTGTGGTTCATCCCCCTCATTTCTGTCCTCCCTCATCTCTCTCCTGGCAGATTGATCCTCTCTTTCCCCTCCAGCACAGAAACAACCCGAGGCATTTCACAGCTCTCACCCTGACTCCAGACTGAGGTACAGCCCCAGCCCTGCCCAAATGGGTGCTAACACCAAATTTGGGGGTGCATGAGGCAATCGGGGGGGCAGGACAACCCAGCCCAAATTAACACCAAATTTGGGGGTGCATGGGGCAATCAGGGGGGCAGGACAGCCCAGCCCAGCTGCACAATTAACACCAAATTTGGGGGTGCATGGGGCAGTCGGGGGGGCAGGACAGCCCAGCCCAGCTGCACAGCCCCCAGCTCACTCCTGGCTCGGTGAGGGAGCCTTACACTGCATTATCCACTTTATTAATAATAAAAGAGGCAATTTTCCCAAGCCTTTAACTTTTAAAGAGTTCCTGCTCTACTTAGATTGAATTCCCAGCGCTGGGCAAGCCTGGGAGGGATTTCATAGCCCTGGCACACTGTGCAGGTCCTGGTGTCCCTCTGGGGGGAACAAAGGGATGAGCAGGGGACATTGCCCTGGGCTGGGAGCAGGGTCTGGGCTGTGGGGAAGGGGCTGGGGGTCTGCAGAAGGCTCTGGCATCACCTTCTCCTTGGAAACCCCAAACCTACAGAACAGCCCCTTCTATCCAAGGCAAATCCCCAAACAGGAACCCCATCTGCAGACATCCACAGAGGAAATCTTGCCCAAAAAAAGTAACCTCAGCCTGGCAGCTGCTCTTCCCCAGGCTGGCCCAAGGCCTGGTGCCAAGGGGGTGGCTCCATGCAGCCCCCACACCACAGTTGTGTTATAGATATATATAATAATATTGGCTTTTTGCAAATATTAAAATGGATTCTATATGTGCAGGGCTAAAGTAACTTTGCTATAAAGATACAGATTTATTTCTGTTGTTAACTGAAACTTAGAAATAGCTGATATAGATATGCTTGTGTTAAAATGCTTGCTTGGATGGGATACTATCCAAGGAACATATGATGAGAACCCTGCTACTGATATGCCAACTATCAACACTTACCATTGGTAGAAAGTAAGGCCCAAAACTGAAGGTGATGATAAGAATGGACTAAAACCACAGCCAAGGAATATGCATGCTCTAAAAAGGTGGATCTGAGGTGGAGCCATGCTAAACAGCTCTTGGAATATGTAAACTAGTTTGGGGGAAAAGTTTACTATTATATTTGTATTTACATTTGTATTTATAATTTTTAATATTTACTATTAGTAAAAATAAAACAATATAAATATAAATAATATAAATATAATATTAAATATTAAAAATATAAATATAAATATAAATATAAATATAAATATAAATATAAATATAAATATAAATATAAATATAAATATAAATATATTTCAGCCAAGAGCACACCTGCTTATTTGGAAACACCCTTTATAGACCACTTCTATTGCATCAGCTGGTGACATATTCATCAATAATAGAAATACAATATATTTATATTGCTTTATATTTACTATTATATTTATATTATATAAATACAATATATTTATATTGCTTTATATTTACTATTATATTTATATTATATAAATACAATATATTTATATTGCTTTATATTTACTATTATATTTATATTATATAAATACAATATATTTATATTGCTTTATATTTACTATTATATTTATATTATATAAATACAATATATTTATATTGTTTAAATTTACTATTATATTTATATTATATAAATACAATATATTTATATTGCTTTATATTTACTATTATATTTATATTATATAAATACAATATATTTATATTGTTTAAATTTACTATTATATTTATATTATATAAATACAATATATTTATATTGTTGATGAATATGTCACCGGCTAATGCAATAGAAGTGGTCTATAAAGGGTGTTTCCAAATAAGCAGGTGTGCTCTTGGCTGAATGCAAACAGGCACCTGGCTGTAAATCCATGCTTTATTGTCTTTGACACCTATTGTCCTTTATTAAACTTTCTAAATGTTTACAGCACAATGAACTCTTGCACTGTGATTCAGGGTTTACCTCAGAACCTGGTCCCTCCCCTGATAATTCCCTCCCAGGTGTGTCAGTCACCTCTCCTTTCCCCTCCCAGCGCTGTCTGTCAGTCCTGGAATTCCAGAAGGGCACAGAGTGATTGGCAGATCCAAATGATGCCCTCTACCCCTGGGGGCATTGGGCCATCCAGGTGTCCTTTGTCCTTTGAGACCTCCCCTCCTGTCCCTGGTTGGTGGCTCCCTGCCCCTTCCCTCCCCTCTCCCCGGGGTTAAAGGAGCAGCAGCCACGGGGTCAGGGAGCTCTGTTGGAGCTGGTGCTGCATTCAGAATAAAGCTCTGGATCCAAACCCTCCATCAGAACCGACTCCTTTCCTTCACCATCGCCTTAAAGCTTCTCCACAGAGGGAAACCTGAGGAGCAGCCCCTGTTATGGGGGAAGCTCCATCCCAGCACCACCAGAGGCTCCTGCTGGCCTGGACTTTCTGCACGTGCCCAACTGCAGCACCCAGCCGGCCAAAAGTGTCTGTGGGTGAAACACCACACACCCAGCCAGCCCAAAGTGTCTGTGGGGTGAAACACCACACACCCAGCCAGCCAAAAGTGTCTGTGGGGTGAAACACCACACACCCAGCCAGCCCAAAGGTGTCTCTGGGGTGAAACACCACAGTTGCTGCCTTTTGGTCAAGCACCAAGGGCCAGACAAGCTCAGGCACGTCCCATCCGGCTATATTGGTAATATTCCAACAGTGAACAGTGTTTTCCACACTTGCCTCTCGGGACGTGGGCTTCCCGCGGAAGAACTCGTGGTTGAGGGAGCTGTGGGGAGGGTTGAAGCGCGCCTGCAGGAACACGCAGCCGTTGGCGATGGCCTCCAGCGGGGCCGGGCCCTCGTAGGGGAACCCAAAGCCAATGAAGAGCTGCAAGGCAAACACAGTGCTGCTGAGTTGTCAGAACCCAGGACATCCCTCTGGCTGCCCTGAGCAGCCAAGGCCCCTGCCAGGGGCTCAGAGACCCTGGCACAGAGCCCAGGATGCCCCTGTGGGTTTGATTATGACCCGTGGAGCAAGTTACCAACCTTAGATGAAGATCTGCAAGCCATGACAAATTAAGTAGAATGACAGTGAATTCATCATGGGGTGAAAAGGTAGATTTTGGGGTTTTATAGAATGGGGGTTCAGGGGGCAAGATGGAGGGATCTGGGCATGTCCAGCCTTTCTCTTTCTTCTTCCTGGCCGCCATCTTCTGCTGTGATGTTGGCACTTTGAGATTGGTTTAGAGTAGAAGCTCACTGTCTAACACAGGTGATAGGTATTGGGAAGTTATGGTAAATATTGTACACATAGTTTTTAGTATAAAAAGATAACACTGCCCTGGGGGCAGGCAGAGTGCCTTTGGCTGTCTTGCTGAATGGACCTCAGCTGGACAGGAGAAAATATTTTATGGATAATGAACCTTGAGACTGAGAAGTGAAGAGCTCTGACTCTTTCTTCAAGCACCAGGCTGGGAAAAGAGACTTTCTAACACATCTTAGGGTCACTCTGACCAGTGAGCGGCCCCGAGACTGAGTGATTTTCCCCACAGGGAAACCTCCCAGATAAACCCACCAACATCCTCTCTCTCCTGCTCTGCTCCTGCACACCAAGCCTCTAGTGTCTAGTGGGGTTCAATGAATTATGCTGAAAATTCCCCTTTTTCACAGAATTCACAGAATCACTGGGCTGGAAGAGACCTTCAAGATCATTGAGTCCAACCCAGCCCCAACCCCTCAACTAAACCCTGGCACCCAGAGCCACATCCAGGCTTTGTGACACACAATGACTCCACCACCTCCCCAGGCAGGCCATGCCAGAACTTTATCACTCTTTCTGTAAAACACTTTTTCCTGATATCCAACCTAAATTTCCCTTGGTGCAGCTTCAAACTGTCCTCTAGTTCTGTCAGTGCTGCCTGGGCGAAGAAACCAACCCCACCTGAGCACAGGCACCTTTCAGGGAGTTGTAGAGAGTGATGAGGACACCCCTGAGTCTCTTTTTTTCCAGGATGCACAAGCCCAGGCCATCAACCACAGCCCACTTTGCACAGCCATGGAGTTTCCAGGAGCTGCAAGATCCCCCATGGTGGTCACAACCATCACTTAGGCTCTGCATGGAACAACATTGCTTTGCCACAGCTGTTTGGGCTGGTAAATCAGGAATATTTCCCCAGGCAGCAGCTGAAGGCAGCAGGGATGTGCCCACACCCACACACTCCAAGGATTTGGTTTATTTTTATCACAGCTATAAGGTGAAAAAAAAAAAAAACAACAAACCCACCCCACTCAGCAATAAATGAATTAATGAGGAAACTTTGCACTCTGCCTGTGGACAGTCTGCAAGGAGAAACTCCTCAGACACATCTTGATCTGAAATGTGCTCTGCTTGGCTCCTGCCTAATTATCCCTCGTGGTTAATTATCCCAGCTGGGAGTGCCTGCAGGCCTGGGAGGAGCACAGGTAATGGGGGACAGGGTCCTGGGATGGCCTCGCCCACCTTTGCCTTCCTCAGCAGCTGCTGGAACTCGTGCTGGGGCAGCAGCCCGTGGTTCTTGACAAATGCTGGCACCTCAGGTGGCCTCTGTGTCTCATAATAGACCGTCCCATGGATCTCCATGTACTTGTTGAGGATGGCCAGGAACTTCTCCTTGCCCTGGGGAGGAAGGCAGACATGTGAACTACACCAAAGGATGGGTCTGACCTCCTCCCCGTGGTTATAGGGGGGTTTAACTCTCAAACTGCTGTCCCAGAGAACCTGCCATGCTTCAGGCAGACCCACAGCAGTGCAAAATCCCCACCTGTCCCTCCTCATTCCTTGGAAACACATCCTGGACTGCCCCAGGCTCCTGGAGAGCCCCAATGGCTGCAGCATCCATCCCTCTGATCATCAGGTTTCTGCCTCCCTTGTCCCCTCCAAGGGCAGCTTCCACTCTGGAGCTGCTGAATTAAAGGCTTCAGAGGGTTCAGAAGGAACCTGAGCTTGCTAATAGCCTCTTATTCCAAGTAACAAGTTCCAAGGATTTTCTCATTCAGATTTAATCCTGTTTCACAACCTGGAAAATGAAAGGGGTGATCAATTTTCTTCTCTTGGAGGCTTCCCTCCTTTTGCTCCAAAGCAGCCTTTCTTTTTAATAATTTCTTTACTGGAGATTTTTTTTTTTTGCTTGAAAAGACCACAAAGGGCCCATCCTTTTGATGCTGGATTTTCCAGTGCTGCAACAACCCCAAAAGAGCAAAGACCAGGGGGAAGAAGGAGTTCTAAATGGGGAATTTGAGAAAACTCTGTATGTTGCCTTAAAGCCTCCTGAAATGCTGAATTTCTGCCCTCAGCCATGGATCCCTGGAATCCTCCAAGACTCTATGGCTTTCCCAGCTTATTAAAACTTCAGCTCCTATTGTGAGCCAGAGGCAAGAAGTTCAGAGGGGTAGGAAATGAGAAATAAAGGGAAGGGAGGTTTAATGAAATGTTTCTAAATGTCAAAAACATCCTGCTCTGGAGAGGGTGCTTGGTCCAAGGCTGGTAAATGAGTACCTGGCTCCAGAAGATGGAGGTGGTTTGTGTCTTTCTGGACCTCAAAATCATTCAAAATAAGGAAAAACTCCTCTATTCCCTTTTTTTATTCCATGGAGTGTACAAGATGGGACGCAAAGTCCAGGCAGCCTGGTCTCAAGGAGCCCCAGCCTCTTCACCCAGCAATAAATGACCCCAAATATGCAGTTGGGGGAAAACTGATGTTGTTTGTGAGTTCTGACTCAAAACAGCAAATGCCTGTAGCACCCTGGGCAGAGGGAAATGTCCATTTTGGGGTTTGAACTCTCTTTAGTGCCTTCCCAAATTACCTTAACTAAGCTCCAAGGAAACTTCTGGATAAGAAAGGGCAGAGGGATGGTAGAAAAATCAGACAAGATGTTGCAGTTCTCCTAAAATGAGATTTAGGGGGTTTCAGTAGGGCTTTTAGAGAGCCCCCAAGCCAGGCAGAGGTGGGGGGATTTGCTGTCAGACCTGGGCAGGGATGGAAACCCCACAAACACCAGGAAAGAGGAGACAGCCTGCCTGGATCCTGGCTCACCACAAGCATCCCTGCTAATTAGCAGCTGCTAATCAGGAAAGCTGGGAAGGGGAGGAGGTACAGCCCTCACTGCATCAACCCACATCAATCCCAGCAGCTCCAGAGGACCCAGCCCACGTCAAGGCAAAGTCGAGGCTGACAAAAACCTTTTCTCTCCCGAGAAGAGGAGCAGAGGCAAAGCCCAGCAGCAGCTGGTGTGGTACAGTACCTGCAACTGGAGCAGCCCCAGGCGGTGCACAGAGGGAAAAATAGAAATAAATCAACAGACAATGAGAATTAGCTCCTTTTTACAGGAAGGAAAAGCAGCTTGCTAGCTCTGGATAAGGTGGGGGGAGCATGCACAGCCCCTCTGGAGATGAAGGGGGGTGTTTTTGGTGGGTCCCCATGCAGTGACCCACCTCTCTCCCCCAGGTGTTCCAGGCTCAGGGAGCACAACCCCTTTTCACAGAGTGCTTGAAAGCAGACACAAACTATCCCCATCATAACGCAGCAATCACTGCAATTAATTAGTGGCAATCATTATAATTAATTACATAAAATCATCGATATGAAATCCTCAGCGTCAGAGCCTGCTGGGAGGGAGCATCACCCAGAGCAAGGAGCAGGGAATGGTGTCCCACCAGCCTCTCTGTGTTTGCTGGAGACTCTGGATGTGTCCCATCACTCCCCCAGGACCAGGACAAAGATGGTTCTCCACAAACACACCCAGATCTGCACCTCCACAGCTCACAGTGAGATCCAGAGGCTGGGGCTGCCTCCCAGCCCTGCCTGTGCCTACCCCTGCCTGCCTGGCTTGTCCCCAGCAGCCCAAGGCCACCCACCTTCCAGATGCTGGCCTCCTTGCCATACACCACGGCCATGCTGCTGACTTTGTTGGCCTTGATGAGCTGCTTCTCAGTCTGGTTGAGCTCCTCCGACACGAAGCCCATGAAGGAGTTGTCAGGGGTGTGAGCTGTGGGCACCAAGGGAAGGAGACAGACAGCTGGAGAGATGTTTTTTGGGATGTCCCCAGGGGTGGGGATACAGCCTGAGATGAGCCTGGCTCCAGAGCCTTGCTGGAGGAAAACGGAGCTTGAATCCCTATCCAGGCAGCTCATGAAATCCAGGCTTCAGAACCCACTTGAGCAGCTCTTCACACAGTGAGGTGTTTTTAGGCTGCCAGAGGGGCTTCACACAGCCAGGAAAGTGGAATGCTTGAGTCACCCAGCACCCCCCCCTCTTTCTTTCTCTCTCTCTCTCCTTTATCTCCTTTCCAACCCTCCTATCACATTTGCTGTGGGCACTCAATAAACATGCATTCATTTTGACTGATACTGAAATCCCCTCTGTGTAGTTTTTGCACTGTGAGATCAGTGAACAAACCATCACGACCTGTAGCAGGCCCTGAGCCTGCAAGGGCTCCCTGGTGGTCAGAAGCCTAAGATAGGAAATGCCAAGTCACAGTGACTGGGCTAGAAGCCCCTCTTCTGCCTTGTACCCCTGCTTATCTCTCTCTCTAAGACTATAGGTCACTTTCCTTTAACCCTTGCTATTGGACCATTTCCAAAACCCCTGAATCCTGTATAAAGAGCTGCTTTTGCCCAGCTCGGGCAGAAAAGCTTGCCACAGACATCTTTTATGAAAAATCCATTCCTTAGGACTTTTTCTCCTGAGAAGCTGAGAGGACTCAGGAACAAAATGTAAACAATGGTTATCTGCTGCTGTGGAATGCAACAGGTGCATCTGGGATTGGTTTCATGTGGTTGTTTCTAATTAATGGCCAATCACAGTCAGCTGGCTCGGACAGAGAGTCCAAGTCACAAGCCTTTGTTCTTTCTTTCTTTTTCTATTCTTAGCTAGCCTTCTGATGAAATCCTTTCTTTATTCTTTTAGTATACTTTTAATATAATATATATCATAAAATAATAAACCAAGCCTTCTGAAACATGGAGTCAGATCCTCATCTCTTCCCTCATCCTCAGAGCCCTGCGAACACTGTCACAAGAGCTGTCACTGGGAACTTTTGCAGAAGAATCAATAAAGACGCTCCTGTGGAACCCCACACAGATTTCTCCTCTCCCTCCCTGCGTCGGCCTGCCTGGGCACCTAGCAAGCTGAGGGGCTGATAATCACTAAAGAGCTGATCTCACCTAAGCTTGCTAAGGTTGCCTGTGGCTAAGAACTGCTTGGGAGCTCGGACAGTCTGCCCCCAACAGGACTGTGCTACCTGGGACCCGTGTGCAGCCTGCTGGGGACAGCCTGTGTTGTATTGCACTAAATAGTTTATTTAGTTGTTGTTTTGCACTGTGAAGGGCCCCCAGCCCTCCGATCAGGCTTAGCCCCGAGCAAGGCAGTCCTATCAGGATAACTCAGTCCTTCTTGGAGTGCCTGAATACCCAGTCAGCTCGTAGCTGCTGGCTACCCTAAGCAAGCTTAGTGGATTTCAGCTCTTCAGTGATTCTCAGCTCTCTTAGGATTTCAGCTCGAGCTTGCTTGCTTAGGGCGCCGTAGGGCTAAGGGTAGAAGCAGACGCGAGAGAGGAGTCCTGGTGGTTCCACAGCGATGGTTTATTGAGGGGTCTGTGAAGGGTTCCAGCAACAGCTCTTCTACTGAATGGGCTAAAACAGCCCCTTTTTATAGGGTATAGGGGGATCCAAACTTGTCCAATAGTAAGGGTTAGGGGGAAAGTGACCTATGGGGTTACAGAGATAAGCTAGGTTTCAAGAGACAGAAGACAGGAGCTTATTTTGCTGTCTCATCATGACTCAGGAATTCCTACTGTTAAGCCTTGGCCCACCATGGGGCCCTACCCAACTCCATGGGGCCTGCTACAGCATGGGGTGATTGGAAATTTGTACTGAGTATGTTATGTCACGTAGATTGTTATTTCCCTTCTCCCATCACACGGCCTCTCCCTCATGCACCCCTCTGTCCCTGGTTATCCCTCCCCTTGCCCCTCCTCAATGGTATCCCATTGGCTGCAGTCCTCTTCCCCCGCCCACATCCTCGGGTATAAAGGTCCCCTGCAAGAATGTCACGCCCGCTTTTCCACCTGGGAGGTCGTCAGAGCCTGAAGCGTCTCCTCCCAAGCTAATAAACAATAATAATTTAATAATAAATAAATAATAAACAACAATAATAAAGTGGGGATGTTCGTCCCCACGTGAAGAGCGTTTCTCATCTTTTGCTTTGTCCATGTAAGACTGTGCGGGCCAGGGTCCATAGCTAGCTGGAGTGGACCCAAACAACAGCCCGAGACGCGGATTCTTACAAGCCTGAACTCCAGCAAAAGTTCACAATAACGACCCCCGTTTGTACAAGCGGATTGTGACAACCCCCTGCTCCAGGCAGCCATGCCAGGCACCAGCACTCACGGAACATGGTCATGAACTGGCTGGGCTGCAGGTTCCAGTAGCCCCAGTTGGTGCGGTAGCCGCGCAGCGTGGCGTACTCCTCGTGGTTGTAGGCTGGCTCTGTCCCAAAGGTGTCAATGACCCGGACACGGCACCTGCGGGGCACACACCCCCTGAGGACACCTGCTGTGCCCAGGAACCCTCCTCTGCACCCCGAGCAGAGGGAGAGGAATGAGGGGTTTGTCTTTACAAACCAGCTGTGGGTCTGCTGGTAGATAAAACCAGCACTGGGAGATAAAAGAAACAATGGGAAGAATTCCAGTGATTGATGAATGGAAAAAGATATTTGCTTTTACAAATAAACTGCAGGTTTGCTGATAAATTAAATTGGATATTGAAACATAAAAGAAACATAACCATAATTCCATAAGAATTAAAAAAAAACCCATAAATTCCATAAGAATTAAAAACTAAAAGGGAGTGTTATAAATCAGAGGAGAATCTTTGGTATCAGGTGTTTTAGGATGTCTGAGCCTCTCAAGTACCTCAGCCAATGGGGAAAGAGAGAAGGGAAATGTGGCCAGGAAATTGGGGTAAAAAGGAGGCTGCATCCTCCAAAAATTAGGCCCAGAGGAATGCCCCATGGCCTCTCCCTTTGTTCAAATAAAGTAAAAGGACTCCTCTGTCTCCTTTTTGGACATAAACTGATGTTTGTGGATTAATTTTCCTGACAAGAGGGTGTAGCAGCATCCCAAGGAGCCCTTCCCAGCACTGCTCCCTCCTTGCAGGACGATTTCCCTTTGCAGGACCCTCAGCTCCCCAGCAGCTGTGAGAATGATGAACCTCCCAAAAGTTTATTATTAATGCCTTTCCCAATATCCTGGGAGTGCTGAGGCAGGCACTACCAGCGCAAGGCTGAGGACAGAAGAGGAACAACAAGCAAGGGAAGAGCGAAACAAGCTGAATGCAAAAGCAAATGCATTTATAATAAAAGCAATAACAGAGCTTGTCATTTTTCTCTCTAATAAAATTGTGTAGGATAGTGGAAGAGATGGGAAAAAATGTAATAAATAGCAGGTCTATCAGCACTAAATTAAATCGCAGATTTTCCAGGCTGGTGATGTACCAGGGGATGATGACATTTGTCTTGATGCTCAAGGAGCCGGGGATAGGGCTCCTTACAAATTCCCAAGGCTCTCCCTCCCCTCCATGCTGTGCCCACCCCTGGCTGCAGGAATGGAATGGAAGCACACATCAACACACTGCAGGCACATGCAGGGTTTGGTCTTTCCCCAACTCCCTCCCTTTTATCCTCAGTACCTGAAGCTCAGAATGCCTCATGCTGTGGCAGCAGGGGACACAGCAAGGCACCAGGCAGGCAAAAATCAAAGGTAAAATCAAAGGGTCTGGCTCCTTGGGTTGGTCATTAGTCTTTGCTTGCTAATTAATGAAATGGAGATGAAGAGCAGGCAGTGGCTTTGCTTACCTGTATTTCTTAAAGGAGAGCCCCATGTGTTGCTTCATCTGCTGGAGGCCATGGTAGTCAGTGTAAATCAGGTCAAAAGGCAGAGGACTGGTCAGGGGGCAGTTCCCCCGTCCTGGAGGCACCCCTAAGTGACTGGGGAGAAGCAGGAGAGATCAGCCCCCAGCACCAACACTCCTTTCCCTGCTGGGCATTGAGCAGGAGCCATCAAACAGCTCCTCTTTGATGGAGGGGGAGGCAGATGGTTCTCCTTGCCCCAGTTTTTATTTCCCAGGCCAAAGATCTGGAGAGTCCTGGTCCCTCCCCATCTTTGCACCTGCTCCAGCTGAGCTCCTGCTCCTCCCACATGGACTGTGAGGCACAGCATCCCCAGCCAGGGCTCTCCAGCATCCCAGTCCCCACACACCCTCCCTCGGACCTCTCTTGTTGAAGACACCAGATTTCGTTTACTTTCACTGCAGTCACACCAGTGACAGACTTGTAAAGCCACATCTTTCCTCTCCTCTCTGCCTGCAAGGTTCCCAGCTGAGCCTAAAGATCCCTGTTCCCAGCTCCACATCCCTCCCAACACACCCTGGAATGTCTCTCTTATTCCACTCCTTACCCACCACATCCCAGAGCACTCTCAGCTTCTCCTTGACTCTGCTGGCAATGCCTATCCTTGGATGCTGGGCACATTTCATTCATATTTCTCACTTTTGGTCCCTTTTATGAAATAATTCCATAAAACAGGGGGCAGCTGGGTCCTAGGTCTCATTCAAGGGATTTCCAGCCAGTTCCTTACAAACAGCCACACTCAGCCCCTCTGCCTTCCTCCAGTGGATAAAATGCACTATGAAAATCCAGATAAACTCAACTGACAGTAATCTCTTTATCAAGACCATCAGTTACCTCGCTGCCAGAGTGAGATGTGATTAATCCGTCAAGATACAGGGCTGCTAAACCTGTGGTGTGTCTCCTTCCATTTCCAATTACCTCTGTGAACTGATGAATCCCTCTCTCCAAAGCTGTTCCACCAAGTGTACCACTGATGTCAGCCTGACAGCCCATCTGCTTGTCTGGACCATATTTCCTCCTTCTCAGAAAAAAAACAAAACCCTGTGACACCTTCCAGCTTCAGCAGGTTTCTCAAAAATCCCTGTTGCTTGTACTTGTGATTTCCCAGTGCCAGTTTGCTCAGAGGCTGATTCACTCCGCAGTTTTAATGCTCCTGTATTTTGTTTTTCCTCCTAAAAATGATAATTCCTTATCCTCCTAACTTCATTCACACCCAAAAAGAAGCAGCATCCTCATGGAAAACCAAACTGCTGAGCTGATTTGGTCCACCCAGGCTGTTTCACTCCCACCATGCAGTTGTCCTGTTCCTTTCTCAGTCCTTCCAACAAGGCTGAGGAATTCCTGGTTTATTTCACAAGTCTGAGCTCAGACACTGTGAAATCTCACCCTTAGCTCCTGCCTGCCAGGACGTCTGTCTTTGTTTTCTTCTGGGTTCTTCATTTACTCCAAACCCCTATTTGGAGATGGGAATTTATCCCAGCCATGCCTGTATGTATTTTCTCTTCTTTAAGGAATAAAAGTTCTGGTCAAGCTTTACACTCCCAGGCTTTGAATCTTTCCTTCTCTGTGACTTCTCTTACTGGTTCTCTCAATTTCTCAGCATTTTCCCTGCTGAATCTGAGAATTCCCTTTCCAGCCCTACCTGGGGTTTGTCTGTTCCTCTGCTGAAGCTCAAATGGACCCATGGCCCCAGGGTCCATCCTCTGAGGAGCACTTCCATAAGGTCCTCAGCCAAGCCCTTCAGCATTTCACCTTTCAATCCCATGGCTGCTCCAGAGGGAATTGAAGGCTTTCCCATCCAGGGAAAACCAAGGGACACGATTGTCACAAATATTTGCTCTCCAATCTCTCACTAACATCAGAAGGGGCCACACAGAGCCAGAAATTTGTTGGCCATAAGAAATATGATAAAGAGCTCCTGGCCACACATCCCTCTTCTTCTGAACCTGACCTGGAGGAAGATGCCCCTGCTCATTGCACGGGTTTGGACCAGAAGACCTTTAAAAGGTCCCTCTGAACTCAGACTTTTCTATGACTCTGATGTGGTTCCAAGTCCTTGAGCACTGAGCACTGAGATCTTTCTTCCAACCCCATCACAACCTGACACCGGTGCAGGGTCACCCCAAACTCCTGACCATGACAGGGACGCCAGAAAATGTGTAAATATGGAAAAACCTCCCTGGCCAAAGCAGGGAAAAACAGAGAATTTCAATTTAAGACAAAGAGCTGCTTTTGCAGCTGCTTCATTGCTCTTGTCACAAGGAATCTCAGCATCAGCTCAGGGCAGCCTGGTCGGGGATGCCGCAGGGGGAACAGGTTGCAGTTCTGTCACTTTTATGCACAATTTTACACGACAGGACTGATTGGGAAGATGGCAGGAATAGAAAGGCTCTCACCTCCCACAGCCACCTCGGTACAATAAATAGGGCACCAAGGAGACTCAGTCTCCTGGGAAGGCTGAAGGGGAATTTTTAAGCCAGGATTTTGTAGAGATGGAATTCTAAACAACACATTTGCTCACACAGTGCTGTTTTTTCCTCAGTCACCGGACAAACAGTGATTTACACCAACCTGCACTGTGGTGGAACCAATCCATAAACCTTGTATTTAACTAAAAATCCCCAAACCATTACACTGTGCTTGCAGCACACACCATCCTCTAGCTGGTACATGTCACACAAGCCACTGCACTACAAAATAATCTGTAATTTAAGGAAGCCTTAACCGAGTTTGACGAGGGGCTGCAGGAGGCAGCAATTAGTGTAACTCATACTGAAGCCTCCAGAAAAGTTCCCAACAGTTGGGAAGAGCAGGTCTGACTCTCCCAGCTCCCATCAGCACCGCAATCTGCCACGCATCCCCTCTCCAGGTGCTCAGGACTTGCCACATCCATTTATACTCCCTGTGCCGTGGCTGCATGGCTGGAATAGCTCTGAGAGCAGGAGCAGTGCTTTGAGCAGAACATCTCTCCATTTATCCCCCTTATCCTCCCTAAACACTTTATAACCACTGATTTTAATATTCCACTCATGCAAATCCAGCCTGCACCTCTGAGATGGGGGCGGGGGGACATTTTTTTTATTTTTTATTCCTCCTTATTTAAACATTCTTTATTCAGGCTTTCATCATTTGCCAGTTAAGTCAACTAATTTTCTACTAAACCCAATTTCACTCATGGTTGGAGTGCAATTTCCCTGATTTTTTCTCGTGCCATGTACTATTAATGGCGCTTGAAATTACGCAAATAAAATTGATGAGCGCAAACGCCGCCTTCGCCGCCAGCACAGCCCAGGGATCTGCT
This sequence comes from Calcarius lapponicus, assembly GCA_039654755.1. Classification (NCBI taxonomy): domain Eukaryota; kingdom Metazoa; phylum Chordata; class Aves; order Passeriformes; family Fringillidae; genus Calcarius; species Calcarius lapponicus. The sequence goes on from CM077479.1 coordinate 4,141,780, forward strand.
GGGGAAACCTCCCCGCCCAGACCAGCCATGGGTGGTGACCAGCTCAGCACCTCTGGCTGCTGATCCAGGGCTTTGTCCCATCCCAAATCCTGGATCAGCTGAGCCCGGGCTCCTCTCGGGGAGGGAGCAGCCGGAGCGGCTCCCATCCAAGTGGATGCCGCGCTCGCCTCCCCGCCAGCTGCCTCCACCAGCTGTGCCTACTCCAGAATAAATCTCCAGCAGCTTCTTGTCCTGCTATTTTCCTCTCAGAGGTACTTTAATCAGCCAGGGGACCGTCCCCTCCCTGGGCATGGTGCAGGCGCTCTGGAGTCAGATGACTGCGGGGTTATCTTTACATCCCATTGACCTATTTTCAAATTAACCCAACGTTTCTTTCTGCGTTATCACTCCTGGTGCTGAGAAGTCCGGCACTAAATGGATCTCGTGGGCATCTCCTGGCAGCCTGGGTCAATATTTTGTATTATATTTAATTACATCTTCTCTGCCCACATCTGCTGCCATCAGCAAGGCTGAGAACAGACCAGGGATCCTGTTCTCACTGCTCCCTCAGCTGCAAAGCCCAGCAGGCACAGGGATGTTATCCAGGGATTAAAGGTGCCAGAGCCAGGCCTGAGCAGCTCCCAGGGGTCTGTGACAACCCATCACAACCAACAAGTGCAAATCTAAGCCCACAAAATGAACATCCTACCACCTGCCTTCTGCCCCCAGCTCTCTCCCTGCTGGAGTGAACACTCACTGGAAATGAGGATTTCCAAACAATTTCAGCACCTGCAATGGTTTCACTTTCGCAAGGTTCACCTGGACTGTTTCTCTGGTCTATCATTGATCTTGTATGACACAGCCCTTCCCATCCAGGGAGGAAGTTCAGTAATCCTTTTATTTATTTCCAAGACCTGGAGATGCACAGGACGGTGCCAGAACAAACACTTCTTTCTGGTCAGAGATTCAGCAAATATGAAGGAACTTCCCAGGAAAGGAGAAATCAATACTTGGATTCCTGCAGGGAGCAGCAGAAACTGAGCACTCACGTGCTGGTAGTGCCTGGGCAGACCCTGGGACAGATGGGCTGTTCTCCTGCTGTCCCAGCAGCTCCAAAAAAGGGAAGAAATTGGTTTTTTGGAGGACAAGATCTCTGCTCTTTGAGGGTGGTGAAGCCCTGGCAGAGGCTGCCCAGAGAAGCTGTGTCTGCCCCATCCATGGGAGTGCCCAAGGCCAGGTTGGACTCAAGTCCCAGGAGCACCTGGTAAAGGCTGAAGGTTCCTCCCCAGTGGTGCAGAGCTGATCAATCCACAGCCTTTCCCTGCAGCTCCATCAGGATCACACGGAATCAGCCACTTCTGGCTGTTTCCACAAGCAGTTCCTTTCTCTCCCACACAACAGCAGGACTGGTTTTGCCAGCTGGCGAGGGGAGTGAAGCCAGAGCCTGGGCATGGTGCAGGTTTTCATGTGAACAGATGTGAGACAGAAAGATGGGTGTAATCTGCCAGGAGACAATCAGAAATGTGCTTTCTGGACACGGTGTTTCCATCTGAACAGCCCTTTTTGCAGCCTGAGCACACCTCAGTGAGAGCAGAAAGAGCAGGAAAATCGCAGCTCCCGCTGTGTGCCAGGCACTGACAGGAGATGGGGCAGTGGGAGCAGAGCCAAGCTCCACCACAGCTCCAAGGCTCCATCCTCCCCAGCCCAGCACAGGGAGGGTGGCTCAGCACCCAACATGCTGGCCCCAGCAGGAAAGGGCTGCCAGCACAGGGTACAGGCACGTGCTGCAAATCCAGCGCTTTGCCAGGACTGGAATTAAGAGTCCAGAACTTGACATAGGAGCAATTAAGCTCCAGGAATGCTTTGTAAAGCCCTGACCCCAAGAGGCATCAAATCCCATTTTCTTCGACTTTCTGTCCAGCTTTATGAGCAGTTAATTTCGAGGGGACCATTGAGAAAATCACCTTTCAGTGCTTTTCTTAACTCCCCAGCAGCTCACAGCTCTGCAGCCCCTTCTCCCCCAGCCTCTCCCTTAGCCCCAGAAAAGCAGTTGGACATGCCAAGATCACCACTCCCATGGCTCAAGGATGAGGGTAGGAGATGGAGCATCCAGGAGTGCCCCTTATGCTGCTCCTCCCAGGGAAAGAGGCTGAGAGGATCCTTCCTGACAGACCCCAGGGCACGGGTTTATTAAAGCTTTTTTTGTGGGCACAGCCATTGCTCCAAAGTGCTGCTTGTAATTTTCCAGCATCTACTCATGAGCTGCCTCATTAACAACCCAGCTCAGAGCTTTCAGGCACTTCCCACTCCTCCCCTAGCAAGCAACAACACCAACACTGGCCTGGATTCTCACCTCCCTGAAAGCACTTTTGGGCTACCAGCACAGCACCAGGGATCTTCAGCAAGAATCAAGTGTTGCTGTTCAGATTTGGGGTTCAGCTTCTTCCCTCCCTGCTTCAAGACAAGGCTCAAAATGCTGCTGGCTGCCCACCCAGCACAAATCTCAGAGAGAAAACAGCTCCTGGCTCCCTGCTCCAGCTCAGCAGTTCATTTTCCTTCTGGGAAGATGCACACAGAAATATGGAATGGTTTGGGTTGGAATGGAGCAGATAACCCTGTGATTCACCCCTTACCTCTCCAGAGGCACCAGAAGCAGCTCACAAATTCACTGGGAGTTCAAAGGAGAATAAACACCTGCACTTAGCTCAACTACAGGAGAAAAAATAGCCCCTGGGTAGGGAATTGACAGATCTTGAAAGTCTGTAGTGGGTAAAACATAACCCAAATAAACTGGCCCTGAAAAACCAATCTGTGATCTCAGACCCCACAGGGACATTTGAGCAGTGCCAAACTGAGCTGGGGATGAAGCCTGCAGATTCCCTGAGCTCCTTATCTTTGTTCCAGATTAGCCTCTGTCCCTAAACCAGAAGAAGAAGCATTTGACACCCCTGGCCCTAACTGCTGGGCAGGGAGAGGTGCCCAGAACACACATGGGCGTCACACTCCCAACATGTTTCACCCCCAGCCCTCCATCACCAGCTTTTTGGACCAGGGCCTTACTTCTCCTCCTTTATTTTCTTGATCCTCAGCATTCCTGACCCACTCCAGACCACCTCCGGGCACTGCTGCATTGCAATCAATACAGATGCTAATCATGAACAGCTCTGATAACCACTGGCTGAAGTGTATGCAGGCAAATCTTCCAGTGATCCCTTGCCAATGATCAATACACACAGAAAAATCAGCTCAGAAATTTGAAGAGACAAAAAAAAAAAAATCCAAACCAGGAGAGAGGTTAATCTGTGCTGAATAATTTATGGGCTCCAGTGAAGGCTTTGCTGGGCTGGAGCAGCTACAGCTCCCAGCCATGAAAAGAGCAGGGGTTGCCAAAGAAAAATACACAAGGATGGAGTCAACGTTTCACAGTGCTGGAGCAAAATGTCCCCAAACCCACCCAACACTGCTCAAGGTCAGCAAGAGACAGCCAGGATGGGAGAGGACAAATTCAGGCTCAGTCTACAGAGGTGCAAAGCTTGGCTGCTTCAGGGGGGTGCAGGGGGCAAGAGGAATAAGGAATCAGAGTGCCTGGGCTGCCACTTCCCCAGGGACAGGGATTTAGCTTTGCTGCATCCCCCAGCCCAGCTCCAGCCCTTTGTGCATCCCTGGCTCTCTCTGCAAACCCTGCCCAAAGCTGTGGCTACAGGTAAAATGCTTCCAGGCTGTAAGGAAGAGCCCAAGATTAACTCTTAGCACACCTCAGGACTAATTACTCACGTTCTGCTAAGCCTCCCACTCACTCCTGGTCACAAAAGCTTTTCCCAGCTCTCCTCAGAGGCAGCAGCCCAGCAGCAGGGATGTCACTGACAGATCTGCAGGATCCAGCACCAGGATTGCTGGCACCACTCGTTCCTGCCCTGGGCAGAACCTCTGCCCCCCTGTGACACCCACATTAACCCATCTCCTGATGCACCAAGGTGCCAGTGGTGACCCTCCAAGCACTGGGCTTGTCTCCAAAGGGACAGAGGGGATGTGGTGACATCCCAGCTCCCCCCTCCACTCACCCCAGCCCATTAGAGGAATGGTGGATTTGTCTTTACAAACCAGCTGTGGGTCTGCTGGTAGATAAAACCAACACTGGAAGATAAAAGAAACAATGGGAAGGATTCCACTGATTGATGAATGGAAAAAGATATTTGCCTTTACAAATAAACTGCAAGTTTGCTGATAAATGAAATTAGACATTGAAAGAGGAAAGAAACAATGGAGAAGAAAAACCCCCTAAAACCCCCATAAGAATTAAAAATTAAAAGGGAGTGTTGTACATTAGAGGGAAATCTCTGGTATCAGGCATTCTGGGAAGTCTGAACCTATTAAGTACCTCAGCCAATGGGGAAAGAGAGAAGGAAATTGGGATAAAAAGGAGGCTGCATCCTCCAGAAATCTGAGATCCCAGGGGAATGCCTCATGGCCTCTCCCTTTATTCAAATAAAGTAAAAGGACTCCTCTGCCTCCTTTTTGCACATAAACCTCTGGTGTTTGTGGATTAATTTTCCTAACACCATGAACATGAAAGTGAGCACTCGATATGGGTGTCCAGCATTTAAAACATCACCAAAGGCAGGCACAGGACATGTGTTTGGGGAGGTGGGGACAGTTTCTGGGACACAGAGAAGGGCAAGATGGGCAGCCCCAGCCTGGCTTGCTCAATTCCCATCTCAGCTACCCAGGGGAAGAGACAGAGCTGCCGTTCCCAGGAGTCCCAAATCTGCATCAGAGGAGCTCTCATCACTGAGAAGTGATGTGGAAGCTCCCAGGCTTCTGGCAAGGGCAAAATACTCCAGGCAGCAGGGCAGCTCTAGCCAGAGTCACTCACAGAGGGAAACGGGTGCTGCAAAAGCTCCCCACCTCCCTGAACAACCACCATGAGGTTTGTCATTCTAAAACACAAACAAGTACCACACAACAACAGCAACACAACCCTCCCAGCCATTAACTCCTTTCATCCTTGACTACACGGGTATTATTTAGCATGTCACTCCCGCCTCTTTGAGGAGATGCTGCCTCTTGCATTAGGACCGGGATTTTTTTAAAGTTAATTAGTTAGGAGCTAATTCCATCCATTAATTGTGAATGCTGCAAGGGCTGGGTTGGGGGTTTCTGTTTTTTTCTCCAGGATTGTTGGGTTTTTTTTCACTCCCTTTTCAACATGGCTCATTATGTGGCCGATGCTGGCTTAGCATCTCCCAAAGCCTGCCCAGTCCCCCAGGCAGCTCCAGGCTCTTCTTGATTTATAACCCATCTAATTTGCAATTTCCTTGGTTCTTGTCCTCTGATCAGGAGGGGAGCAAACCTTATGAGGTGACAGAAGGCAGCAGTGTCAGCCCAGTAATAACAGAGAGGAACATCAGCAGAGAGGAACAGGGCCCACTGTTAGCTTCTCCCTCTTTTTCCATCTAATATTGGTCCCACTGGGAGACTGCCATCCTGTGTTGGCCCATGTCCCCCCGCAGAAAGAGACAATCCCTCTGTGGGAAGTGCCTCCAGCAGCAGTAAAACACCCCACAGGTCCCCAAGTTACCCTCAGCACCTCCTGAGGTGGGACAACTTAGGGACCACGACACCAAGGGAGGGAGGGAGGGAGGGAGGGAGGAAGGAAGGAAGGAAAGGAAGGAAAGGAAGGAAAGGAAGGAAAGGAAGGAAAGGAAGGAAAGGAAGGAAAGGAAGGAGCTCAACCACAGCAAAGCCCCAGGGGTTGAGTGCAGCCATGCATGGTGGGAAGAGCCAGTGACCTGCAGGACACCTGCATCCTGCAGCCACCTGGCCACCAGCCCAGCAGGGAGCATCCCTGGGGAATGGGCTGGCAAAGGGAGCTCCAGGCAGGTGTCAGGGGACACAGGTGATGCTGTCTGTGGGCAGCAGGGAACCCTTCTGCTCAGATCCAGCACTGAAGCCACAGGGCAGAGCCCTGCTCCAGATATGTCCACATCAGCTCCATGCAAAGACCTTCCCACTTTCCTGGGATGCAGAAGGATGGGATCTCTCCTGGCCATGACAATGGTGGTGCAGCACAGCAGCAGCACTGTCTGAGATGCAGGTGGGCAAAGAGCTTCCCCCAGCCTTCTCAGACCTGCTGCTTCCACCCAAGACCTCAATGCAATCCAACACTCACCTCTGCAGCTCCTTCAGGGAGACTGTGACCCTCAGGCTGTGTCCCAGCATGAAGAGGGCAGCCAGGATGTCAGCCCACTGCACCATCTCACCCAGAGGGCCTCCCTTCAGCACCCGTGGGCTGAAAACGTCCCCTGACTCCTCTGTCAGGAAGCCAATATGGACAAGGATCTGCAGAGACAAGGAGAGGGGTCAGCACTGGGGAAAGGGACAATCTGGGTTTTCCAGCCCAGAATGATTTATGGTCCCTGATTCCTTCCAGCTCCTTTGCAGGCTGTAATTACTCAGGGAGCTCAGTCAGGTGTGCAGACAAATGAGCCATGTCCAATTAGCACAGACCCAGTGGCCAGAGCTTGGCCCTTTGACTGCCACTCTGTGTCCCAGGGCCTGGCTCGTGCTCTCCATGTACATCCACGGGCTGGAGCTGGATTTCCCAGCACACAGGGGCCAAAGGCTCAACAGAAACACCAACAGGAGGGCCAGAAACCTCAACTTATCCTCAGAGGAGACCTGTCACACTCCAATGGCAGCCAGACACCATCTCCACCCACCAGGACCCGTTTCCAAAATCCACCCCACTGCTCAGTGACACCAGTTCTGCCACATCCCAAATGCCTGTGAAGCCATGCCCACGGACAACAGACCAACCCTACAGACCCACATGTGCTATTCACATTCTCTGGAAAAATCCCTTCACCCAGGGTTTTTCTCCTGGGAAGCTGAGAAGCCTCAGAAAAAGGAAAACAATTCTTTTCTCATTTGCTTCTCCTGTGTGTTGCTCATGTGGAATGTGTTTGGAGATTGTTTACCCACAGGTGATTGTTCCATTGGATTCTGCTGTGAGTTGTTTTCACTCTTTGGCCAATTACGGCCGAGCTGTGTTGGGACTCTGGAAAGAGTCACGAGTTTTCATTATTATTATTTTTTAGCATATCTTATACTAAAAAGATATAGTATATCTTTATACTTTAAAAAGTATATTTTCTGTATTCTTTAATATAGGATAGTATCTAGCTTACTTGGAATGTGTTTTGGAGATTGTTTATCCACAGGTGATTGTTTCATTGGATTCTTCTGTGAGTTGTTTTCACTCTTTGGCCAATCAAGCCTAAGCTGTGTCAGGACTCTGGAGAGAGTCATGAGTTTTCATTATTATCTTTTTAGCCTTCTGTAAGTATCCTTTCTGTATTCTTTAGTGCACTATATTATTCTTTAATATAATATAGTATCATAAAATAATAAATTAGCTTTCTGAGAACATGGAGTCAGATCCATCATTCCTCCCTTCATCAGGGCACCCTGTAAATACAATACCCACACGCTCCCATAAATGAATTTCCCTCCCAGCTGTCCCCAGGCTCAGCTGCCCCGAGTGTCCCCGTACGTGTTTCTGGTCCCGCTGCTGTCCTGCCAGCCTCTGCTCGAGGCGCCGCGCCGCCCGCAGCCACTGCTGGGCCAGGTGCCGGATCCTCTTCTTCATGAAGCTCAGGGACTCCTTGCCCGTGCCAATGAGCTCCAGCAGGCGAGCCAGGTCCCTCCGGAACACTGCCTAGGGAAGGAGCACACTCTGCACGGTGAGTGTAGGGAAAGAGGAGCCAGAGGAGCCCCTGGGCTGCCCCGCGGCCTGGGGGAGGTCTGTCCATCTCAGCAGAGGTGATCTGAGCCCTTCCTGCTCCCCTGGAGCTGTGGCAGCTCCTCCACTTCATGCCCCAAATCCTAGAGGGATCCCACTGCACCCAGGGCTCCTCATGAGAACCCAGATTCCTCAGGAGAGGAAAGGCATGGAGGAGAGGAGGCCCCAAAAACGATCAGAGGGATGGAGCATCTCTGCTGTGGAGACAGCCTGAGGGAGCTGGGGGTGTTCACCCTGGACAAGAGAAGGCTCCAGGGAGATCTTCTTGCAAGATTTCCATACTTGTAGGGACTTATAAAAAGACAGGGACAGAATTTTTAGCAAGGCCTGTAAGAGCCAAAATGAGGGATGAAGGATTCCAGGCACCTGTCCAAAATCCAGTTTATTCCATCCAAGAGGTTACAGCAGTCCAGGGTGGTGAGTGACAGAACCTGTGCCTACAGCTGCCAGCTCCAGCTGCAGGCTGGCCTGGAGACCCTTTGGTTTTGGTTACAATGCATTATTTACTTTTCTTTGCTGAGCATCTTAATACAGTAGAACCAATCTATACCTTAACTTTTATCTCTAGCCTATCATAACTACTATAATTACCATATTCATGTTACTGTTCTCCAATCACTAAAAGTTAGTACATTACAGTTTAAGCTGGAAGTTGTTTTTCAGTTTTCTTGCACTGGAAAATTCTGAGACCTTTTTTCTACTTGCAACATTTGCTGCCTTGTTTGCCTGTGCTCTCTTTCTGCTTGGTAAAAACATCTTCTTGTTTGAGGTGGGTTTATCCTTTGCTCCAAGTCATAAAAACCCCTTCTAACTAACACACCCTTTGCCTCCTTGGTTAGCCAGCAAGACTGGCTCAGCAATTCTTTCCTTCTATATCAAAACTTGTTTCCATCTCTATTCCTTCTTCAGACTCTACATTCAAAAATCTTTCTGCTAAGCACACATATCTATGAGACTTTCTTGTCAAACTTTCATCCTTCCCAACAAAGGCCTGTTGCAACAGGACAAGGAGTGATGGCTTTAACCTGAGAGAGCAGACTTAGAATAGATATAAAGAGGAAACTTTTCATGGTGAGGGTGATAAAACACTGGCACAGGTTGCAAAGAGAGGTGGTGCATGCTCCATCCCTTGACACACTCAAGGCCAGGTCGGGCAGGCCTACTGCAAGGTTCCCTGCCCACAAAGATCCCTTCCAACCCCAACCACCCTGTGATTCTGTGAAAACCCACGTCAGGCATCATGGCCCTGCTGAACCTGAATGTTTGTTTCCACTGATGCCTCCCCACAGACCCCCTGGCCCAGCAGAAGCCAGGCTGGGCCCACCTTACCTGCGCGCGTGGCGGCGGCGGCGGCGAGGGCACGGCCGCCGTGTGGTTCCGCCAGGGCAGGGGGGGACAGAACCACTCGACCTCGCTGAGGTAGATGAGGAAGGAGCACTCGGTGCCATCCACACCAAAGAAAGCATAGCAGGGGTCAGAGGTCCAGCGGGCCCTCATCCACTGCAAGGGGCAAAGAAACATGTGAGGCTCGTGGAGGAGCTGTGCCAGCCCTGCCAGCTGCCCCTGCTACGGGAAAACTCTGTTCTCCATCCTCTTTCTCTGTCTGGGAGATAAAAATGAAGGGCAGAGGGTGGAAAAGGGATGCAAACCCAGCCCCAGTGCCACAGGCTGGTGTTCACCCAGTCAGGGCCCCCAGGGAATGCGGGGCCGAGGAAGAGCCAGGGAGGTTTGCTGGGGCTCCCTGGGTTTCTAGCACTGGTTCCAGCCTTCCCTGGGGGCACAGCCATTAATCCCCAGGAAATGATGCACCACAGGGATTTTTTCTGGCTGTCTTTGCTGGGGAGCTGCTGATCTCATCGCCCCTGGAGCAGCAGGGCAGGAGACAGATCTGCCAGCAGTCCCCAGGGATGATTTCACACAGAGGAGAATAACCAGGGACCAGAGCAGCGATTTATCATCCCCCACAACGGCTCTTGCCAGCCTCTTCCTAATTCAACTACAAAAACAAATCTGCTCAGGGACAGGTTGCTGTGCCCAATCTGTAAAGCACAGCAATCACCAGGAGGGGAGATGGGATTACAGCCTTCCACAATTGCATTACATCCTGAATTTACTCAAATCGTGAAAGGAAAGGATGGCTAACACCCCTGGAAGTGAAAAATCCACATCATTTTCTTGTACCCTTCAACATCTTTCCAGGGAGACTGGGCCCTGCAGAAGCCTGAGCTTGAAGCAGGTTGGCAAGAGGAGGGAAAAGGGCAATGCTTTTGATTAGTTGATGTAAATATGCTCTCTGACAAAGCCATCATGCTCTGGGCCAAGTGCCAGGCTGCATTCCAGTATGAAGAGCAGGCTGGGTCAGGCAGGACTGATTGAGGTGGAGGTTCTGGCCACCTGAATGAGGTGCTGCTCTGGGCAGTGCTGGGCTTATTCCCCAGGGAATGCTCCAGGTATTCAGAGGTGATGTGACAGAGCTTCCTCCTCCCTGGGCTTCTGGCACTGAACACACAGACTGCAGGCAGGGAGGGCTGATTCTGCTGCAGCCTGTGGCTTCAGGGCTTTCTACCACTCTAGCTAAAGGTACATTTGGGGAGGGTATTACCGAGGGAAAACAATCCCATTTCTGTAGCAAAGGCTGCCAGAGAAGGTTGGACACCTCCCTTGTGTTTTCCCTTTAAAGCACAGCCCTGCTTTGCTTTCCGCACCTTTGGCTCTGCTCCTCCTCCTTCAATGGGCTGCACCTTTCCAACATTAACAAATATTTTATCTTGGAAATCATCCCATTCCCCATTGCCCTTCCCAGTTTAACCCCTAGGGTCACTGCTTTGGGCCCGTCCATCCCAGGTGGAGACCCTCTCCCAGACAGGGGACCCCAACTCACCTCCACCTTCCCAGCACAGTCAGGGTACTTGGGGTCCCTGGGCACCTCACACTGATCCCTCCTGCCTTCCATCCCTGCAGAGAGACAATTTGGGCATGGGGAGAGCTGGGGTTTGACAGAGGAGCAGCTAGAAATGCTGTGAGGAGAATGGGATGGGATGGGATGGGATGGGATGGGATGGGATGGGATGGGATGGGATGGGATGGGATGGGATGGGATGGGATGGAACAGGGCTGGCAACCCCCAGGCTTGTTCATTGGTGCCACAGCTGGGCTGGCAGACAGCCCCATCCCACTGGATGGAGCAGGACATCAAGATGTGAAGCATCTTCAACATCATTCCCAAATCAGGGAAGAAACAGAGGAAACCACCCTGCTTCAATGCAATGTTCTCTTGCCCTAAATCTCAGCGGGTGCATTTCCAGCACTTCCCTGCACCCTCTGCCTGGCCCAGACCCCAAATTCCACCTATCCCCACTCTTGTAAGCAGGCTGCAGGATCTAGGGAAGCATTTGACAGCCTTTATTCTGTAAATTTGAAATAAAAGCTGTCCTGCTGAGCTGCTGGAAGAAGACTCAGCCCCCAGGGTGAGTTCCAGAATAAGCCATAAAGTGGTTAAAATGGCATCAGGATCTTTTCTCCCTCCATGGCTGGGTCAATAAAAGCCACCAGCCCCCCTGTAAGCCCTCCTTTGCCCATAATTGAAAAGCATGAGGTGCAAGAGACAGCGGAAAGATCTTCAGCCTAAACCCCAATAACCATGCAGGCATGTGGGGAAGCATCTGCAGAGCCCAGCAGTGCCACAGGGGGATGGGAATGTCTCTCCTGGTGCTGAATCCCAGCCCCCGTGAATTTGGATCCAAACCACCAAATTTTTCTATCCAGGTGCTTGTGCACTGCTCCTCACCTTTAACTTTGCCTTTAATTCCCCAGCATTTATTCCTGACAGCCATTCAGATTTGTCACCACTCATCCCCCTGGCAGGCATGAGCTTCCCAAGGGAGGCAGCCTCAAGATCAGCCTCCATTTCTGGAACTTTTACCAAATTTGTCATGGTTGGACCTTCCCATGGGCACAGCACAACACACAGGGGGTTTGGGGCACAGGGACCCCCAGGGCCACTGACCTTTCCCATTCAGGAGGCTGTTCCGGAGAATCTGATCCACCTTTATTGCAATGTCCGAGACGTTCTGAGCTATGGCCTGGATCCTCTCCATCAACCCAGCTGCTGGCTGGAACCTGGGAAAGAAACCAAATCAACCCTGAGAACTTGATGTCTCCTGTTACTGTCATATTTTCTGAAATATCCCTTCGCCAGGATTTCTCTCCTGGGAAGCTGAGAAGCCTCAGAGAAAAAGGAAAACAATATGATCTCATTTGCTTCTCCTGGGTTTTGCTGCTTTGGAATGTGGTTGGATGTCGCAGACATCTTTTCACTAAAAATCCTTTCTTGGGATTTTTTCCCTTTCTGAGAAGCTGAGGCCTCAGAAACAAAATGGAAACAATGGCTACCTGCTGCTGTGGAATGCATCAGGTGGATTTTTGATTGGCCCATCTTGGATGTTTATAATTAAGGGCCAATCAAGGCCGAGCTATCTTGGACAGAGTCCAAGAGAGCTGCCTTTTGTTATAATTAGTTTCTGTTCTATTTTTAGCTAGCCTTCTGAGGAAACCTCTCCTTCTATTTCTTTTTAATATAGTTATAATGTAATATATATATATATATCATAAAATAATAAATCAAGCCTTCTGAAATATGGAGTCAGATCTACTTCTCTCCCTTCATCCTGAAAACCCCTGTGAACACTGTCACAGTTGGAGATTGTTTATCCAGCATGTGAATTGTTTTCACTTAATGGCCAGTCATGGCCAAGCTGTGTTGGACTCTGAAGAGAGAGTCACAAGTTTTTCATTAGTATCTTTTAGCCTTCTGTCTAGATCCTTTCTGTATTCTTTAGTATAGTTTAGTATAGTATTCTTTAATATAATAGTATCATAAAATAATAAATTAGCCTTCTAAACTCATGGAGTCAGATTCATCATTCCTCCCGTCAACAGGGGTCTCAGAAAATACCACAGTCTCCCAGTGGTGGCACTCAGAGGTGCTCAAAGAGAAATCCATACCCAGCAGATTGAACTTAGCTCCAGGATGAAACACAGGAATGCCTGGTGCAGCATTTAACAGGCAAAGAAGTCACTGCTTTCCAGGAGGTTTGATTGAAAACCTATTTAAATCAATGTTTTATACATATTCTGCCATTTTTTGAAGTGTGCTATTAAACATGGATCCACTTGTGCATTTTATGCGTGAAAAATATTAAACAGATTGGCAAAAAATGTTTTTTTCTTATTTCAAATTTGCTGTGTTTGAAAATCTTCTACTGTGATAATTGGTCCTGCAGTAGGAAGCTGTGCTGAAAAAAAATGAGAAAAATAATAAAAATACAGAGAAAAGAAGGTAAAACTGAGGATGGCAGAGGAAGTTTGTGGGCTTGGAGCAGAGTGATGAAAAACACACAGGACATGTGGATGTGCTGAGCCAACCCATCCACAAAGGTTGGGATCAGTTTTTCCTCCTGAGGAACAAGGGATAGGACAAGACAAAACAGCCTCAAGTTGCACCTGGAGAAGTTTAGATTGGATAACAGGAAAAATGTCTTCACTGAAAGCGAGGCCAGGCATTGGAACAGCCTGCCCAGGGAAGCAGTGGAATCATCATCCCTGGAGGTGTCCCAAAAAAACCCAGATGTGGTTCTTAGGGACAGGGTTTAGTGATGGGCTTGGCAGTGCTGGGTCAATGGTTGGACTCGATAATATCAGAGGTTTCCCAGCCTCAGTGATTCTGAGATTCAGGTGAGTGGATTTCCAGCAAGGAGCAGCAGCCAGGGCTCTGCAAGGGCAGGGAGCTGGGGCTGAGCTGGAGACTGCAGCCCCAGGAAAGCCCACAGGCACCTTCCACCAAGGCTTGAGGTCAGATCCCACCAGCCTGGATTGCCGCACACATTTCCACGGAATCAAACCTGGAATCAACACTGTCCTGGGTGAACAGCTCCATTGAACTCATCTAAGGAACACGTTGTGTGAACAGGAAAACAGAGCCCTGTGAAGAGGCCAGGTGTCAATTAAAACCTGGTGTAAGCTGGAAAAAGGGAAAGAGAATTCCATCCATCAGAAGTGGAGCCTGTCAGGACTGACAAGGAGTGAGCCCTCCCATTCCAACACCTCTCCTGTGTCTTGGTTTGAACAGACAGGTGTCTGCTAAGGAAGGCAGGAGCCTCCACTGAAATGGAAAATGCAAACCCCCTCCCTCTGAATTATTATGATTTTGAAATTAAGGGACTCTCCAGCAAAGATATAGGAGTAGGAATAACAGTTCTTTACTAGGGAAAAATAAAAATTAAGAGAAAATATAAAAATAAAAATGAAGTAATACAAAACAACCCTGGCAGAGTGGGAATAGAAGCTGCCCCCCTGTGTGTCAGGGGGGTGTCACAGCCCCATCCCATGGGGGCTCAGCCCTCCTGCAGTGCCAGCTGTGGCTCTGCTGCAGCAGGGATCCTGCACAAGGGGGGAGTTTTCCTCTGCAGCTCCAGGGCTGCTGCAGATGGGCCTGGGCTCCCTCTGGCAATGCAGGACAGCAGAAAGCTGCTCCTCTGGCAGTGCAGGGGGCAAAGGCTGCTGTGCTGTGCCAGGCTCAGATTGGATCCAGGTAGGAATGCTTGGCTCCTCCCTGGGCAGAGCATCTCCCCATGGGATGCTGGAATTGGATCAGCCCTGCAGGGACACTCAGTGGCCATAGAGAGCAGAGATCTCCTGGAGGGAGGGTTGGTTGTGGAAAAGATAAAGAAAAAACTGCCCCATGAACAGCAGAGAACTGCCCCAGCTCTGACAGATGGCAACAGAATACACACCCCCAGCACATCTTGCATTTCCAACCTAAGATACCTGCCACTTCCACCACAAACAGCCACCACATCTCAGCGTGTTATCCCAGTAAATAATTTTCCCTTCTGCAGTGTTTGGGTTGTAAGTTTTCCCTCCTGCTGCCGCTGAGGTCATTACAGTACAGGGGAATGACACACGCAGTGAGCAAAACCAAAAGGGCTACCTTCAATACTCGTGGCACAAAAAATATGTGCTGATGTCAGGTCCTTCGTGGTGAAGTTTTATGTTTGTTCTCCAGCAGATCAGTGAACCCAAAGGCTGGGATTTAAAGTACCTCTGTCCTCAAGGCTAAAAAAATCCTGGTTTTATGAACCGACACTGCTTCGCTTGTTGATTTAAAGTCCATTTGCCAGCAGCGAGCAGCCCACATTTTTCCTTCTGGCATGGTTTACAGCCATCAATATTCAGGCTGCATATCTCCACAGGGAGCCACTGATCTTGGGCTTTTAAGAAATAATAATTAAATGCAGAGGACACCATTGCCCCCAAGTCACTTCCAACCTTTGCAGAGAATAAACCCCAGGTATCCCGCTGTAACCAGTGCAGCAGGGAGGCTGCTCGTGAGGCCCTGGGAAAATATGGGCACAAAAATAACCTGAGATAAGCTCTGCTTGTCAGCATGGCTCCGAGGAGATAAAATTGTCCTGGTCAGAAAGCTTGCAAACCCCCATTTCTGCAACCCTTTTTTAACCAGCAAGCAGCCTCAGACCCCAAAGGTGATGCAGAGGCACTCAGTAAACACCTGGGATGGGCAATTTAGGAGGAAACATCACATGGATGCAGTGAATTTAGAGCCAGTGAGCCCAAACTCCTGTTTTCAACAGGAAAAGGATGTGGGCTTGGTGAAGATGCTCCCCAGGTTTCTCCATCACTCATGGCAAGGAGAGAGGAAGACCACAGCCACAGCAGCACTGCTCTCACCCTTCAGAGCACTGAGATCAGCTCACAGTCCAGCTTCTGCCTCTTGCCAGAAGCATCCTAATCCTCACTTGCTCCCAAACACCCAAGGAACCAGGTGAGCCTCAAAAACCAACAGCAACCTCAGCCCTCAGCTCCTCACTGATGACCTCCAGACCTCAGCTCAGCCAGGGCTGAGCACTGGGCAGCCATAAAAATGCTCAAACAAAAATCAGGATTGTTATCCTAAATAAATGGCTTTCTTCCAGCTCAGCCTTGTCCTGCCAGGCAGCCACACTGCTGGGTGATGGAGCTGGCCCAGACCCTGTGCCAGCTTGCCCAGCTCTTGTGAAGCTACAGCTGCTCCCCAAACACAAAGATTTCACCTCAAAACCCTTAGATGCAAAATGTATTTCTGAGCATCACACTCCAGTCCTCCAAACAAGGCAGGCACTGCAGGAGCGCCACAAGGCTTTCCCCAAAACACAGAGGATTTCTGGAAAGGGACACTAAAAATGTCCACCATGACTCCTGGAGCATATGAAAGTCATGCCTTGAGAAGGCTGACCTAGAACAGAGGCTGGACAGAGCTAAAGAATAAAGCAGGGATTTATTAAAAGGATCTCCTCCATGGATCCGCCTTGGGCAGCACAAGAGCCCAGCCAGGGCAGCACCCAAGATGAACCAAAATGGTCACAAAATGCACGACCGGGCACGGGGTCTCTCCCTTGGATCAGTTCTGCTCCATTTGCATCTTGCAGTTCATTGTCCCATTCCAGCTTTAGCCCATCCAGTCCCATTCTTGTTTTTCTCTCTCCGGCCCACGGTGTTTGTGCTCCTGGCCTGAGATTTGGATCATTTGTCCTTGGTGCCCAGCTGGAGCAGGAATTGTTTTATCTCCCTGCTCTGTGCACAGAGCTCACCATCCCCTCATGTGAAGCTCAGACCCACACACTAAAGCAGCACAGAATGTGAAAAATAGAAAAGCCAAAACCTGAGGCATCAAAAGGAGAGGGAGAAAAGTAGAAAAGTCCCTTTGAAACACAGAACCACGCTCAGATGTCCCATGCTCCTCACCCTTGCGTGTCAAGCTGGATTCCTCCCAACCCTTGTGGGGTTTTTCTGAGGGAGGGATTTCATGCCTGGGGAGAAGAGCCACTCTCCCAGCTGGGAGCACTGACAGGTCCCAGTGTTTGTATCTGCTGGGTAACAAGGCCATCACAGGAGCAGCAAATTTCATGTGAGGCATTAAGGAGATGACAAGCAGGTTAAGCATAAGTTACATCAACTATCAGCACAGCGATTTGTCAGCCAGGCAGGGGACAAGAAAATAAGGCAGTTAAAGGTGTATCTCCGACGTGAAAAGGTTCTGTGTGCCTTGCAGGACTTTGATGCCTTGTTGTTAGTAACTGGAGACACCAGGAAGGACAAGGTGAGTGGTTTGTTCTGCTCAGCAATAGCTCAGCAGAGCAGGAATATCCCACCACGTGCTTGATCCAAGCCAGGATGCCAGCACAGCCCTTGCCAGCCCAGCGGAAAAAGAATCTCCCTTCTTCCAGCACCACTACTGCCCAGGGAGCAGCTTTGTGCCTTTTCCCTTCCTGCTTTTTAAATTTTTCCATAGTGACATGCTAAATGCCACCAAAATGTGCTGGCACTGTGCCAGCTATTGAAACTACACTAAATTACCACAGCTTTCCTACAACAATTTTTTCCCTGGGACCTTAAAACTGTTTACTACAGCAAATAGAGTATTTTAACTCCTAACCATCAATATAGATTCCGTCTTTATTATTTTCAGATTTATATTTCCCCCCGTTGATTAAGATTCAGATCACACTGTGCCTTATAATGCTCTGTATACCGTATTCATCTCCTTTCAAAAACTGCTATTAAGATGTATCTTTCCCCACTGACAGATCATTTGCCATAGAATATAGCCGGAGGTTGGGTTTTCTGTCACTTTTTTATGCATTAATTTGGTTCCCTTCACTTTGCTCTTGTCCCCAACTCCACAGCACCAGCTCGGATTCAGCCTGTTTATCCCTTTACAAGCCACTGTATTTTTATTGCCTTTTATAAAAAGTGGCATTATGAAAAGATGAATCTC
Organism: Calcarius lapponicus; assembly: GCA_039654755.1. Lineage (NCBI taxonomy): Eukaryota > Metazoa > Chordata > Aves > Passeriformes > Fringillidae > Calcarius > Calcarius lapponicus. The sequence continues at coordinate 4,159,392 of CM077479.1, forward strand.
TTTCTCTTTGTGTGTTGTCTTCATAATACAAGCCCTAAACATATTTGCTTGCTCATCCGATATTTCTTGCTATTAACTTGTGAAAGCCATGGCTTTGGGAAGACCAATACAGATGGAGAAAAGCAGATGTTCTGAAGATAATACATCAACAAATTCAGCATTTGCACAGAGCAGTTTACCAAAGGATTTCCACTTGCTCACAGCCAGTGTCTGTGCTGCCATTTGCCTCTTTAAATATTTTTTAAAGTTTTCTGCCCAAGGACCCAAAGCAGAGCAGAAAGCAGCAGGGCTGGTGCTGCTGTTTCTCTGCTCTGGGGACAGAAATCACATCTAGCCCCACAGCAGCCTCAGTCTGCAGGCCAGGGAGCTGAAATCCCACAGGGAAGGGAAAGGGAATGCCAAGGGAAAAGGATCTTTCCCGTCCTCCTGGTTCTCGCTGCAGCTTGTGAGGTGGTGCCTGTTCAAACAGCTGGGACATCTCCAGGAGAAATGAGCCCCAAGGGCATCTCCAGCAGGTCACCCTGAGGGCTCAGGCTGCTCTTGCCACCCACCCATCTGTCCATTCATCCCCAACTCCCTCCAATGGGAAACACTCAGAGTCACCCAACCCTGGGAAGTCACCAGCTTGGTGGCTGGAAAGCTGAGGGGTCCCAGGGATGTGGGGAAAAGCCCTCATCAGAGTGCTGGCTAACAAAAAATAGTCATTAAAATGTCCAAGAAGATGAAGAAATGAAAAGCTTTGCTCCACTAACATAAGAGAATACAAGTAAAAAACTCATCCATGCTGAAGGAAAAACGTTTTTGGGAGATCCATGCCTTGGTGTGTATCTCCACATCCTCTCTGACATGGTTTGTATCCAAAAATCCAGAAGCCAGGGCTGCCCATGTGGGAGAGGGCAGGACACAGACCCAGGGGGATTACTGGGGGGCTGATGCTCTGTCTGAAATTTGTGTCACAGTCCCCTGACACCGACAACCCCAACACAGGAGGTGTAGCACAAGAGGCAGCAGTGGCTCAGGAGGCTCAGCTGTGCAGTTTCTGTTTATTGGCCTTGTAACCCTGGATTTAATCCTCATCTCTGCATTGCTGTTCCCCTGGGCTTGGATGAGTGCTGGTCCTTGTGGTGGGAGGGCAGCACACCCCGTGCTGGGATGGGAAGTGCAGGGAGGATTCCACATCCTGCCCCATTTGGGAAAGGCTCATACCCCCAGAGAGCAGAGCAAGAGCCCAAAGCTCTGCTTATGATCAGCATGGTAGAAATTTAGAGTCATAATGGTGGGAAAAGTGCAGGGGCTGAGGCACAGCTGCTTTGCTCCCCCCTGGAGGGGGCTCTGCCAGGTCACTCAGAGCCTCAGTGCCTTTCCTTGGACAAGGACAGGGATGTGGCACCTGGCTTTGCACGTGTGAGAAGGTCCATGCCACTGAGAAGTGGGTTTATTCTTCACAGGCTGCTCCTGCCAGTCAAATGAAATTAAAATATTTTTTTAAAAAGCCGAGGACAGCATTTGTTCCCAGCGTCATTTCTGGGGTCTCTGTACATCCCAATGTTTTCCACCTCAGGGTGACACAAACAGCTCAGTCTCCCCTCCACAAACACCTGAGAAGAGACCTGAGCTCACTCTGGCCATGTTTGTGCTCACTGGGAATTCACCCTGGGAAAATATCCCAGAGAACATGATTTGGGATGGGAGCATTCCTTGGAAACTCATTTGAAGCAAATACCAGATGATGCATGGGCAGAGCCCTGACTGAACTGCTCCAACACCAAGTTACATAATAAATCACATAATAAATACAGGAGCATTTAACTCACTAAAGCACTTCCATTTATTTTCATTTCAGTTGATTGTGGGTGATATTTCTCACACAAATACTTTTCTAAGAGTCCCTGAGCCAACCCAAAACCCATGGCTGCACACCCCAGGGAGGGACACTGACATTTCAGTGAGCTGGCAATAAACTTCATGAAAAAAATGATGAAAACCAGCTTTCCAACCAAACCCTGTAGCTCACCAGCACAGTATAACCAACACCATTAATTCAAATATTTTGTCAATGCTACATATTTTATCAATACTCTCAAAGTGCTTTGAGATCTTCCCCAAGCAGAACACAAAGCTGAAGCCACAAGCTCAAACCTTCATTTTCCTCCTGACCCTCACAGCAGAGGGCTGAGCCACAGGCCTGGGCAGCTGTGGGTTCATTTATGGGAACACTGGGGATCATGAAAAGGAGGGTTATGGGATCACCACTTTGTTGGGGCATAAATCAGATATATTTATCTACAGGCTTGAGTGGCTGCTGCAGGCTGGGAGAAAACCTCTTCAGTGAGCTGGGAAGGCATTGCCATCCTCACAGGCTTAAATAAGAGGGACCTGCCTAAAAGTGAGCCCAAACCCACCAGCTGTGATCAGAATCCCTGGGGCAGAGGATCCCCTGGGGCAAGATACATTCCTCAGCCTCCTATTTCCTTTGCCAGGTGTGTGCTTGGTGCTCATGCTCTGTTTAATTTTAGCAGGGGTATTTTGGCAGCCTGTGTTTCCACTGCCAGCACTACACCCTGCCCAGACACCCCTTTCCATCGCGTTCATGCCCCAAGCTGGGAAGGCCCTGAGCCCATCCCTCTGTTTGCTCCAAAATCAGGGGATCTGCTGGAGGTTAACAGGCTCTGATTTTCCTTGTGGGGTAAAGCAGACACACAGGCTGGGTAAAGGCAGCCCCACACCACCACTGCCCAGCCCTGGCCATCTGCAGCCACCAAAAACAGCCACAGCACAAAACCACCAGCGACTGCACTTAGCCTCAGGTGCTCATTCAAGAAGCCTCGTTTGCCAGCCCTGTGATAAAGAAGTTTCCAGTTTGTCAATGCTTTGGCATGGAAATAAAATTAAATATTAAATATAAATAAATAGAAATACATAATTATATATTAGTATAAATATATACTTATACATAATAAAAATAAAAATAAAATTAAAAATTAAAAATAAAATATAAAATATAAAATATAAAATATAAAATATAAAATATAAAATATAAAATATAAAATATAAAATATAAAATATAAAAATAAAATAGAAATAGAAGTAGAAATATTAATATAATAAATTAAAAATAAAATTTAAAAAATAAACAGAAGGCAAAGCCTATTGCCAAATTAATTTCAGCAAATTGAGCAGGAGCTGCTGGGGAAGGTGCAAGCCTGGGAGCAGGAGGGGAGGGTGTGAGTGACCTGGGCATACCTTGGCACCTGTCCTGTCACCATGCTGGTGATGCCCAGCACCATTTGGGCTGTGGGGCTCTTCCATGGTGTCACAGCCCTTGTGGAAATGTGAGGTGCATGGATGGACCCTGCTGACCTGCTAGCAGCACACAGCCACCTCCCTGCTCTGCCTTAGAGAGAAAAGCAATTTATCAGCTGTCCAGGCCTGAATTCCCCCATTTATGTCCTCTCTGGTCCTGATGGGGACTCCAGACCAGCAGTGAGTCCCTACACTGTGCCCATCCTCTCCAAGTAACACTGAAATGGGATTGTGTATCCTGGAGAAAAGGAGACTCAGGGGGTGCCCTCATCACTCTCTGCAGCTCCTGAAAGGTGCCTGTGCTCAGCTGGGGCTGGGCTCTGTCTCCAGCAGCACTGACAGAACCAGAGCACACAGCCTCAAGCTGCACCAAGGGAAATACAGGTTGGATATCAGGAAAAAGTGTTTTACAGAAAGGGTGATAAAGTTCTGGAATGGCTGCCCAGGGAGGTGGTGGAGTCCCCATCCCTGGGTGTGTTTAACAAAGCCTGGATGTGGCTCTGGGTGCCAGGGTTGAGTTGAGGGGTTGTGGCTGGGTTGGACTCGATGGTCTTGAAGGTCTCTCCCAACCCAGTGATTCTGTGAATTCTGTGAAATCACCCACGGCCAGCCTGGAGACATCCTCAGGAGCTGGCAAGGGAAACTCCTCCCCTCTGCCAGGATGGAACGGGCTGTGGGACCTGTGAGGAAGGTGAGTGCTGGGGAGGAAGGCTCCTGTCCCCTGATGCATCCCTGCAGCAGAGCCCAGCTCAGCAGAACCAGCACCCAGCAAAGCCAGGCTGGACCACAGGATGGGTCTCACCTTCCCTGGGCTGCTCTGAACAGCTTTGCCCCTCAGGAGATGGGAGCCAATGCTCAGAGGGGTCCAGGACTGCTCCAGGCTCACCTGGGCTGCAGGACACCACAGCCCTGGCAGTGATTTCTCTGCAGCCAGCTCACCACCAGCAACAATTCAGGAATTAATAGAGCCAGGCTGGCAGGATGCAGGAACATCATCCATTTAGTGTCATATTGCGAGACTTTTAATTACTGGGGGAATATGGAGTCATGTAATGATTACAAGAACAAATACTTAAAGTGTGTGGAAATTAACTGAGCCTTGGCAGTAATTAAGCTTGAAGATTAATCAGTCGTTAGCAAATAACATCCTTTGCAGGCTAACCACCACGTGGGGACAGGGATGACCAGGAATGCCAGTGCTGCAGACCCCAGCCTTGCCCTCTGCCACATCCCTGGGGGATGAGGTGGGCAGGGGCAGCCCAGCTCCTGGAAAAGGGCTTTTCCAAGCCCCAACACTGCTGGGTTACAGCGCCAGCTTGGGTCAGCCACTCAGACCCCCTCCTCCCCTCCCTCCCTCCCTCCTAAGCACTTTTCAGCAAGAGATCAACACTTCCCCTGCAAACTAATATTTCCCTTGCCCAGTAAACAGCTCTCCAGGAGGCTTCCATAAGTACTCCTAATTTCCTTCCCCTCTGATGATTTACGAGGGTGCATTCAATTAACAGCAGTATTGATTTTCCTGCAGCTGACTGGCAGCCTGCTGGCCCTCGTTAGGGAATCCATCCTCCCCGTCCCAGCACGGGCAGGATGCAGGCAGCAGGGTGCAGTAATCCCTTTGTTCCCCACGTTGGGCGCCACCTGCAGTAATCCGTTTGTTTCTGAGCTTTATATGAGTCCAGTTCCAGCCAGCTCTGGACTCTAGCCCAAACGAATTCCACAAAGGGCAAAGCAAAAGACGAGAAGCGCTCTTTGACCACGGGGGGACGAATATCCAGTTTATTCTTGAAGTAGCACACACCTGATGGTAGTGGCCCCTAGGTGAGGAAAGAGGCCGGGCCTCTTCCTGCAGGGGATTTTATACCCAGGGGAAGGAGGGCATGGAAAGAGGACCATGGCCAGTGGGATAAAACTGGGAGGGGAGGACGGAGAGGGACCACCCATGGGGCATACAGGACCACCAAGAGGTTTTGTAAGGGAGAGTATTTCACCAACACCCAGTGTAAACAACTAAATAACTATTTAGTGCAATGCAACAGCAGGGAGCCCAGGCAGGGCTGGAGAAGGGATCCAGCAACCCCTGGGGTTCACAGGTGCAGCCTGTGTGCCATCCCACAAATCTTTGGACAGCTTTTCCAAGGGGAAGAAAACTGGAGTGGAACATTTGGGTTTTCCAAGAGTTTTATTGGCTGGAGATGGAGGCACCTGTGGAATATTCAATGAGACAGCCCCAATGGAGGAAGAAAGATTTTGCAGCTTGCAAAGCTGGGAGGCTTTCTAAGGCAGGCCATTAATGCCACCCTGCATATACAGAGGTTTCCTTGCACTTTCCAAGGGGTAAAGCCACCCCTGGAGTGGTAGAGTGTTCACAGGTTGTTCCATAAAGCTCAGCAAAGCCTTCACCTCCTTCCTCTCAGCTGGAGCTCTGCAAAACCCGGCCCTCCTGATTCCACTGGAGATCCAGCCTTAAGCAGGAGAGCACTTTGTAAAAACAAGAATTAATCCACTTTTGGGCAACTGGAAGCACAAAGCCCACGCTGGCAGCTGTGCAGAGAGGGAAGGAGACGAAGGCAGCTGTGCCAAGCAGGGACGCTTTGAAGAGTAAAATCCCTTTGAAATTACCACCCTTTAATTGTATTATCTTTCCCTGACAGCCTCAAGTCGGTCACTGGTGATCAAAGAGACGGAGGCGGGGAGGGAAGGAGGCAGAGCCCTTGGTGGAATCCCGGGATCCTAGCGAGGAAGAGCTCCCGGGTGTCTCTGTGGGGCTGATCCAGCTCCAGGAGTCATTGCTGGGTCCTGGGGCAGCTGGAGGTGCCCAATCCCACCTCAGCACAGGGGTCCCCAGGACTGCAGCTGGTTACCCTCAAAGGGACAGGGAGCTCACCACCCAGATCCACAGGGTTTCAGAGCAGCTGCTTTTGGATCCCCCCTGGGATGCTCTGCTCAGCTCAGAGAGCGCCCAGAGCAGTGGGGTCAGCACAGAGCCAGGCTCTGCTCAGAGCAGAATGGCTCTGAACCCTTCCAACTGCCTCAAGCACCCCTCAGGGGGCAGCAGGGACCAGGACAAGCCAAGAAAGGTCACCCTGCATGAGGCAGCACGCGTGGCAGCAGAGGTGGAGCCACTCAAACCTGCTGAGACCCAGCTGTGACACCTCCAACACATCCCATCCCCTCTGGGCACAGCCCTCAGCAGACCCAGGCCTGCAGGGAAGGAAGGGAGCTCAGGAAATGCTTCCCAAGTGTTGGCAAATGCTGCCAGTGCTTCATTAGGGACTCCAGCAGCAAAATCCCACCCACAAGAAACTCCCTCGTGGTGGCTGCTCCTCCTGGAGATGCTCTGCCCCATGACCAGAGCAGGACCTTCAGAGGCCAGGTGAGAAAAGGAGAGGAGTCAGATGGGTTTGGGTGCAGAACCAGGTGAAGAGAATTGATTTCTCTTTAGGGGTGGCTTACAAGGAGCAAAAAGTGATAAACTCATTGCCCCTGACTTTCTGTTCCTGAAAATTAAGATCTCAGCCACTCAGGCCCATCTGAGCACACACACAAAACCTGAGGCTCTTTTGATGTGGGTCCATCAGCTCCCATCCTCTCTCCAGGTGATGGCCCCAGAGCCATCACTCCCACAGCAGATCTGAAACACCAAATCCCCATCTGCAGCCACTGCTGCCAGCCCACAGAAACGCTTTTAAGTTTCTCTCTTGGCTGCTGGTGTAGAGAAACAACCATCACCTGGAATTAGTGGTTCTTTTAACACAAGACTGGCCAAGAAAATCGTTCAATGTGAGCAAGCACCTTCAGTGGCTGGCTGTAATAGTCCTGTCCACTCCTCTCTGGGGTTATTGGTGATCTCACTCACTTGGGTAGCAGCCAGCCTCGGAACAACAAAATCCCAGCACCTACCACGGCTGAGGCAAATTATATTTTCTCAGTGCTGGAAATGATGGTACATAAAAGGCAGGGCCACGCATTCCACGGCTACCCTGCTGCTCTAGCTCAGGTGTGCAGACACTGTGGCAGAGCTCAGCCTTTAATTACAGGCTCACTGACTCTGTTTTCTGTTATAGGCACCAAAGAGGCTCGTGAGGAAAGCGAGGGAGAGGGATGGAAGTGTTGATGGGAGCAGGGAAAAGCACAGTGATGGCTGGAGGTGGAGGTGGGAATGTTATGAGGGATCCAGCAGGATACAGCAGAGCTCCTGTGCTGTCAGAACAGGGCAGGGGTGACCCCTGCATGTCACATCCCTGCCATCCACCTCTCCTGTGTCACCTGAGGCTCCACCTGAGCAAAATCCACACTGGCATCTTTTCCACACTGCCAAGTTTGTCCCAAGTGCTGCCCCTGTGGTTTTTCATCTCTGCTCCCCCACCACCAGTTACCATTTGTGCACTGACACTCCAGTTAGTATCAATGAATGTTTAAAGGCTCCCAGAGCACAGGGAAATGTCTTTTTAGTGAAGCAGTGCGCCACAACAGGGAGGTCTGATGGCACCTCTCATGCTGCCAGCTGAGATGTGCATCACAGGGAGCCAGGGCATCATTTTAAACCCTTCTGCACCTTTTAAACCTTGCTCAACTCCAAGGCTGAGCCCATCAGCCCTGGATTTTGAACAGCCACCAGCTCCACAGCTATGCATGGAGTACAGGCACAGAGCAAACATTCTGAGCTCAGGGAGCACATCCCACATGCCAGGTGATGCTCAGCAAGTCCCACTTGACAAGACACTGCCACACCTGCAGCTGGGACAGCTGCTCCAGGAAATCACGGAACCATAGAATATCACAACAACACCCACAAGGATCACTGAGTTCAGCTCCTGGTCCTGCACTGGACACCCCCAAAAATCACACAGTGTTCCTGAGAGCATAGTGCAAATGCTTCTTGGATTCTGACAAGCTTGGGAGTGACCACTAATCCTAAAAATCACAGTCAGATCATTAATCCCCAAAGAAAAGGTTCCAGACATGGCAAATGAGGCTAAAAAAGATCTCCCCAAGCCCCAAGTCCCGTTGGGTCCCACCACCCTCAGAGCAGCTCAGCACATTGGGGTGTTTTGCTCCTGCAAAGCCTCCACACCCAGCACTGCTCCACAGGGTCTGACTGACCTGTCCAGAGGGAATCGTGCTTCATCCCCTTTGTGGAAGTCAGTGCTGTTCTCCAGCCTGGCCAGGATGTCCATCCTCTTCATCAGCATCTCCAGCATGTCGCTCATCCTGCGCAGCACCCCTCGGGACTCCAGCGCGCCCATCACTGCAGCACACAGAGAGAGCTGAGACACAGCCAGCCCGGCATGGCACACCCCACCCCGGGACCCCTGCCCCAGCCCCACAGCTGCCCCTGCTCCTCCCACCCCCACGGGTGGGCTCGGTGGTGTTTGGAGCATCTCGGTGCCCTGCTGTGCCCGTGTCCCCTCCCCGCCTCTGCCCCACAGCCCCATCACACTGCCCAAGCAGGGTAACCCCCTGCCCAAATCCAGCTGGGCTCCTCCAGTCCCACCAATGATGGGACAGAAAATACGGGATAGCCAGGGGTTATCTCAGCCTGGATCCAGCCCCCTCACCAGGCATGGACTCCTGACTTATCCACCTGAGCCAGCCTGTCCCTGTCACAGACACATTTTATGAAAAATCCTTTCCTTAGGATTTTTCCTCCTGAGAAGCTGAGAAGCCTCAGGAACAAAATGTAAACCATGGTTATCTGCTGCTGTGGAATGCAACAGGTGCATCTGGGATTGGTCTCATGTGGTTGTTTCTGATTAATGGCCAATCACAGCCCAGCTGGCTCAGACTCTGTCCGAGCCACAAGCCTTTGTTATTCATTCTTTCTTTTTCTATTTTTAGCTAGCCTTCTGATGAAATCCTTTCTTCCATTATTTTAGTATAGTTTTAATATAATATATATCATAAAATAATAAATCAAGCCTTCTGAAACATGGAGTCAGATCCTCGTCTCTTCCCTCATCCTCAGCCCCCTGTGAACACCGTCACAGTCTCAAGGGCTTATGGCAAACTGACTTTATTCCCAAGCACCAACCAAACAGCCTTTCATTTGGAACTTCTATTTTTCACTCTCCACCTAGCCCAGCATCCTGCCTTTGACAGCAGCCTGCAGAGGATGCTTAAGGAAAAACATGGGAAGCTCATCAAAGGGGTGGTGCTTCCCCAACACATCCTCCCAGCAGCACCAGATTTTCCTGTTACAGAAAAGAAGAAATTTTCTGCCCAAATCTGCAATGGGGTGGGAGACCCAGCGCTGGAAATAGCTCAAGTGCTGCATCTCAGAAACCCCCCCAGGAGGGAAGGCCCCCAGTTCCCAGCCCTGTTTAACACTGTTTCCCAAGGGTTTGCATGGCACTGGCCTGCTGGAAAGCACAGGGGGATCCAGGAGCTCCTGGCTCCCAGCTTGATTTGCCATCTAGTGACAGGCAGTGAGCCCAGAGCCAGGGAACAGAAAATAAAGCTCCTGTTTCATCTCAGCTCGGCTCATTTCACGTTGGTAATAACTTAATCAGTGCATAATCCCCTAAACCTCTCCCATTTAGCTTATCTCTGCCATTCCACTCTCATGTGCTTTCCAAGAGGCAGCACATATTTAATTTAGGGAGCAGCAGGAGCCAGGGGGGTGGCACTGGGAAGGAGAGCAGCTGCTGGATGTCCTGGGTGCCCATCAGGTGCCCATCAGGACTTAGGGACACGTCATGCACCTCCAAACAGATGCACAACCAGCCTTGCAAAGCCAGAGGGAGTTTGGGATTCCCTATCCTGGCACAGCCAGGGTGGCAGGATGGATCAGGGCATCCCCATGGCACTGTGTGCCAGGAACAGCCCTGGCATGGGCTTCCCCTCACCACAGGAGCTGGCTGAGCATGTGAAACAGCACAGAGGCCTCGGTGTGGGTGTTTGGGTGCTCAGATGGGAACAGGGTGTGGCGTGGTGGGATCAGGGGCACTGTGACAGCTCCTGCTGCAGCCCCGGCTCCATCCCTGCTCCCCCAGGAATTCACCCACCCTTCAGCCAGAGCTCCCAGGGGCTGGCAAGGCTGATTCCCAGGGAAGGCACTGCAGGAGCATCGGGGGGTAGGAGGGTGGGGATGGATGGAGATGAGAGATCTCTGCTGCCAGGTCTGGAACTTGGGGTTTATTGCAAAGGGCCTGGGTGCAGGGCCCTGCTGGGAGCTGCCAGGCACAGCTCAGAGCAGGACTGAGAGAAGAGAGGGGGAGAGGGGATGAGAGGGTGAGAGCATAAAAGGGTAAGGGAGTAAAAAAGGTAAGAGAGTAAAAGGGTAAGAGAGCAAAAGCATAAGAGAGTAAAAGGGGTAAGAGAGCGAAGTTCCCGTTACAATACAACAAATCTTCTGTGTTGAATATTCTGATTCTCACTAACCAATCCAGTACAAGATACAAATCCTGTAGCATTTCCATACAGCCTATAGGAATCATTACATTGCCATACTGTGTTACACTTTAAACCCTAAAAACTCCTCTTTGGGCCCCTTCTGCCAAGCTGGCAGGGTCTGCTCTGACCCTTGGGCCTGTCTGCAAGCAGAGGGTGTTGTTCCATCAAAAGGACCTTCAGCTGGCCACATCATTGTTTTCCAGTTGTTCAGTAACTGAGGGATCTCAAAGCTTGCTTTCATTACAATCTCGCTTATAGTTTCTACATTCTCAAAATCTTTTGCCAGACAATCATATTTATGAGGCTTTCCTGTTTCATCTTCCCCAACAGGCAGCTTCCCAGGGAAGGCAGCCCTGGCCCTGCAGCTCCAGCCCCCCACCCTCCCCTGCCAGGCTCTGGGATAACATCGGGTCACTGCGGCACGGCACACGAACACGGGGCTGTGAGCCAACCCTTAACCCCTCCAAGGAGACGACACTGGGCCAGCCAGACCTTGCCAAAGGCTGCCTTCCACGCTTGGCTGAGATTATCAGCAGCACATTCTTTTTCCTGACTCTATCTAACAAAACAGAAGAAACATTGAGAGCAAAAGCAATTCCTCAAAAAAAAAAAAAAAGGACAAACCACCATTCATGGAGATTGAAACTGGGCTCTTCCCCAGACATTCCCTCAGCTCCATGGCAAGAATCAGTGACTTCTGCTTCAATCAGTGGGTGCCCAAGGTCCTGTGCAGCCCCAGCCCTTCCTGGGTGGGTTTGGGAACACAGGAGCCACCTTGCCAACCCACCAGGAAGGTCACCCTGTCCCCTGGGTGATACCAAGGTCACAGCCTGTCCCACTGAAGAGCAGCAGCACTCGTGAGCCTGCAATTAAAAGATGCTCTGGGGGGGTAAAAAGTGGAATTTTGGAATCTGGGGCTCCATTTTGACAAGGGCTGCCCCAAACACAGCTGAGCAAATCAGGAAAAGGCACAGCCAAGGGAAATAGAACAGCTCTGACAAAAAAATCAGAGATTAGAAAATCCACTTTAGTTATTTGTCCATAGACTGAGCCCATTCCAGTGACACCCCTCCCACACCTGGGCTGTGTTCATGGGTTGCAGCCCCCAGCACCCTCTGTCCATCCCAGGACTGACCATCTCCCAAAATGGACATTTCTACTCAGAATTTGCTCCTGCTCTGACATCCCAGCATGGCCAGCAGGTCAGAGCTTAGACCTTAAACTCAGTTTTTGCCTGAGACAGTGATTACTGATCCTTCTTGTGCTGCAGTGGGTGAGGCTGGAGGTCAGGAAAAAGACCTGACCCAACCCCTACAGTGTAGTCATGATATTTTCTGAAAAATCCTTTCCTTAGGATATTCCTCCTGAGAAGCTGAGAGGCCTCAGAGGAAAAGAAAAACAATAATTATCTGCTGCTGTGGAATGCAACAGGTGCATCTTTGATTGGTCTCATGTGGTTGCTTTTAATTAATGGCCAATCACAGTCCAGCTGTCTTGGACTGTCTGGTCAGTCACAGGATTTTATTATCATTCCTTTCTATTCCTTTCAAGCCTTCTGATGAAATCCTTTATTCTATTCTTTTAGTATAGTTTTAATATTATATATATATATATATATCATAAAATAATAAATCAGCCTTCTGAAACATGGAGTCAAGATTCTTGTCTCTTCCCTCATCCTGGGACCCCCGTGGACACCACCACACCTACAGCTGGCCAGAGAGGCTGAGACCACCACCCCAGATTCCCACGGAGCCCATCCTGGCCTGGGATTTGGATCCCAGCTTGTTTGGGGGGCCAGGTTGTGACAGTTTGCTGGGAACACACAGGGATTGTGCCTGGGAAGGCAGGGGGGATGGAGATTTCCTGGCAGTCCAGGCAAGGACGCTGCTCCAAGGCTTCATCACAGAAGCAGAGCTGACAAGACAGCTCTGCTCCCAAATCACTAATGAGGGATGAGGATATTCCCACCAGGGCACAAATCCATTTTCCTGTGGATCCCAGAGAGCCACAACTCCAACTCTGCACCCATCACCAGCCTGGCCCCTGACATTCCCACTGCCTTCCCTGAATTTCCCTGAGACCTCCCCTCCTGTCACTGCCACCATCCCATTCCCAGCTGGTTTTGAGCCATTGCAGGATGCTTTGAGAGCAGAGCTCTGAGCTTTGCTGTCAACAGTGAGCCAAGATATTCCTTCTCAAATAAAGAAATTAAAAAAAAAAAAAATCCCAAATACTAAGTAAAAATAGTAATAAAAAAAATAAAAATCCCAGCTTCCCCTGCATTATCTTTTGGGGCAGCCTGCCAGACAGCAGAGCTGAGGCAGGACACATCTCCCCCAGCCCTCCCTTGGCACTGGAGATGAAGTCGAAGCTCTTCCGCATCAACACCTCTCTCTTTCTGTTCCTGGGCTTTGTTGTTGTTGTTGTTGTTTTCCCAGCAGCTTAAGGAAGCTAACAGCGACTTGACATTTTTGGCAATGATTATTACATCTCTTGGAAAGTGTGTCTCATTAAAACCAGAAGAAAGGAGGAAAAGTGCTGAAGCGACTCTTTTAAAAATGCAAGAGCCAGGATTAATTTGTTAACCTGGAACAGAGACTCAGACTCCCACCCAGGGCTGCTCAGCTGCCTGAGCCAGGCACGGGGATCCAGAGGATGGAGGAGATCCTGGCCAGGAGCTCAGGCTTCTCCCTAAAGAACCCCAAGGAGACTTTACCCACACCACTGCAGGCAGCCAGGATAAACCCAAACCCACCTTAACAGCACAAAACCCCAGTAAAACAGTTCTGAAAAATTAAACAGTGCTGAAAACCACTTCCTTTTAAAAAACAAAGCCACCATGCTGCTAATTAGAAAGGAAAAATATTCTAATTTCCCCAGGTAATCAGCCAAGTTGGGACAGCAAATAAAAGTAAACCCAACCAATAGATTAATTGGAGTTTGTTAAAGTATGACAGGGTTTTGACAGTTTTCCTGAGTGGCAGCCACGCTTTCCAGGCAATCACTGAACTGACAGAGGTTTTCATAGCAGCGCTAGGAAATAATGATTGCAATCAATCATATCTTACCGGATTTCATGAGACACGCTGGTAAACACTGCAGAGGGAGGAGAATTATTTATGGGGCTTCTGAAGAGCACACAGCTAAGTAATTGGATGAAATCAGGGGAAAAAAGGAAAGCAACCCCTAAGGGTGATGTCTTGTGGAAGAAGGAATAGCTTCTCTGTGAAACCAGCGGAATAGTCAACAGCCAATATGCTCCAATTTGGATGGGCTGAAACCCTGGGGAATCCACTAATGATGCTCTTGTCTTTAAAATACCTGCTTGGAGGGAAAGCAGCCGTGAGCAGGTGTCACCCCCTGCCAGTACCTGCCACTGGGACCTGCAGAACAGGAGCAGGATGAGCAGTCAGGGGAGCTCTGCTGCGTGTGCCAACCTGAACTCAAAGGTGAGGTTCAGTGGAACTCAGTGATCCTTGTGGATCCTCCCAGTTCAGGATATTCTGTGTTTCTGTGTTCTCTGACCATGCAGGAGTGGAGAGCAGCTGGGAAAGGAGCATCTCCTTTCCTCCTTGGCCACTCCTTCCTGTTAGCAGAATGGTTTGGGTTGGAGGGGACCTTAAAGGTCACCTAGTTCCAACCCTCCTGCCATGGGCCAGAACAACTTGCACTAGATCAGGCTGCTCAGAGCCCCGTCCAACCTGGCCTTGAGCACTTCCAGGGATGGTGCATCCATGCCTTTTCTGTTCCTGTGTCTCGTCACTTTCACAGTGAAAAATTTCCTCTAGTGTAGTATGTAGTATAATATAGCTTAATCAAGCTTTTATTCATCCTTCTGAAATCATGGAGTCAAAGCTCTTTATTTCTCTGGGTGGGGGACCCCTGCCACAATAGAACTTTATCACTCCTTCTGTAAAAAACTTTTTCCTAATAACCTGTATTTCCCTTGGCACAGCTTGAGGCTGTGTGCTCTGGTTCTGTCAGTGCTGCTGGAGAAAGAGCCCAGCCCCAGCAGAGCACAGGCACCTTTCAGGAGCTGCAGAGAGTGATGAGGGCACCCCTGAGTCCCCTCTAAAATGCAATCCCACACTGTATTCCCCATATCCATAACCTGGCTGGTTGGCTGTTAGTCCCCTCCCTGCTCAGACATCTCACAGCCCTGCCTGGCCATCCCACAACAGCAAATCCCCTGCTGGTGCTGGAGCTCAGACACAGTGAGATATTACCTATGTCCATTGAAAATACCAGCTGAATTAATTTCAATCTAAAGCATCGTCTGCTGTGGTTTTCTCCTTTAAAGGACAACTCCAGGCTACTTAAACCCCTCAAAAGGGCAGCACAATCTTGAAAGATTTATTGCAGAGGAAAGCAGAGGATCTCCAGTGGGGCTGAGGCAGACCCAGACCTCATGCCCAGCTCCTTGGGGTGGTACCCAGGGCTGTCCTGGGATCCCATCCACCCTGGCATCTCCCCAGGGAGCAAAGCCCCAGCCCTTTGATTGCCTGCCCCTCTGATGCTCCTCTATTTACTTTCACTATCGATTTTGATTCAAGCAGATTAAAAGACCAAAGAGCCAACTAGCCAAGGACTAAGTCTGACACATAATCCATTGCAATCACAGCCCAGAGACCCAGCTCTAACTGCAAACAAGAGAGCCCAAGGCCAGGCTCAGGTTGGCAGCAAGGGCCCCCTCCTGTCTCCATCCCTCTGGGGAAGCAGCTCCAGGGATGGAGAAGGTCCCTCAGGGTGGCTGCACCCCTTAAGGGCACCCATTCCCCAGCATGGGCTCCCAGCCAGTTATTGCTGCCAGCAAATCCACCCACATCTGCCATTAAACTGCTCCAGATTTACTAATTTTAGTTATACAGGGAAAACACAGACCTGCTTAGCCAGTGCTCCAAAGGAAGGGAGCAGCAGGAGGCACGCAGGGAGCTGCCACGCAGCTGGAGGTGCCCATGAAGGAGCTCAGGAGCTGCTGGTGAAGTGGACACTTCAGCAGAGCCCCAGCAGCACCACTGATCTGCTGCTGAGCCCTGGGAGTGCCTGCAGCTCCCTGGTAATCAGCCAAATTAAGCAGCCTTAAGCCACTGGCTGGTAAAGTAGATTATGTCCCACCTGCCTGCTACCACCTCCTCCTGGACTGATGCCTCCCCTGGTGCACTGCTGTGTCAGTGTGCAGCCCCAGGGCGTTTTCCCTCACTGTCCCTGCATCCCTGGGCAGGCAGAGCCTGTCAGACCCTCTGTGCCCTCCCAAAAAGCAGGGCAGGTAGGACTGACCCAGGGCTCTTGTCCCAGACTGCAAGGCAAGGTCTATTCTATTTGCCATCTGCATGGCAGCTGGTTTCTGTTCAGTGGGCAGTTTTCCTTATCTCTTCCACACCCAATCCTCCCTCAGGGCAGACATCTGCTGATAACAGCTATTGAGTGTCACTGCATGGCTGATAAGAACTGCAGCATCCCATTGGGAGATGTGAGCCCAGAGGGAGGAGCCAAGCATTCCTACCTGGATACAATCTGGAGATTCTGGAACACCAGCACAGCTTCCCCGCTGGATTCCCAGAGGAACAGCAGCTGCCTCTTCCCCTGGATCTCCAGAGGCAGATGCACCTTTCTCCAGGATCCCTGCTCCAGCAGAGCCACCCCTGACACTGCAGGAAGGCTGAGCCACAATTCCAATGGGACTGTGCCAGCACCCTGACCCACAGGGTGTCAGGCTGGGTTCTGACTCTGGCAGTGTTGGTTTGGTTTGCTGCATTGTTTATTTTATCTTTTTATTTTCTTCCCTAGTAAAGAACTGTTATTCCTGCTCCCATATTTTTGCCTGAGAGCCTCTTAATTTCAAATTTATAGCAATTTGGAGGGAGGGGGTTTACATTTTCCATTTCAGGGGAGGCTCCTGCCTTCCTTAGCAGACCCCTGTCTTTCCAAACCAAGACAGCTCTGCAGGTGCAGCCGTGTGACAGCAGCAATTGCAACCCTTCCCTGGGCTCAGGAGACCCCCCTGCCTTCCTGCAGCCCCTCACAGCAGCAGTGCCTGGGCTCCATGGCAGCAGGGGGACAAATGTCCCCCTCTCTCCCTGCTGAGAGCCAGACCCTGCTGCCCATAGCAGCACCAGCAGGTGGGAAATAACCCTGTTCAGCTCCAAAAATCTCTCCTGGAAGCCTCATGCCACCCCTACAGCCAGGCACTGCTGTGCCCATGTCGCTCCCAGACTGTCACAGTGTGAGAAACAACTGCTCACTTTTGAAAATTTTATTAAACTTTAACAAAAACTACAATGAAATTACTAAATAAGGAAAAATTACAGCACTGGCAGCCCCCATGACTACCAGCCACGTGCTCCTCTTCAAACTGGATGCCCCCTCTTTTATATCTCTAGCCACTCCTAGAGTCCTAGAGATATAGGAAGGAGTCAGTTGTCTCCTTCCTCGCTGTCCAGAGGTGCAGAGCACTTTTTTACACCTTGATTGCAGGTCAGGGGTTACCAGAGTAACAACTCAACCCTCCCAAATGTCCCAAATACCAAGGCCATCCCATGATAACAATGCAAGGGGGAGGACACATTACAGTAACATAACTATACATCTACAAAACTTCTCTCAACATATACATAACATTTACCCCTTAACTCTGAGAGCCAACCATCTCATTGCTCATCTATAACAACAGCAAAGCCACATCCTTGTGTTAGGAAAATTAATCCACAAACACCAGAGGTTTGTGTCCAAAAAGGAGGCAGAGGAGTCCTTTTATTTTATTTGAATAAAGGGAGAGGCCATGGGGCATTCCTCTGGGGCCACTCAAGTTTTTGGAGGATGCAGCCTCCTTTTTATCCCAATTTCCCTCTCTCTTTCCCCATTGGCTGAGGTATTTGAGAGGTTCAGACTTCCTGAAATTCCTGATACCAGAGATTTCCCTCTAATGTACAACCCTCCCTTTTCATTTTTAATTCTTATGGAATTAACAATTTTCCCCATTGTTTCTTTCATCTTTCAATGTCTAATTTCATTTATCAGCAAACTTGCAGTTTATTTGTAAAAGCAAATATCTTTTTCCATTCATCAATCACTGGAATCCTTCCCATTGTTTCTTTGATCTCCCAGTGCTGGTTTTATCTACCAGCAGACCCACAGCTGGTTTGGAAAGACAAATCCACTGCTCCCTCTCACTTGGGATCCACAGGCAACAGCTTCAGCAGCAATGAGCTGCATCTCTGCTCCCTCCTGCAGCCCCTGCCCCTCACACTGTGGGTTCTCCTGCTGGCATGATGCCCCAGGATGTTTCCTGGAGGAGCAAACCACCCCAAGGTGTCCCTGTCCCAGCCCCTCTGGCTCTGGGGTCTCGTTCCTCCCTCCCTCAGCTGCAGGACCCCGAGCTGAGCCTGCACAAGAGGGTCCTGATGCTTTTCCAGCCCTCCAGCTCCCTCCCATCCCAAAGGAAACCCTGCAGGAACAGCCTGCAGCTCCACCCAAACATGTCCGCTCCCAATATCCATACAAATAAGGAAAGGCAGGAAAATGAACAATACAAACACTCACACTCCCGGTCAGGAGCGTTTCTCTGCTGCAAGGGAGAGGCCAGGGCTGTTCCCCCCAAATTTATTGCTTCTTACCCCACCATACACACACCAGAGACCTGATGTCCCCTCTGGGACATGGGGACAGTGCCAGGAGTCTTGCCATGAGCCATCAGTGCAGGTAAAGGGAGCTGGATCATCTCCTCTAGAGATGGGCCGGGGGAGTTGGCAAGCTGGGGAAGGAGAGATGAATACACACAACCCCAACACAAGCTGCAGGTCAGCTTTTATTTCTTTTTATATATTTTTATATATTTATTTTTATATATTTATTTTTATATATTTTTAATGCATCTTTCTTCCTCCTTCTCATCCCCCTTTCACTTCTTCTTTTAAAAGAGCAGCAGCAGGGAGTTTTTAGTCGCTTCTCTGTTGCCAGCCAGCACTATTTTAAATTGCATTTTAAGCTGTTCTGCAGCGCTTCAAACACCTCACACTGCAGGACAGGCTTCCAAATTACAAGATTAACATTGATTTTAAATTGCTTCCTAAAACACCAGGGCTCCAGCACGGGGATGGCTGAAGGGCAGCTGCTGTAGCAAAGCCCAAAGGACAGCAGAGCTCCTGGGGCATGGCTGCACCCCACACTGGGGTGGATGCTGTTGGGACTGGGGGCAAACTGGATTTGCAGCTGGGAGCCCCAGTTTGAGGTGAAAAGCAGCACAAACAGGTCCCACAGCACAGGGACCACCCCAGAATGACTCCACAGACCCACGAGCCAGGGGCCAACCTTTGTGTGGGTTCTCGGTGTTCACAGGAGGAATCTCTCCAAGGCCACCAGCATTTTAGGTTCTCCTTCTAATGGTCCCCATTGGCCATCCAGAGACAACTGTGCTGCCTGCAGCAGTGCCCCATGGATTGCAGGATTGCACCCAGCACTTGCACAGCCCAAAACCAGCCAGGGAAGGCTCCAGGAGGTTCAGCACCCCATCAGTCCTCCAGCCCTGCACACCCAGTGCTCCAGCCCACAGCCACGCTCACAGCTGCCCCAAAAGGTGATTTCTTCAGAACTCACTCATTTAACATTTCTAAAATGATCACCCTTTCTCCTTCAGCCAAAAAGATTGGCCAAACAGCGCTGGGCATCCTGCCACTTTGCTTCCAGGGGCAAATAAATCATCCCTTCCTCCAAACCCATCAGTCTCCAGCGAGCCCAGGGGCCAGATCCTCCAAGCAGCAGCAGAGCCCAAAGCAGGGCCAGAGCTGGGGGGCATTGGCAGAGCTGCAGGATGAGCCTCAGCTAATCTCTTCTCAAGCTGAATTGAGCCCTGCTCTCTCGTTTAAGCCATAGAAACAAATAAATCAATGGGAAAACCCAGCTTTTACAGAGGCTGCTATGGTTCCCACTGTGCCAGTTTTATTTTCTGAAGTACCTGCTGCCTCCCGGGCTCAGGATGAATTTTGATTTAGGAGTGAAAAGGCGTAATAAAAGCATAAAGAGCCATTAACATTCCTCCTGGCCATGGTGGGGTGTTGGCTCATCACAAGTTGATGGAAATGCCATTTGACTTCCTTATGAGCTATAGAAAATCAATTAATTGATTTAATCATTCCCTGGGTGTCCCTGCTTATGGAGATAACAGAGTGCCAGGGCAGCAGGAAGCTGCTCCTGCCTCCTCTGACACAGGGCCAGCAGGGAAGGGGCCAGGACACATCCCTGAGGTCCTCATCACTGCTGCCCCACTTCAAGGTGTGTGAATTCACACTTCCATTTTCCAATAGCTTTGGTGGCATATTTTTTTTTCTTCTCTTGAAGCCTGCAGGCATTCAATTCTGAGCAGTAATTGCATGAAACAGGCACATCTTCAGGAAGAGACATTTTCCCAGGGTGGATTAAGCCTTAACCACTGCAACAGCAGCCCTGACACTTCTCTTTACCCCTCTGTGCCCTGCAAAGCACCAATCTGCATTTTGCATTTTGCACGTCCCCACAGAAGTGGGCAGGAACATCCAGTGTCACATGGAGCCCCAGGGATGCCTTTATTTTCATTATTTCAACAGCTCTCATTTCCCTGCCTGCAACACCAATTTAATAAAGGCAGTAAAGTTTTACACCCGCACTTTAAACTCCCTCTCCACGAGTCGGTCAAGGATGGGAGCACAGTGCACCTAGTGATGGATGCAGAGCTTGGGGCTGAAGTGGGGACACCAGCAGAAGAAGGAGAGGCCACATGCTTTTAATCAGCCCAGGCAAAACAATGGTCTGCTCCCAAAAATCTGCAGATTTAGGACAGCCCTGTGCTGGCCATGGGGTGAAAGCCCAGCATGGTGATGCTGCTGGCACTCGAGGCTGTTGTGTCAGCTGCTCAAAGAGCCCTTGGGGCAGCTGAGCATCCAGCAGGGGCTGGCAAAAGGCAAAGTTTGGGGCAGAAAGCCCTCACCCTGCAGCTGGGCTCTGCCTGGCTTTGGTGTCTCCCTTAACTCTTTCTCCCCACCAATGCTTGGACAAGGAAGGAAGAGAACAGTGTTGGGAGGGATGAAAGTTTGACAAGAAAGTCTCACAGATATCTGTGCTTAGCAGAAAGATTTTTGAATGTAGAATCTGAAGAAGAAATAAAGATGGAAACAAGTTTTGATATAGAAGAACAGAATTGCTGAGCCAGTCTTACTGGATAACCAAGGAGGCAAAGGGTGTGTTAGTTAGAAGGGGTTTTTATGGCTTAGAGCAAAGGATAAACCCACCCCAAACAAGAAGATGTTTTTACCAAGCAGAAAGACAGCACAGGCAAACAAGGCAGCAAATGTGGCAAGTAGAAAAAAGGTCTCAGAATTCTCCAGTGCAAGAAAACTGAAAAACAACTTCTAGCTTAAACTGTAATGAACTAACTTTTAGTGATTGGAGAACAGTGACGTGAATATGGTAATTAGAGTAGTTATGATAGGCTGGAGATAAAAGTTAAGGGATAGATTGGTTCTACTGCATTAAGATGCTCAGCAAAGAAAAGTCTATAATGCATTGTAACCAAAACCAAAGGGTCTCCAGGCCTGCCTGCAGCTGGAGCTGGCAGCTGTAGGCACAGCTCTGTCACCCACCACCCTGGACTGCTGTGACATCTTGGGTACAATAAACTGCATTTTGGAGAGTTGTCTGGAATCCCACATCCCTCATTTCAGCCCTTACAGTGGCGCCCAACGTGGGGCACCATCAGGAAGAGCCTGAATGAGGGATGCAGGACTCCAGGCCTGCCTGCAGCTGGAGCTGGCAGCTGTAGGCACAGCTCTGTCACCATGACCCTGGCCTGCTGTGACATCTTGGGTACAATAAACTGCATTTTGGAGAGCTGCCTGGAGTCCCACATCTCTCATTTCAGGTCTTACAGAATGGTGCCAAGCTCAGCATTCCCAGGGGAGCCCCAGAGCCAACCCTGCTGTTCCAGGAGAAATCAAAAACCCATCAGCTCCCAGCACAGCTCCTCGCCAAGGAGATGCTCCCAGAGCCAGCCAGCTCCACTTGGCACCAACCAGAGAACTTCTTCCAGCATCAGCTGGCTGCTCCAGGCTCTGAGGATCCATGGAGTGGCTTTGGAAGGGATGGATGCAGATAGGCTGGAAGTGAGCCCCAAGCACTGAGGAGCTGCCCAGCCTGCTCCTCCACGTGGCTTCCCCCAGGCTGGCACCCACAGGCTCCAGGAGAGTCTAATCCAGCTCTGGATGCAGCAGCAGGAAGAGGAAGCACTGGGGATGTGCAGGATCTGCAGGTGCCAGCTGGTGCTGAGGAGGTGACACCACACTCAGACCCACACCTGGCACCTGGGAAAGCTGCCTGGATAACAACCCCCGGGCAGTGCCGGAAAAGGGGATGGGAGAGGGTGTTGGATTAAGTTTGGTTTGGGTTTTTTTTTTTTTATTTAGAGATGGGGTAACTGAGAGGTGTTTTAAAAACATTTATTTTAAAATAGTGTTACTCTAAATACTCTTAAAAATATGTATCCTATTCCATAACGTTTCTAAGTCAACATTTCTTTTCTTAAAATTTACATACAAATACACACTATATAAACCTTCTATCAAGTTTTAAAATTTTTTTACAAATTCATTTCCCACTAGAGGGGAACCTCCTGTCTCTTAGTTAGTACTTCACGGTTTAAGCTAGAAGGTTTTTTTTTCAGTTTTCTTGCACTGGAAAATTCTGACACCTTTTTTCTACTTGCAACATTTGCTGCCTTGTTTGCCTGTGCTGTCTTTCTGCTTGGTAAAAACATCTTCTTGTTTGAGGTGGGTTTATCCTTTGCTCTAAGTCATAAAAACCCCTTCTAACTAACACACCCTCTGCCTCCTTGGTTATCCAGTAAGACTGGCTCAGCAATTCTGTTCTTCTATATCAAAACTTGTTTCCATCTTTATTTCTTCTTCAGATTTATTTCTTCTTCACATTTAAAATCCTTCTGCTAAGCACAGATATCTGTGAGACTTTCTTGTCAAACTTTCATCCTTCCCAACACCGTTCTCTTCCTTCCTTGTCCAAGCATTGGTGGGGAGAAAGAGTTAAGGGAGACACCAAAGGCAGGCAGAGCCCAGCTGCAGGGTGAGGGCTTTCTGCCCCAAACTTTGCCTTTTGCCACCCCCTGCTGGATGCTCAGCTGTCCCAAGGGCTCTTTGAGCAGGTGACACAACAGCCTCGAGTGCCAGCAGCATCACCATGCTGGGCTTTCACCCCATGGCCAGCACAGGGCTGTCCTAAATCTGCAGACTTTTGGGAGCAGACCATAGTTTTGCCTGGGCTGATTAAAAGCATGTGGCCTCTCCTTCTTCTGCTGGTGTCCCCACTTCAGCCCCAAGCTCTGCATCCATCATTAGGTGCACTGTGCTCCCATCCTTGACCTACTCGTGGAGAGGGAGTTTTACCTAAGCAAACTCTGGATTCAGACCCTGAGAAGAGTCTGATCCCTGCTCCTGGAGCAGCATCCTGGGCTCTGCCAGCGAGACATGCTCCAGCATCCGCTGATCCTGACAAGCTGCTCACAAACGCTGCAGTTATCCAGGGCTGCTCAGCAGACAGCATCAAAACATGACACCAGCAGCCCAGGAGAGGCTCATAACTCACTCAGGAAGAAACTGGGGATAATTAGTGCCCCGTTTGCTGAGCAGAGCCTGCCCAGCTCCCTCCCTCCCTCCCCTGTCACTGTCACTTGCTCACACGAGCCGTCACAACTGGTTCTCCTGTCGCCTCCGCTGAGCGTTAAAGGCAGCAAGATAAATTTATAACTCACATGATTTCTTGAATATTGTATTTGCTGGGAATGTCCCAACAAAGGCAGGAATGATGCATATGGCTCCATGTTTTCAGAAGGCTAATTTATTATTCTATAATGCTATATTATATTAAAGAACACTATACTAACTAAAGAATACAGATGTGATATTTACAGAAGGCTAAAAAGATAATGAAAACTCATGACCCTTTCCAGAGACCTGACACAGCTTGGCCCCGATTGGCCAAAGAGTCAAAATAACTCACACCAGAATCCAGTGAAACAATCACCTGTGGGTAAACAATCTCCAAACACATTCCACATGTGTGCATAACACAGGAGAAGCAAATGAGAGAAGAATTGTTTTCCTTTTCTCTGAGGCTTCTCAGCTTCCCAGGAGAAAAATCCTCGGGTGAAGGGATTTTTTCAGAGGATGTGAATGCCACACTTGAAAGCAAAGGGAACAGGAACATCCCTGGAACCACAGGTCTGTGGGCTGTGTCTCAAGGAGGCAGCAGCCCAAGCCCTCACTCCCGGTTGCTCTCCCCACCCAGAGCAGGTAAGAAAAGGGATTCCCAAAGCCACAAAGCAACTTTTGGGTGTTCTGCCCACCCCAAGCTGCTGTCAGAACTGTGTGCTCTGCCCAGAAGCTGACTGGGATCTGTCGCACGTGGCAGCGACCCAAATTTGCAAATAGGTCCTGAAAATTACCTTTCCTGAGAGAGAGGGAGAGTAGCCCCACATTTCTCCTCACAGAGAAAAGCAAGGCACAATTCTTCCCAAGAATATTTCTGGGTTTCACATTTCTCTGAACATCAGAGAAAGAAAACACAATTCTCATCATTTGCTGTGCCTGTGTTTGTGCCAGAGTAGGATGCAACATGGAGATTGTTTACCCACAGTGATGGTGTTTTGTTTCCTTGGCCTGTCAGGGCCAGGTGTGTGTGTGTGTGTCAGGACTGTTGGGTGACAGCCACGAGATTCTGGGCAGTGTGTGCAGGGTTGAGTGCTTGGCAGGTTCACTTTAGATGTATAGAATAATATAGTATAATAAAATAATTAATTAGCCTTCTGATAAGATGGAGTCCTCTTCATCATTCTTCCTTTGTCAGGGCCCTCATAGCACAGCAATAAGGGAGGGTGAACACACCTGTGTTTTATTTTAAAGCTCTCTTGGGCTGAGAAGCATCTCAGGAACTGAGCTGTGCCCTCCTCTGCTGTCAGCCCTCACAACGAGAGGGTACACAGGGGGTCAGGATCATGGACAGACCCCCTCCTCCTCCTCCTCCTCCTCCTCCTCCTGCCCTCCCAGCACAGCTGACTGCCAGGGGGATGACAGAGTTTCTCAAGCTCACTCTGATGGTTGGCAAATCCGAGCCTGACCTTTCTGGCTCCTCTGTGAGAACAAATGGTGATGTTACCTGGCCATGCTAACCCAGCTGGGACGCTGCTGGAGCAGAAGGAAAAGCAGCAGAGGCGGGAGCAGGAGCAAAGGACCCCTCTGAGGAGATCTTGTAGGTTCTCATATTTCTATTTGGCCTCTCTGCTCCTCTCCTCAGGGAGCAATCCAAGGCATTGAAATAACATGAGATCCCGTTGCTTCACGGTGCTGTGGCTCTGAAATGGTGAAAATGCCCTGCAAAACCCCGAGCAACCTTCAGCATTACCATCTGCAGCACAATTCCCACCCCTCCACAACACCCCTGCTCTGGAGAGAAACAGAAACCACAAACACCAAAGCTTACAGCTGTGCTGCACAGCCCTGAACATCTCCCTCTCTCCTCTTCTGTGTTCACTGATGGAAGAAATCGCTTTAAGCAGGTGAGACTCCAGGAACTGGAGCAAGCAGCAGCAGCAGGAGAGGCAGAGCTGGAATACTGAGAGGGTTTGAGGAGAACAGGGCAGGATTCCTGCCAGGTGACATTACACAGCATCTCCAGCACAACATGCCTTGGCTGGTGGCTCTGGACCTCTCCTGAGTCCTGCAGCCCAGCGTGGCAAACCAGAGCCCTTCTGACACCACAAGGGAGCCCCAGTGCTCAGCCTCCCCATGGGTCTGCATGTGGGGCAAGACACCCCAAGCCAGCAAGGGCAGGCTTCCACGTTATATGTATACATACACATATATATTTATTTATATATTTTTTTCTTTTCCACATTTATTTTTATTCCCTCCAAAATTAACGTAAATAACGAAATCCTTTTGCAGCAGAAGCTGTTCTTTGGTGGCCTGCAATTCTCCTGCATCACAGACCATGGGAAGTCACTGCAGGGGCAGACAGATTCCAGGTTGAGTTGCCATTGCCCAGCTGCAATGTCCCAGTGCTGCAGGACGGGGAAAAACCTCTGTTCGAGCCCAGAAGCTGCTTACCACCCCATCAGGGTGTCCATATCCTGCAGCCCTGAGATCAGACCCCAAAACACATCTCAGCAACCTAGCACAAGGTGCAACAGCCTTGTAGAGGCTGAGCTTCACCTCTCCTCGCTTCTGTTTTCCACCTGGTGCTCTAAAATCAGCTCTCCCTCACCCCTGTCCTTCCTTCATCCCATTCCCACCAATCCTGCTCCCAAAGCAGTGGAGGAAACAGCACAGGAGCCCAGCTGTGGTCAGGAACAGGAAACCAGCTGGAGATGCTGGGGTGGGATAAGGCAGGTGTTGAGCTCTGCAGCTGAGCAGCGGGAAACACTTAAACACAGGTTGAAAAAACAGTTATGGGAACAGCAAGCACAAACCCCAGCAGCTCAGCAAAGCCCCACTTCCCAAAGGCAGCAGATCCCAGGACCTGGGCACCAGAACCTCTGCTGCAGCAGTGACCCCAAGCACAGAGATACCTGTGGGCCACCTCAGAGGCTTCTACCAGAGTCCCAGCAAGGTCACCTGAAATCAAATCAGACCCCTCTGCAGGCAGCAGGAGCCCAGCACGAGGGCAGAGCTCTGCTCCAGCCGTTTCAGGACCTGCCCCACACCTCCCCTGGGTTTGCACCAAATTCCTCACACCCAACCCTGCAGGAACCAACAGCAAGAGGAATCCAAAGGCTTTTGATTCTTTGAAGCAGCCACAGCAGTTGCAGGCACCATTCCAGCCACCTCTAATCACGTTTGAACACTTAATAACCTATTTTCCCCGGCTAATCCCCTGCAGCAGCAAGCTCCACCAGCGGGATGCACATCCCACCAAATCCAGCCTGGGGCACGGCCACGGGCTCAGGGACCACGGCCAAATCCCTCCCAGCACCATGATCACAGAGTTTGGTGCTTTTTCAGCAGCAGCCTCCTGCCCCCTGACTCTGGCAGTAAAACAACTGCAAGGAAGATGCTTGGGGGAAAAAACGGATCATCAAACACATTAAATTCTAAATGAGAGGAGAGAAGAGGGCACAGAAAACTCAATCTCCTGAGTCTAGAGCCCTTCCAAAGCATCTCCCACATTCAAAATTTATAGACTTCTCTGTTTCCCTTTTTTATCTACATCTTTGTTTGCAGAATAAATTCTCTCTGTGGCCATTTCAAAACAAAGGGACCTCTGTCTGTGTTTACTTGACAGCAGAGGATTAGGATAAAATAACTTGCATTTCAGAAGGGTTTTTTTATTTATTGTTAAGATGCAAAGCCTCTGCTGCAGCGAATCACCAAGCAGAGAATCCATCTGAGGAATGATTTTTGGCACACACCAAGAAACTTGGCTTTTGGAGAGAACCTCTGAGAAAGGTATTCACATACAAAAATCAAATTTTAAATGGGATTAACTTCTGGACTGTGACATTATCCATTTCTCCTGTTCATGCTCCTGCCTCACATCTATGTTTATTTTGGTTATGACTGGCTGCCCGCACAGTTCAGGAGCCAGGAAAGCTCTGGGCAAGGCTGGGGCATTTTCATGTCTCCCTCCCTTTGAATTGCATGGGTTGAGGCTCAAAGCTGGGCTGAGCATGTCACTCAGGGAGAAACAAGAACAGCCTCAGTCTAAAGTGAACCAGGGACCATGAACTACAGCATTCATCCACAACCCAAAGGATTTTTTGGATGATTTTAAAGCAAATTAATTTTTTGACATCCCCCAGTCTCAGGGTCTTTCTGTGTCAGTGCAACCCCCAGAATATTAAAAGTCTCTTTTCCCAGCCGGAGTGCTTGAAGAATGAGTAGGAGCTCTTCAATTTTTGGTCTCAGGGTTGTTTATTGTGTCTTATCTATAAAAAATTTTCTCCTGCCCTGCCGAGGTCTGTCCAGCAGGACAGTTCCAGGCACTCTGCCTGCCCCCGGGGTGGTGTTATGTCTTTATACTAAAAACTACCTGTACAATGTTTACAATGACTTCCCAATACCCATCACCTGTGTTAGACAGTGAGCTTCTACTCTAAACCAATCTGTAAGTGCCACCATCACAGCAGAAGATGGAGGCCAAGAAGAAGAAGGAGAAAGGCTGGACATGCCCAGATTCCTCCATCTTGCCCCCTGAACTCCCATACCAAAAACCCCAAAATCTACTTTTCCACCCTGTTATAACTTCACTATTATTCTACCTAAACTGTTGTGGCTTGCTGATCTTCATATAAGGTTGGTAATTTGCTCCACGGGTCACAATCAAACCCAGAGATGTTTGGGGCTCCGTGCCAGGGTCTCTGAGCCCCCTGTCCTGGCCAGCCAGAGGGATGTCCTGGGCTCCCACACCCCAGCTCTCTGCAGGCACTGAAGGGCACAGGCAGCTTGCCCTGCACAGCTGGGTCTGGCAGGAAGCTGGGAACAAGGAGCAGCACAAACGGCCTCAAAAGCTGGGATCAGCCCTGGGAAGGAGCTGACACTCACTCACCACAAGCCCACCCCATTTATAGCCCCAGCTCCAGTGCAGAGCAGCCCACCCCAGAGCACGTGGAGGGGGATGATGGCAGCTCCCCTGCAACATCCACCAGTGCATGAACGATGCTCCAAAGGGCCCTTCCAGGAGCCCAGGGGGAGCAGGGGGCAGCAGCAGGGACCAGGCTCCTTCCCCACCAGGAGGGGAAAGACTCAGGCCTGGGCATGGCAAAGCTGAGGCCACACCCAGGACCCCTCCCCAGGTCACTGCTTTGTGTAGATTCCCATTCCTCATCCCACCAAGAGCTCCTGACCAGCCCAGCACAGTTAACCTGCTCCTCTGAGCTCGCCTCCAGCCCAGCACTGTGTGCTCAACAGCCACCACCACTGCCAGGAACACTTCCTGGCCTTCCCTGGGATCCAGAACACATGTTAATTAAATGCCAGTTTGTTATTCAAACAGACCTTTGGAGACTTCACCGTGCTAATAAGCAGCACGTGGATGTTCACTCCACGTGAGCTGCACCTCCCCTCAGCCAGGAGAGCCCTCTGAGCTCCTGCTCAGCTCCTGCTCTGCTAGAATATTAGCTAAAGACTGGAAAAGTACCGAACCCAGCTAATCTAAGTTTCTACACCTGCAATACACTGTGTCCTTGGGCATAGCTGTAGTACGATAACAAGTAGTGAAAGAGACATGAGAAAAGAGATGTAACCCCTAAGGAATGGGGAAGAGCTGATGTTGTGGGTGGCCAATAGACTGTTTAGATTACAGAATATTCATGAGCTTATTACTGCTGTAAATAAATATCTGGTGCTCTAATCAATAAACGGAGCTTGCTGATCCCTCACATTGAGAGCTTGAGTTTCCCTGTGCCGTGACACTGCTCCAAACACAGGGCTCAGCCCTGCCCTGAGCTCAGAGTGCTCCCAGAGCCCGCAGGGATGGAGTTCCCATCTCCCCAGAGGCTGTGATTCCCCATTTCCCACTCCCAGGGAGGCTGCCCACCCTTCCTGCCTTGGCCATGGGTGGATTCCTGGTTCTCCAGCCATCAGATCCTCCCCACAGCAGCCACAGCCTTTCCCAGGGACAGAGGGAGCTCTGTGGTGACACTGGCCAGCTCCTGAGCCTTGTTCCCACTCTGCTTTGGGGGTTACTCCCCCCTAGGAACAGCTTCCTCACCCACAGCCAGGCCCTGCAAACACCCCACCGTGGCCAGGAGGAATGTTAATGGCTCTTTATGCTTTTATTGCCCCTTTTCACTCCCAAATCAAAATTCATCCTCAGCCTGGGAGGCAGCAGGTACTTCAGAAAATAAAACTGGCACAGTGGGAACCACAGCAGCCTCTGTAAAAGCTGTGACAGGAAAGGCTGAACCCCAAAAGCCTGAACCAGGTGCTAAAGAGTGAGGAAAAGCCTCTCAGGCTGTGCCTGCCAAGCTCTGGGGACAAAGAACACAACCTTCCTCCAGCATCTTCCTCCAGAGACAGCAGAGAGGATGCTTTGTGTTTAAAACCAGTGTGTGAGGCCATGAATGAAGCTCATCTTCCCCAATAAGCAGCACAACAACAGCCAAATGTGCAGCAATTCATCTGGAAGCAATAGTTTGTTTGGCAAAGCCACTGAATATAGGGGAAAAAAAAACTGGATTTGCATCGAATTTTTGAGCTTTCTAACAAAGCAGGATTTGCCTTACACAGTTAGAAAGCTAAGAGACCAAAACCTTGAAAAATTAGAGGACCTAGGTTATAATTTACTGCTTTTCTTCTTTAAATGAGACCAGTCAGGCATTACCAGAAGCAGCATTCAAACCTTGGAGCAAAGCAGCATCTCTCCCAGCCAGCAGGGCTGGTGCTCACAGCCCTCAGCAGAGCCAGAGAGGCTCAGGCAGGAGGGTGAACCCATTTACACACCTTGATTTAATCACCTGAACCCCTGAATGTGGGGAATTTGAGGTACAGGGCCTGAAAAGGGGGATTTGTTTTGATTTGGGGCTGTGCTGACACTGCTCCCAGGAAATAAGGGATAGACAAGGATGCAGCCAGTGGATTCAAGGGTCTGGCTTAAATTAAGGATAACGATGGGAAAAGCCACTCCAAGGCATCCAGAAAGTGGGTAAAGAACTGAGTAATGATATTTTTGCCATTATTTCAGCCCTTTAGAGCTCTCTGGGCTGACCCCAGGTGCTGCTGCAGGTTTCTGGAAGCCTCTGCTGCTCTTTGCAGCACAACCTGTGCCACAGCTCAGCTGGCCACACAGCTCATCAGTGTCTCTGCCTTTCCTTCAGCTCTCTACAAACCTTTCAGGGACACTGGGGCACCTCTGGGCCAGGACAGCTGTAACAGTGACACCTTTCTTTTCTAGCTGAGAATAGAAAAAGAATGATAACAAAGGCACCGAGACAGTCCGGACAGCTGGACTGTGATTGGCCATTAATTAGGAACAACCACATGGGCCAATCCCAGATGCACCTGTTGCATTCCACAGCAGCAGATAACCATTGGTTACATTTTGTTCCTGAGGCCTCTCAGCTTCTCAGGAGGAAAAAATCCTAAGGAAAGGATTTTTCAGAAAATATCATGGCTGCACCCATGGGAATTGAAGATGCAAGCATCATCCTCCTGCATCCCTGGCACTCATCAGCTCAGCTGGACCGTGCACGTGAGGGCAGCACATGAGGATCTCAGCTTGGAAATGGGGGTGTGTGTTCTGTTGCCATCTGTCAGAGCTGGGGCAGTTCTCTGCTGTTCACTGGGCAGTTTTTTCTTTCTCTCTCCCACAGCCCATCCTCCCTCCAGGAGATCTCTGCTGTCCATGGCCACTGAGTGTCCCTGCAGGGCTGATCCAATTCCAGCATCCCATGGGGAGATGCTGCGCCCAGGGAAGGAGCCAAGCATTCCTCCCTGGATCCAATCTGAGCCTGGCACAGCACAGCAGCCTTTGCCCCCTGCATTGCCAGAGGAGCAGCTTTCTGCTGCCCTGCATTGCCAGAGGGAGCCCAGGCCCATCTGCAGCAGCCCTGGAGCTGCAGAGGAAAACTCCCCCCTTGTGCAGGATCCCTGCTGCAGCAGAGCCACAGCTGGCACTGCAGGAGGGCTGAGCCCCCATGGGATGGGGCTGTGACACCCCCTGACACACAGGGGGCAGCTCCTGCTCTCACTCCATCAGCAGTTTTTTTGTGTGTACTATTACATTTGTATTTTTAGGTTTCCTAGTAAAGAGCTGCTATTCCCATTCCCATATCTTTGCCTGAGAATTTCTTAATTTCAAAATTATCATAATTCAGAGGCAGGTGGTTGACATTTTCCATTTCAAGGGAGGCTCCTGCCTTCCCTAGCAGCCACCTGTCTGTTCAAACCAGGACAGTGAACCAGCCCAGGCTGGTGGGGCCGTGCTCACCTTCGGTGCGGATGGTGAACGGGGAGTCCCCCAGGCGCTTGGCTGAGAACTGCCCTCCCAGGGATGTCATCAGGAAGCACAGGGTGAAAAATCCAATGCCCAGCACGAAAATCCTGCAGGAGAGAAAGCAGAGCTGGAGCAAGGTGTGATGAGGAGCCAGCCCCAGCACCCCATGTCCCTGGGGTAATCCCTTTGCCAGCAGCAGGAGAGGCTTTGGGTGTCTGGGGCAACCCCAGCTCCATCCCTGAGCTCACCCACCCAGCCCTGGCAGGGAGCAGCATCTGTGCAGCCCCAGCCCCACCAGCACCTCACCCCAGACCCTTCACAAAGAGCCCAGGACACAAACCCTGGCACTGAGCAGGGGGTTTGCCTGAGAGCCCCCTCTGAAATCCCTGCAGCCTCTCCGGTGCAGGCCTTGAGGAACCCCCACTGCACTCAGGGGGAGTGGAGGATCTGCATCTTCAGCAGGGAAGCTGAGCCAGATCACAGCTGCCCTGTGATGCTCCACCAGGGCCAGCCCAGCAACCCAGAGCACAGGAACCACTACAATAAACAATTCCTGTGTTCCTCTGGGAGAGAGGAGTAAAGAGAGACCTTTACCTTCCCTTCCTCCCAAAGGATCTAAAAATAAAAGACCCTTTTAGTTTTTTATACAAAGCCTTTTGTTCCCCTGTAACTAGGCCAGCAGCATTGTCATTGTGTCCCCTGTGCACAAGGGGACAAGGAGGGACCTGCACTCATGTGGCCTGGGGCCTCCCCATCCCTGCTTTGTGCACAGGGCTGGCAGGGAAGTGGCTCCCAGGGGACAGACAGGGCAGGATGTCACCTCCAGGAGGGACAGGAGCTCCCAGCACTGCTCCTGCTCTGCCCAGATCCAGCCAGTCCCTCTTTGGGGGTGGAAGGGCTGAAGAGCTCTGTGCCAGGCTGGAGTGAATGAAGCAGAGTGCTCTGTGCCAAGGGATGGATGTCTGGCCTCCTTCCATTGCTCAGGGACGCTGCCATCATCCCCGGGACTCCTTGGAGGTGCAGCAGCCACAAAAAAAAAATAAAATAAAATAAAGAGGGAAAAGCCCTGGCAGAGGCACTGCCAGGTGTCAGTGTGACACTCCCAGAGCAGCAGTGTGATCTCAAACCCAGGGGAAATCTCCCAGAGGAGAAAGAGAAAAGACAACCCCAGCCAGCCTGGAGAAACAACAGGTCTGTAACAGGGAAATCAATCCTGAGCGGGGCAGGGAGCTGAGGAAGCCCTCAGGGGTGCCCTGGCATCGCTGCCTCTCAGCCAAAGGGAAGCAAGCACAGAGCACAGCAGCCTGCAGCTCTCCTACAGGCTCACAGCATCCTCCACAGGGCTCAGGAGCTGCCACAGCACAGCCACCCAGGCTGTTCCAGGGGACAGAGGAGCCCCCAGCCCTCCACCTGAGCATTCCTGCACAGCTGAAAGGCAGAGGAGTAGGAACAGCCTCCAGCTCTGGGCTGCAGCACACCAGCACTGCAATTATCTGCTGCTGGAAAGGGCTAACAAAGAGAGTGACCTGCTTCAAAGCCCTTGTTAGTGACTGGAGATGTTGTGGAGAGCTCAAGTACCAGGTCAAGCAGCTCAAGAAGGGCTGGGCTTCCCCAGGGAGATCTGCTGGAGGAGCTCCCAGGGCAGCTCCCTGCTGTCCCTGCACAGCACAGCCAGGCTTTCCTTGCCTGGAGAGACTCCTGGGCACTGACAGGGGATCCCCTGAGCTCCCCAGCTCCATGCAGGCAGCTCTGATGCTGCTGTCACACCAACAGCACACACCTGAGCCCCAGATCCAGGGCAGCCTCACTCTCAGCAGCAGCCAGCTCAAGAACAAAGGGTTTTCTTGCCTGCTCCGAGGAGGATCAGCCTTGCTCACAGCAGACAACTCCTGCCCATCCCCATGGATCAGGGACACCAGGCCCTGGGCTCTGGGCAAGCAGCAGAGCCCAGCTCCCCATCCCCTTCTCACCTCCCGCCTAATCAGGGGGAAAAGCAACACCCTGGGCTTGTCAGCACCACTGAGCTGTGCCAGCAGCACAAACCCTCCCTGACAGCCAGGCCAGAGCTGAACCTGGGAGAGCTGATCCACCTGGGAGAGCTGGAGCTGACCCACCTGGATGAGCTGAACCTGGGAGAACTGATCCAGCTGAGAGAGGGGACCCACCTGGGAGAGCTGAGCCTGGGGGAGCTGGAGCTGGGAGAGCTGGTCCAGCTGGAGAGCTGAACCTGGGTGAGCTGACCCACCTGAGAGAGGGGATCCATCTGGGAGAGCTGGAGCTGCCCCACCTGGCAGAGGGGATGCTCAAGTGCATCACTAGAACTGCCTGACATCCCCGTGCAGCCTGGATCAGCTCAGACCCCTTTATTTCTGAACCCTGGAGGGGTGGAAAGCAATTTCTACCTAAACCACTGTGCCCTCAGTGATCCAGGCTCCCACCCCCAAGGGCCTGGCTGCAGGCACAGCCCCACACAAGCAGTCAGCAGTGGAGCAGAGCCACCCCCTCCCCAGCAGATGCTGATGAACCATGGAGCTGTGGGATGTGCACACGGGCACCACACAGACCTCAGCCCCTCCAGAGCTGGCTGGGAGGAGGCTTTGCAGAGAGCTGTGGTCCAGCTCCAGCAGGGAGGTGATTGTGGAGGCAGCAGAGCATCCCTGATGCTGCAGAGTAACGTGGTGTCCCATAAATAGCTTGGAGAGGGGGTGATCTGGGGACGTCAGTGCCTGATCTGCCGCTGCCACAGGCTCTGGGAAAGGCTCTCAGGAGCACCCTGCAGGGGATTGCTGCACCCAGCTTGGCTTGGGAGGGCTGAATTTGCCCTTAGGGAATGCTGTCTGGAGAAGAAACAAACTGAAAGGGGTCCAAGCCCAGGCAGGTCCTGCAGCCCAGGGTCCATCCTGGTCCAAAACCCACCCATGGCCCTGTCCTGGTATCCCCTCCCCTTTTAAAAGGGGCATTTTAAAAAAGCATCACCTGAATAAATGCTCAGCCCTGATCCTGCTCTCACACCTCCCATTGACAATATCTTCATCGTTATGCAAGACCTTGTTGATGCTTTTTAATCTTCATAATTATAGTCTGGCAAGGAGGGATCCTTAAACACTGAGCAGAAAGAAAAAGGGGAAGGGAAGAAAAAGATACAAAGGTGATCTGTGCTCTACCATCTCCCTAGGAAACTAAACCTTTTTAATTTTGACTGGATTACAGAGAGAGTAGGGGAGATGCAAGATGCTTTTTTTTCCTAAAAAAATATATATGTATAAAAAAGAAAAAAAAAGAGGAATTGGAGCTTTACTGGACATGCTGTCCTTGGGAAATCAGTGGATCCAGCCCAGAGCAGTGCTCCAGGGAGCAGGGATGGTGCAGGGCTGGGCTTTCAGCCTGAGAACCCCAAATCCTTTACTTTTGCTCCTGTTCTCCAGGTGAATAAAAGTGCCTGGCCCAGCCTCACCTGAGTGGAAACTCCTTATACAGAAAACAAATTTACCTGAGTGGAAACTCCCTATATAGAGAACAAATTTACCACAAATTTGTGGCAAAGTAAAAAAGTAGGTAAAGCATACCAGATGGTCCAAATGCACTGGGTCCTCTCCCCCAAAATCAAAACTAACTCCCTGAAGACTCTGGAGCTCCAAGGACCAAATAACACCTATCCTGCATGCTGGCTTTGCCTGTCATCCCATGTCACGTTTAATTCAGCACTTTGGCACAGTTTGGTGCCAAGTCCCTCTCCACATCCTCCCCAAACTGAAATGTTCACAGTTCTGGGCTCTGGCTTGGTGCTCAGAACAAAAGAAAGTGAAATTCCTGAAGTCTTAAATGAAAACTGGAAGCGATGCCCCAGTCATGGAGGATTTTGGCCCATGGAACTGAAGGCTGGATGTGAGCAGGAGGGTCTGAGTGCTGAGCTGGGCTGTGGTGTGGGGAGGAAGGCCAGCAGCACCCAGCAGGATGGGGCTGTGGCACTGGGGATGTGACACTGGCACTGTGCCCATGGTGCCACATCACCCAGCTGGGACCCACAGGGAGAATCCTGCCCAGGTGCAGGGGGAATCCAAGGGCTGCAGAGTCGGGTGACGCCTTTTATTGGACGAGTTTTCAACTCCCAAAAGCTGAGCCACCATTCCTACCAGCAGAAGTCAGGCTGATGAATGACTCCTCTCCCTCAAACCCCTTTTGCTTGGAGCCCAAGAGGGTTGTGGTGCTGCCAGACTGATGCTCAGCCACGGGATCTATGCAGGGAGCAGAGTGAACTCTCACTGACCACTGTCACATCCCACTGAAAGCCTGGCTTTGGTTCCCAGCTGGTGAACAGAGCTACAGAGCCAAGAGCTGGGCGAGCTGGGCCATGTTGAATCCTTGGTGAATCCTTGCCTGGATCCAGCTCTCCTGCCTCTCACCATCACAAGTGAGACCCCTCTGCTGCTGAGATGAAGTCAGAGCCACCCTTGGCCATTCCTGTGGCTTTCCAGCCTGATCTGCTCCCTCCCTGCAGGGGCTCTCCCAGCTCAGGGCTCTGCATTGCTTTGCTGAGTGTGTCTGGAGGGAGGTTAATGAAATGTTTTGGTGCACAGGATCAGGTTTCCTGCCTGCTGTTTGCCGATGGCACCGATCCCCATCGGGCAGGGGATGGCACCACGGGGATTCCCAGAGCAGGGAGGCTTTGCCCAGCCAGCAGGAGGGAACCTGTCCTTCTACAGGACCCATCCTGGCTGCCAGCACCTTCTCCCACTGAAGATAAAAATAAATAAATAAAAAACTAAAAAATAAAATAATTAAATAAATAAAAATAAAATAAAATAAAATAAAACAAAAATAAAAATAAAAATAAAATAAAGCAAAATTAAAATAAAATACAATAAAATAAAGCAAAATTAAAATAAAATAAAGCAAAAATAAAATAAAATAAAATAAAATAAAATAAAATAAAATAAAATAAAATAAAATAAAATAAAATAAAATAAAAATAGAACTGCTGGGGGTTATCCCTGAGCCACATCAGCTGAGGATGGGGGGTGCTGATGTTAGGGGAGCAGAGCTGATTTGCAGCAGGCTGGAGCAGGGCAGTGCCAACACTCACCCACGCTGGGCTGGGAGCAAGGTGACACGGGACTGTGGCATGAGGGGTGACACCCAGCATGACAGCAGCAGGGAGGAGGTGCCGAGGTCCTGGACACTGTGGGACAGTAAGGAGAGGGGCTTGGGAATTCCTCCTCTTGCACAGGGAGGAATTACCTTTAACAACAAGGTAACCCTGCTGGTTCCAGTGGCACCAATACTGGTCTGTGCTGGTTGGAGAGCAGATGCCAGCCCAGGGCACACGGCCAGGACAGTGCAAGTTCTCCACCTGGGCACCAGAGACCATGCAGCCATCACAAACCCCTCATGCACGCTCATCCTCATCCCTAACAGGAGTTTGTGGTCACCCTGCCATGCTCTCCCAGGTCACTGCTGGAGATGGGCTTCCCCTGCCTCGGGGGTGATGCCCGGGGCACAGGGATGCTCCAGCCAGTCACCTCCTCACTGCGCAGCTCAGACCCGGTTAAGAGAGCAAACAGACGGGCAGAGAGCATCCCCCGGGGTGAGTGTGCCCTTCTCGCAGTCACTGCCTGCTCCACCCCTGAGCTCTGGGAGCCCTCACAGCTCTGCCAGCGCTTTGTGGCATCCCCTTGGCCAAGTTCCCCAGTCCCAGGGCAGTGCCGCGGCATCCAGCAGCAGAAATCGCTCCGGGCAAGCAGAGCCGAGCAGCTCCCGAGGAGAGGCAGGAAACCCCTGCACACCTGGGTGCAAGCAGAGCCGAGCAGCTCCCGAGGAGAGGCAGGAAACCCCTGCACACCTGGGTGCAAGCCCAGCCTGTCGGTACCCGGGCTGAGCAAAACGGCAGCGAGCAGATCCCTCCGGCGACCCCAGAGCTCCGAACACAGCGGGGAGCGCTGGAAGCCGCTGGGCTGGGCTGGCCCCACCTTGAGCTTCGTCCCCCGGCACGTTCCCTTCTGTCTCGAAGGGGTTTTGGTCCCTGTCCCCATCGGGAAACCACGTAAGTGCCAACATCTCCCAGCATCTCAAGCTCGGGACCAGCCCAAGCACGTCTCCAGCGAAGCAAAGAAGCCGGAGAGCAAGGGCTGGAGAGGGGAAGCGAATGTATGGAAGCAAAAATGGGGAGTTACAGCAAGGGGGAAAAGCAATGGGTGGGTACCGGTGTGCTGGAGCCGGAGGGGTTCAGGTCTGGACACCCACCCCAACCCCACTGCCAGCTCAGGGTGGGATTCGGAATCCCCAGCCGCACCAGCCCGCTCAAACCAGAGTAACCGAATCCCCCCGAGCACCAACATCTCCGAGAGCCGTTCCCAAAACAGCCAGCGGCAGCAGCCCCGCGATAACCCCGGAGACACCGGCGGCAGGGCGGACCGGGAACGGCGGCCAGCGGGAGCTGCAGGAGCCGCGGGCAGCCCTGCCCGGACCCTGCATGGATCCCTGCCCGGATCCCTGCCCGGACCCTGCATGGATCCCTGCCCGGATCCCTGCCTCATCCTGCCCGGATCCCTGCCCGGACCCTGCATGGATCCCTGCCCGGATCCCTGCCCGGACCCTGTAGGGTTCCACCTGTCCCTGCCTCGATCCCTGCCCGATCCCTGCCCCTATTCCTGCCCAGATCCCTGCCCGGATCCCTGCCATCCCCAGCTGGGCTCCATCCACACGCCCCACACGGATCCCTGCCTCGATCCCTGCCCGATCCCTGCCATCCCCAGCGGGCTCCATCCACACGCCCCACACGGATCCCTGCCCGGTCCCCGCCATCCCCAGCCGGGCTCCATCCCCTCACGGAGCCCGAGCCCCGCAGCCGCAGCCCCCGCACCGTTCGCTCCCCGCCCGCAGGAGCCGGGCGCGGCGGCGGCGCCAGGAGGGAGCCCCAACTTTACCTAAAGGGTCTCAAGGTGACGAGGCATCTCCTGACCATTATCTTGCCATCCGCGTTGACAGTGATCATCGTTCGGAGTTGCGCGCAGGGGGCGGCCCCGCACCCCCCCAGCGGCAGCGCGGCGAGCGGGGCTGCGCGGGGCGGGGGGCGCTGCGGGGACCCCCCCCGCCCTAGCCTTGCCCCTGCCCGCTGCCGGCCGAGCCCATGGCCGGGCCCCCGGGCTCCGCTCCGCTCCGCGCACCCCCGCGCCGCGGCCCCGCTCCGCCCCGCGCCGCCCCGCGGAGCCTCCGCCGCGCCCCGCGTGCCATCTAGCGGCTGCCCGGAGCGGGGGGGTCGGCATCGGGCGAGGGGAGGTGAAGGCGGCACCCCCCGAGTGAGGGGATGGCGTTTTGTGGGGGGGGATAGCCGGGTTTGGGCGGAGAGGGCGCAGCGTCGCCGCGCAGGTGACAGATCCCCGGGAGGCAGCGATGACCAGAAATGCCGCCCTGAGGGGGCAGGCGGGCCAGAAATGCCACCCAGCACCGTGCCCGGGTGATGCTGGGTTTGGGGTGGGTTAGGAGCAGGGCAAAGCTCCCGCGTGGGGAGAGGCGGGTCTGGAGTCGGTGACAGCGCCAGGCCGCAGCTCTGCGGCCCCACCGCTCTGTTCGCTCTCTGGAGGGCACAGCCACGGCCACAGCGCGGCTCCCCAAAGTGCCCGGGTGCCCCAGGGTGCTGCCAAGGGGACCAGGGCGGTGTCCTCGGGAAGACAAAGAGCTGAGGCGGGAGAAGCAGCGCTGAGCTCAGCAGAGGTGTTTCCACCTCTCCTGTGGAAGGTGACAAGCGCAAAAACATCACAAAAGTTGGGGCTCAAAGTGTGCACAGAGCCCCATTTCCAACCCCAGCCTGGATGGGGGGTGAGGGAAGGGGTGCAGCACCTGGGGTGAGCACAGAATAGCTGGAAGGACAACGCTGTCCCCCCTTGGCCAGGCCACAGGACAGGGCCAGGCCGTGGGCTGGGGGCTGTGGTGCCAACAGGGCCCCTCAGGCCACGCTGGGCCCATGGCTGGCTGTCCCTCTTTGCTCTGGGTACCACCACAGATACCATAAAGCACAGGGTGGCACTGGGGACAGCTTCCCCACGGTGGGATGCTCTCCTCCCATGGTCTTCCCCAGCTTTTCTCCACCTCAATTTCCTCCAGAGAGAGAAACCTCGGTGCAGCCCCACCTGCCTGGCCTGGCTTAGTGATCTGCACCTCAAATGCTGAATTCCAACACCCTCCCAGCACCAGCCACCCACTCCACAAGCTAACCCTGATTGTGCACAGTCCCAGGGTTTTCTCTGAGTGTGAAATCCCAGGGTTTTCCCGTGGGGCTGAGGAGGAGGAAATGCTGCTGTGGTACTGCATTTCCAGAGGCACCTCAGATGCTCACACTGCTTCCTTCTCCCCAGTGGAAACCAGGGTCAGCAAAGCTCCAGGGAGCATGAAGCTGCAACAGCACCAGCCACAAGTGAGCTCAGGGACAGCAGCTGGAAATTTACCCCAAACCAGAATTTTTCCTTATAGAACAGCACTTTTTTCCCAAGCAGAAGTGAGAGGCAAAACCATATTCTCCAGGATTTCTTAAACGCAGGAGGATTTTTGTGTTCATCCACACTTTCCGTGGGCAGGTGCCAGGGAAGGAGCCATTGCCACAGCAGGTCTGGGTGGGATCCCAGCAGGATGCAGAGGGATGGATGCACAGACTGAGGATTTGCAGCAAGCGTGGCTCAGCAGCAGCAGCTGCCAGCACTGCCAAGAAAACCCTCAGGTCACCTTGGCAAGGACACCCTGTGGGGACCTCATGGGCACAACCAGGCAGACCCCAAACAGCAGCTGGGAGCACCTGGGCTCCTCTGGAGAGGCCACCTGGTGTTCCTCACCTGGCCCGTGGGCAAGGAGGGAGCAGCAGCCTGGTGAAGGTGCTGTGGGGATCCTGCTACCCTGGATTTCCTGCCTGCTCCCTCCATTCCCAGCTCCTGGCAGGAGTTCTTGGTGCTCACCTGAGCTGTAAAACCACCTCAAAATCTGGTGCTGCCCTCCAGAGCCCGGCTCCAGCCGGCAGCAGGAGGCAGAGCCCTTCATTCCAAAATTTCTTTCCAAGATCAGCTCAGCTCCATGGGGCTGGAAACCTTCCCAGTGCACATGAACCCTGCATGGAGTGGGTGCTGGGGCAGCCAGGGCACTGCCTGGTGTGTGCCAGGATGCAGCTGTGCCTTCCCAGGAGCCTGGGAGGGACAGGGAACATCCCAGCCAGGAGTGCAGAGCAGGGGGGACCAGAGCTCACTGAGGGGGGAATTGTGTGGGGTGGGACCCTCTGACCTCCATAAGGATAATCCCAAGGTCCTTCTGTACATCCCACAAGCTCTGGGTCGTGCCAATCCAGCTCTTCCCAGTGGCAGCAGCTTCCCAGCAGGAAAAGTCTGGGGTGTGGTGATGCACCACAAATTAATTATTTAAGGATTAGGGGTGAGTGACATTGAAGGGAGAAGGGACCAGGGAGGAGATGCTGTCCTCCCATTCCTCCTTCCAGAGCTGATCCTGGGCTGGAAAACACCCCCAAAGGGTTTGGATGTTTCTTGGGCAGGCAGAAGGCAGCTCAGCCACCTTGGCTTCCTCCAGGTGCCTCCTGCAGCACTGACCAGGAAATTAAAATAAAATAAAATAAAATAAAATAAAATAAAATAAAATAAAATAAAATAATTTAAATAAAAATAAAATAAAGATAAAAAGTAAAATAATAAAATGGAATAAAATAATTAAAATAAAAATAAAATAATTAATATATAAAATAGAATAAAATAATTAAAATAAAAATAAAACAAGATAAATAAAATAATTAAAATAAGATAAAATAATTAAAATAAAGAGTAAAATAATTTAAATATTAAATAGAATAAAATAATTAAAATAAAAATTAAAATAATTAAGATAAGAAATAAAATAAAATAATTAAAATAAAATTATATAGAAATCTGCCCTTGTCTATCTCCATGCACATCCTGGCAGGGTGCTGGGATCAGAAGGGAGTAACAGTCAGAGTTACTTCTGCAGCTCCCAGTTCCCACCAGGATCAGCCATGCAGGATCCATCACCCACCCCAGGGATGGGACTGTGGCATTCCCCACCCCCAGGGCCCTCATCCCCAAGGAGAAGCTCTGCAGCAGCCAATCCTTTCCCTGTGCTGCTGCTTGAAACAAAAGCTTAATTAACTACCAGTTCGCTGTCTGTTTAGAGGGATAAATCTACAATCCAAGGATGGTAATAAAGCAGTGAATTATCTTCTTCGGCAGCTCAGAAGCAATAGCCCCAAAAATCAATATGCTGAAGTTATACTGCACACACACACACATTTGTTTGTTGTCCTGAATTCAGCAGCAGCAGGGAATGGAGAGAACCAGCTCAGCAGCCAGCTGCCCCAAAAGAAACCAGTTTCACACCAGTTAGAGCCCCTGCTCACCCAGAGGGAGCATCCCCAGTGCAGGGTCCTGCCTGCAACTGTGGCAGGGCCAAAGCTGCAGATCCAACGCCAGAGCATCCTCTGGGAGATGGGACTCACCTGCACCACTGCCCCAGTGTCCTGGATTAGGGCAAATTTGGGAGGAAACCTCCAAATGGGGTCCCTGTACAAAGCAAATTCAAGTGCCCCCTCCTCTCTCCCCACACTGGTTTGGGAGATATAAACCTGCTTTGAAAAAAGTGGAAAAAACGTTTATTTAGCAATTAAAAACTGGTTATTTAACAAGCAGAGTACTCACAGACATGGAAAATCAATAATATTAAACAATGGAAACTCTTGCTGTTCTGAGGACATGGCAAACTCAGAAAGGCCTCGTGGTGGGGTGTGGCTCTGCTTGCTCAGCCTCCATCCTCCTCCTCTGGCACTGGAAACGCCACGTCCAGGGCCCCAATGGGCCACAGGTGCAAGCTCCTGGTGTTTTTCTGGGTGTTCAGTCCAGAGCAGGGCTGCTCAGTTCCAAGAAAAAGAAAAACCACAGTCCAGGGAACTTCTCTGCCTCATTCAGCTAAAAAAGAACTAAAAGCAAAGGAGAGCTCTGTCCTGCTGTCTGTCCGTGCTGCAGACAGCAGAGTCCAGGTGAAGGAATGTGGAGGAGCAAGTGCAGCTTCTGAAAACCACACTTTGTTATTAACTCTGTTAATTAAAAATAAGCGTGTTTAACAAAAATTGTTGAACCACTCTTTGTTAAGTTTGTTATTAACTTTGTTAACAAACTCCACACTTCTTCTCACCCCCTTTTGCTCTCAGAATCAACCTTTAGGGTGCAGAATTTAATATCCAGCACAAACAGAACAGACAACTGGGGATGCAAGCATCATAAAGTCACCATAGGACACCCAGCAAAAGACGTTGGGGATCTTCAGCTGATCCTTGGTAACTGTGCAGCCCCCCAAAGCTCTCTCAGCAGCCAAGGCTGTACAGAACATCATGGTTTGGGTCACCACAGCTGCAGGAAAGGGTTGTGAATGCAGGAGGGCTGTAACCCACCAGAAATAAAGCTTAAAATACATTATTGCAAAGGTCACAGATGCACACACATCGCTGCTCAGCTGGGGCACCTCCAGACAAAGCACAGTGACAAATTTTTCTGGGTTTTTGTGAGCATGTATTCTTTAAAAAAGAATACAATCTCTACAAGCGGATAAATACTGATTTCCCAATTACACCGTGGGCCCTCAAGCAGCCATCAACAAAGAGTGCCTTAAAGCTCTACACTACAAAAATATAAGAACTTTATGACTCCCTCCCCATTAACAGGCTAACCTATATTCAAATAGGAGAATTCATGCTAGAATGAGTAACCAGGGTCCTCCCTCTACGAGGCAAGCTTACATCCGTACATTATTAATGTTATAAATGATCAAATCGATGGCCAAATTTATCAAAAAATTAACGATTTATTGGGTCAATTACAAAAAAAATAGAATTTCGTGCAACCTCCACAATCAGGACAGCGTCAGCCCGGGATCAGACGCTGGGTGAGACCAGAGGTTCAACCAACAGAGTGACAGCCTCCCCTCAAAGGTTCATCCTGAGCTCTTCCAGGCTCCAGCTTATATACAGTTTATTCTGCCTGAGGCATAGATGACCACATCTCTCTATTCACTTCTTCGAATGCAAATCCATTTCTACAGACAGATCCCGGTTTGCAGACAAAAGTCTGGAGCACAGGCAGAGCTGGTTTCCATATGTAATATGTTGGTATCGGTTCCTGGAAGCCACAGATGCAATCAGGGTGAGTCCAAGGCTCGTGAAATTCTTGGAGTCACAGGCCAGGAAGGCCTCGATGTTATCTCCCAGGTGCAGGAGACAAGGAAATCACCATTGATGGTCCAGGAAGGTCCCATTCAGATGTTAAACAAGCCTGATATTATCTCAGCGCTGCCCGGAGTTAGTTATAATCTGAATAGGACTCTGCTCCTGGCTGGGGAGGTTGGCACATAGCTTTTACAATATTTTATACCTACATATATATCTACTTGTACAGCATGAATTAACTATTACATATCACATTAACAAATGACCAATATACAACAAATCAAACAAGTAGAGTATTAAATATCTTGTTAATGTGCTGGGGATCGAAAAGCAGCCCAGGACCCTCCAGAGCCTCCCCACTCCAGCCCAGGACCCTCCTTCAGTGCTTCCCAAAGCCTGGGGGCTGGATCTGCCCGTGTTTCATCCTCTCCAGCCTCAGGCTGCTGGGTTTTCATGGACAAACAGCGATCCCAGAGGGGGAGAATGACAGCAAGCAGAGGAGCTGTAATGTGCTGTGACAAGGCACTTCCTGAAGTTCTCCCCGCACACAGCCTTGCCCTTGAGATAACAGAGATAATTTGATTGCAAGGAGCTGCCGTGCCCAAATGCTTTGGGCATCAGGATCACTGAGTCACCGAAACTCCCCTCTGTGCCCCCAGGCGACACTGCTGGGGACAGGGAGCTCTGTTATGGACACAAACAACTCGGCTCCACCGCTGGCTCAGCCTCAATTGCTGCATTCACGCCTCTGCCCAGCTCTGTTCAACAGGGCAGAGAGGCTCCGAGGGACCTCCTGTGCCACCGAGCATCACCAGCCAGGGGCAGCAAAAAAACCCTAAATTTGCTCCTCAGAGCACTGGGCAAAGAGCAGGGAGGGCATGGCAGTGTCCTAAAGCCACCTTTGCATCCCCACACATGGGATGCTCAGGAGCTCCCTGAGACTGCTGAAAGGGACCGAGAGGAGCCAGGAAAACCCCTGGGCATGGGTGGCCTTGCTGGTGCCAGAGCAGGAAATGTGGCTGCTGAGGATCCATCCAGCAGCCTAAAGTCCCTGTGACTGCAGCCTGCAGAAGATGCAACATTTCCCTCAACA
The DNA here is from genome assembly GCA_039654755.1 of Calcarius lapponicus. NCBI lineage: Eukaryota > Metazoa > Chordata > Aves > Passeriformes > Fringillidae > Calcarius > Calcarius lapponicus. Next base: position 4,204,364 of record CM077479.1, read on the forward strand.
CCTGGAATCCAGAAACAGTGCTCAGGTAGCAGGCAGCAGAGAGAGGGCACCTGGCACTGCCCTGGGGAGATTCACCAACCACGAGGGACCCAGAACCCGTCCTCTGCTCCGTGGGGCTGCTCTCTGTTCCCCAGGGCTGTTCTCTGGGGCAGTTCTCCAGTTCACAGGGCTGTTCTCTGACCCCTGGAGCTGCTCTTTGGTCCCTGGGGCTGTTCTTGATGTATTCTGGTCCCTGGGGATGTTCTCTGGTCTCTGAATCTGTTCTCTGGATCTGTTCTCTGGTCTCTTGATCTGTTCTCTGCTCCCTGGAGCTGTTCTCTGATCCCTGGAGCTGTTCTCCATGTTTTCATGTCCCTGGGGATGTTCTCTGGTCCCCAGAGCTGTTCACTGGAGCTGTTCTCTGCTCCCTGCAGCTGTTCTTGATGTTTTCTGGTCCCCAGGGCTGTTTTGTGGTCACTGGAGCTGTTCTCTGCTCCCTGGAGCTGTTTTCTGGAGTTGTTCTCTGGTCTCTGAGCTGTTCCCTGGAGATGTTCTCTGCTCCCTGGGGTTGTTCTCTGTCCTGGAGCTGTTTTCTGGGGTTGTTCTCTGTTTTCTGGGGTTGTTCTCTGTTCCCTGGAGCTGCCTGGCTGGGTCTCAGTGGGATGTACCACCAGGCAAACACTGATCTCTGTCCCCTCCTGCCCCGGCACGCAGCTGGGAGCCCAGGGGTGATGTTCAGCACTTCTGCACTGCCTGAAGGCATCCCTGGGGGCAGATCCAGCAGGGCTGAGGCTGCCTGCAGCCCCCAGCACCCAGGACGGGCTCTGAGCCCACAGGAGCATCCAGAGGGGAGCAGGAGGAGCATTCCAGCCCTGGATCCCGGGGTGCTGCAGCCCCCAGCACTCAGGATGGGTGTAGGAGCATCAGGGGGTAGGATGGTGGGGATGGATGGAGATGAGAGGTCTCTGCAGCCAGGGCTGGAACTTGGGGTTCATTGCAAAGGGCCTGGGTGCAGGGCCCTGCTGGGAGCTGCCAGGCACAGCTCAGAGCAGGACTGAGAGAAGAGAGGGGGAGAGAGGATGAGAGAGAGGATGAGAGGGTAAGAGCATGAGGTTCCTGTTACAGTACAATAAATCTTCTTCTGTGCTGAATATTCTGATTCTCACTAACCAATCTAATACAAGATACAAATCCTATAGCATTTCCATACAGCCTATAAGAATCATTACGTTACCATACTGTGTTACATTTTAAACCCTAAAAACTCCTCTTTGGGCCCCTTCTGCCAAGCTGGTAGGGTCTGCTCTGACCCTTGGAGCTGTCTGCAAGCAGAGGGTGTTGTTCCATCAAAAGGACCTTCAGCTGGCCACACCATTGTTTTCCAGCTGTTCAGTAACTGAGGTATCTCAAAGCTTGCTTTCATTTCAATCTCACTTATAGTTTCCATATTCTCAAATCTTTTGCCAGACAATCATATTTATAAGGCTTTCCTGTTTCATCTTCCCCAACAGATGGGCTCTCAGCATCAGTGGGGAGCAGGAGGAGCATCCCAGCCCTGGATCCCCAGGGATGCTGCAGCCCCAGCGCTGCTGGCACAGCCAGGACCCGTCCTGTGCTCAGGTACTGCTGGAGGAGCAGAGCCAGGTCAGGTGTAAAACACGGCATTCTGCAGCTCAGGGCTGTCAGCGCTGCCTTGCAGGGGAATTTGGGCATCTCTTGCTCTTCCAGGCTGTCAGCACTGCGAATCCTTCACTTCCATTAGCTGCTAATTCGCTAATTCAGCAGAGGAGAATAATCGATGTAGGGATCACTCCTCAGCTCCCAATAGGATTATGTGCTCTGAGAGCAGCGGGGAAGCTGAATTTCCCTTCCTCCTCCTGCTTAAATAAACTCATGCATTTTTCTCACTATGTTAATTAAACCCAGCAACGACCCCGGCTTCACCGAGAAGCAAACACAAAAGGTGAAAGGAAAACCTGAAGCGGCTTTATCGGTCACAAAGGGCTCCTGGCTCCCCGGCTGCAAAGGGAGACGCTCCGAGGAAACACGAGCAGCAATTAAAAATTAAAGAGAGAGGAAGATGTGCGCAGCGCAGAAGGGCGGTGCAGTGGGGTCGCATTAAGGGGCAGCTCCTGGATCGCATTAAGGAGCGCAATTCCCTCACTGGGCAGCTCTGCCCAGCGCCATCCAGGCAGGGAAGAGGCAGCAAGGAAGGGACAGAGCCCAGAGTAAAGGAGAGCAGCAGGGCAGGGTGGGAAATGCTGAACCTGAAGAGGACAGAGCATCCTTCCTCCCTTTGGCTGGGGTTATTTGAGGAGAAACACCCCCGAGAGCCCTCACGGGAAGGGGAGCAGGGAAAGTCAGCCCCGAGGGCTGGATGTGCCCCTTTGCCAGGCAGATCCCCACAGCTGCCAGCTCAGATCTGCCTCCCCCCTTGTGCCTCTCTGTCACACTCAGCTGAGCACATTCCCCAGCCCGGTGCGCTCCCAGGAGGACAATGCAGTGCTCAGCCATTGGATTAGCATCGAAAGGACAAGAAAAACCCTCTGGAGCGGCCTCCCAGGCTTGTTAGCACGTTATCCTGAGCTCCTGCAGCAAGGGCTGCCTGCCCGGAGAGGGAGAGTCCAGGAGCTCCCCCAGCCACCCCATGGGATGAGGATGGATTTTATCCCCTGCAGAACAAACCTGGGAGAGTCCAGGAGCTCCCCCAGCATCCCACAGAATGAGGATGGATTTTATCCCTTGGGGAACAAACCCAAGAGAGTCCAGGAGTTCCCCAGCCATCCCATGGGATGAGGATGGATTTTATCCCCTGCAGAGCAAACCCAGGAGAGTCCAGGAGCTCCCCCAGCCATCCCACAGAATGAGGATGGAGTTTATCCCCTGGAGAACAACCCCAGCAGGGTCCAGGAGTTCCCCAGCCATCCCATGGGATGCGGATGGATCTTATCCCCTGCAGAACAAGCCTGGGAGAGTCCAGGAGCTCCCCCAGCCATCCCACGGGATGAGGATGGATTTTATCCCCTGGGGAACAAATCCCGGAGAGTCCAGGAGCTCCCTCTGCATCCCACAGGATGGATTTTATCCCCTGCAGAACAAGCCTGGGAGAGTCCAGGAGCTCCTCCAGCCATCCCATGGGATGAGGATGGATTTTATCCCTTGGGGAACAAACCCAAGAGAGTCCAGGAGCTCCCCAGCCCTCCCATGGGATGAGGATGGATTTTATCCCCTGCAGAACAAATCCAGGAGAGTCCAGGATCTCTCCCAGCATCCCACAGAATGAGGATGGATTTTATCCCCTGCAGAACAAGCCTGGGAGAGTCCAGGAGTTCCCCCAGCATCCCACAGGATGAGGATGGATTTTATCCCCTGTAGAACAAGCCTGGGAGAGTCCAGGAGCTCCCCAGCCCTCCCATGGGATGAGGATGGATTTTATCCCCTGGGGAACAAACCCAAGAGAGTCCAGGAGCTCCCCCAGCATCCCACAGGATGAGGATGGATTTTATCCCCTGGGGAACAAACCCACCAACCTGGGGGCTCCACCCTGCACAGGGAGGAGACGTGGTGGAGCTCAAGGTGAAAAGTGCTTCACACAGGGCTGAAGAAGGGGAGAAGAAGAGCCCCCAAGAGGCTCCTGTATCCACAAGGATTTACCCAGCCACCCACTCACCCCCCTGCAAGGTGCCAGAGCTGCAAGTCACTGCTGGAGCAGGAGGAAGGTTCAGCCAAATTAAGAGGGACAAGATACATCAAGCTTCAGCTGTAATTAAAGAAAATCAAGTCAGGGGTGAGAAGAAGTCTCCAGCCTTTTAATTACTGCAGGAGGGTCGAGGCCGCTGTGCAGCACTCACAGCCCTGTTGCTGTGTCAGGAGGCTGAGAGTGGGAGAAGTCTCATTTTGCAGCCCCCTCTCTGCCAAAAGACTTCAAAATTAATCCAGGAAATCCTAAACAGTCCTGAGTTATTCAAAATCACGATGAAACAAATGGAAAGCCCCCAGCTATGGCAGGGATTATGCAATTAGACTGTTAGAAAATAAACCTCTGCAACCCTCAGACATTCAAACCTGAGAGACTTCATGAAGAAAAATGTTCGCTTTTCGCATACAATGAGTGGAAATAATTTTAGGTTTTTATTATTATCATTATTATTTTAGAAAGGAAATAAGCATATTTCAATCCAGTCAAGAGTGAAATTGAGTTGAACAACAAAGCAATTTCTATTAGTGGAGACCAAGGGGGAAAAAATATGGATGAATAGGAAACTCACAAAGAAATGTGTCAGACAATGGTGGAATTAGGAATTAAGAGACTTTGCTTCACTGCTGATAATATAAGCACATAATGATCTACCTCATCCCTTATGTGCTCCCTTCCTGTAACAACACTGTAAAATCACAACAGTGGAAAAGATTGGGGTTTAATTCTGCCCTCCATCCAGCAGGGGAGGGAATGGGGTGCTGTGCTTTGGATCCCCCATTAGGGCTGGTCCCTTTTTCCTACAGAGCATCTCCCCATCCCATTCCTCTTCACCTTCTCCCCTCTCTGGGGTGCTTTTGGGGACAGGGAGCATCCAGCTGTCCCTTCCTGAGGGTCCCCATCCCAGGCCACACAGCAGCACTACGGGTTCCCTCCTCATCTCATCTCCACTGCCAAGGATCCAGGTCCTGTGGTTAAAAACTTAAAGTTTGAATTGTCTTAAGCATCAAATCTTAAAGCAATTACACTGCCCTAAATCTTTATTGGCTTTAAAGATTAACTTCTCATCTCCAGCAAGGCTGCTCCACTTGTTTCTGCTCAGCAGGATCACAATTTGAATATGGAGACAAAGGAATATTGATCACGCCCTGTATTGCCAAATGGAATTTTTTGTACCTCTTTCCTTCATTTTTCTTTCTTTTCTATTTTTCTTGTTCTACAGACAAGGCAGTGAAGGTGAACTGCTGCAGGAGCCGAGGCTGGAGCTGCCAGGTGCTCTGTCACAGAGACAGGGAGGAATGCAAAACTCAATTTCCAGCAAGTCCTGATCCCTTTGAAATCAATTAGGCGGCTCCCGAGGCCCTGGGTTGAAAAGAGACGGACGGAGGCAATCAAGGGGAGCAGCACTTGAGTAAAAGAGCAGTAAAAGCACAGAGCAATTCCCTAAAATGCTGCTGATCCATCAGCTGAGGGGCTCTGTGAAGGAAGCCAGGGTTTGAACAGCTGGGTTTGTACCAGCCCTCCTTCCCAGGGCACGGCCAGAGCCACCCCAGTGCTGTGGGACAGCTGGGACACAGCACGTGGTGGCTTCTCCCTGGGCTTGGACCTAGCCCAGACGTGTTCCTTAGGGACAAGACCTCATTCCCAAAGGGCATTTGGCCCCAAAATGGGATGGTTCCACTCCTTCAGCATCCCCCTGGCACCACGGGCATCCAGAAAGGGGCACCACAAGGAGCACACGGTGGCATTTGTGGCACCCAGGGAGCCCTGGCAGGGGGGAAAGCCAACAGAGGACAGGCAGTTCCTCAGGGAAGGATGGTTTGAGGTTTTCCCTCTCCGTTTCCTTGCTCAGGAGGGAAGAGCACACGGCTGGCAGAGCTTGTTCCCACATTTACCCACATCAAAGCTCTCTCAGAGCCTCTGTCTTCTGAATTTCCGAAAGGAAGGAGAGGAAAACAGAATCAGCAAACTGAGGAGCAGTTGGAGCTGCACTTGGGCTTAAAGAGGATTGATAAGTCTCCTCCACACCAGTAAATAATCAGACTTTGCTCCTTGCCCGGCGGTGGGAGCATCCCTTCTCCAAACACCTGCAATAAGACACTTGCAATTACTGCTTTGTCTCCTGGAAACTAGTAAATAATTCAAACAACCCTGCTGCTTTTTTTTTTTTTCCCTTCCCCCTTTTGTTTTTCATTTTAATTAATCCACATAGAATTTTGTCCTCCAAACACAATCACAGCAGCCCAGGAACAGCCAGCAGAGGATCTCATTACGCAGCTTCCCAGCCAGATCCTGCAGCCATTATTAATAGAGACTTCACCAAGTGAGGAATTAATAAACCCTGATGGCAAGGGGGAAGGGAAGCCCTCCTGGTGCACATCAGCCTCTCCTCTTGCCCCTGGGATGGCTGGTTAGAGGTGCCAGGGGGCTGCCATGCTTTAGGAACAGCCAAATCTGCCTCCTGCAGCCGAGTGTCACCATCCCTGTCAGTGCCGGTGGCCCAGAGGAGATGCTGGGTTCAAACCAAGGGGGGGAGTCAGCAAAGCTGGCTCAGCACACACAGGTCACTGCACAGCCCCTGGCACAGTCCAAGGGTGTTTTCACAGAGCTGTGCTAATCCCTCCTCTCTCTGCACACAGCAGGAGCGGCTGGTGCCTGGAGTGCTGCCTCCACCAGGAATTGCTCTCACCTGGGGGTGGCTTTATGGAGTGCAGACACACAGCACCCCCCGCCTCAAGTCCCTGCCCTGGGAGGAGGGAGCAGGATTGTGCCCCCAGCACCCCAGTGTGGGGTGAAACCCTGTGTCCAGCTGGTTTTGGGGGTTTGGATCCTGCCTCAGTGCTCAAACCCACATGGTGCCTGTGTCCATGAGTGTCCTGTGGTGAGCATCCATCCATCCATCATCCAACCATGCACCAACCCATCATCCATCCATCCATCCATCCATCCATCCATCCATCCATCCATCCCTCATCCATCCATCCATCCATCCATCCATCCATCCATCCATCCATCCATCCACCATCCATCCATCCATCCATCCATCCATCCCCCATCCATCCATCCAACCATGCACCAACCCATCATCCATCCATCATCCATCCATCCATCCATCCCCCATCCATCCATCATCCATCATCCATCCATCATCCATCATCCATCCCCCATCCATCCATCCAACCATGCACCAACCCATCATCCATCCATCCATCCATCCATCCATCCATCCATCCATCCATCCATCCATCCATCATCCAACCATGCACCAACCCATCATCCATCCATCCCTCATCCATCCATCCATCCATCCCTCATCCATCCATCATCCATCCATCATCCAACCATGCACCAACCCATCATCCATCCATCCATCCATCCCTCATCCATCCATCCAACCATGCACCAACCCATCATACATCCATCATCCATCCATCATCCATCCATCATCCATCCATCATCCAACCATGCACCAACCCATCATCCATCCATCCATCCATCCATCCCCCATCCATCCATCCATCCATCATCCATCCCTCATCCATCCATCCATCCATCCCCCCACCCAGGATCTGCTCTGTTTGACCCCTCAGAAGGAGAAAATGCCTCCTCCTTGGAGAACCCCCTGTTCCAGTGGGGTTTTCCTGACCCAGGGCAGTCTGGATGGGACAGGCAGGGACACAAGGGACACCCTTCTCCTGAGGGATGCTCCTGTAGGAAAATGCCAGCATTCCCTGGAGTAACTTGCAGAGGGAGCAGGCCCATCCAAGCAGGCTGGCACCACACCCCTGTTCCTGTCTGGATTTTCTCTGCCCAGCCCCAGGAAGGCTGTGCTGGCTGTGCAGGCTGTGAATCACTTTGGTTCCAGGGCTTCTCTGCCTTGATCAGCTGCACTTAGATAAACAGCAGTACATCAATAAGCAGCTCTAATTAGAGGTGTTAATAGCACTGGGAGCTGGGGGAAAGCACAGGAGGGAGAGCAGTTGGCAATGTAAGGAGAGGGAGGAGCAGAGAGACCTGGGATGCTCAGGGCTTTCCCTTTCTGCCTTAGGGGGGCTTGGCACACACCCCACGGGTGGGACAATCAAGGTCCAGGAGCCCCCATGCAATTGCCAGGGAAATATCCTCCATCCTGATTATCTTGAATAATTTATGCAGATGCTGTCATGCATTCATATTTCATGGGAGTCTTGCAAGGCTGTGGATGTTCACAACCATTTGCTCCCTTCCAGAAATCTCCATCAGGGAGGGGTGCTGGGAGCTGGAGTGGAAATTCCAGCTCAGGGACCTCAGCTCCCTGTGGCACTGGGGACAGGGCACGGAGCTGATCAGGGCAGCCACATTCCCAGGGCTGGGTTGCGCTCCTCCACCCCAGCATGCATCCCCCTGGGGACAGGGGACACTGGCACAGCAGCAGGGCTCCCTCCCCAGCCCTGATTCCCCAAAGCAAAGAGGCTCTGTGGTCCCATGGAGGGACTTGGGAAAGGGTCAGTGCCCACAGCCCCATCCCTGTGCCCAGGAAGCCTCTCAGTGATGCTGAGCAGGACAAACGGGCAGCAGCTGCTCCCAGGGTCCCTCTGTCCCCTGATGGGTGGGACACAGCCTGGGGCAGAGGGGCCCCAGGGTGGGCTGGGCATCCCTGCCAGCTCCAGCAGTTCAGTGCTTCCCCAGCAGCTGTCTCCCTGGAAACTGGAAGCAGGAAAGGGCATCACTTCCCTTTGGGAAAGGTGGGTGGACAAGCTGTGCAGCAATTCCTCCCAGGAATGGGGGTGGATGAAAGGCTGTGGCTCCTCTGCTGCCCAGCTCCAGGTGTGTCAGGCAGGATCTTTCCATCCCAGGGATCCTCCAGGCTGTGGAGGGGCAGGAGCCATTCCCACACCTCCCCCAGGGTGGTGTTATGTCTTTATACTAAAAACTACCTGTACAATGTTTACAATTACTTTCCAATACCCATCACCTGTGTTAGACAGTGAGCTTCTACTCTAAACCAATCTGTAAGTGCCACCATCACAGCAGAAGATGGAGGCCAAGAAGAAGAAGAAGGAGAAAGGCTGGACATGCCCAGATCCCTCCATCTTGCCCCCTGAACCCCCATTCTAAAAAACCCCAAAATCTACTTTTTCACCCCATGATAAATTCACTGTCATTCTACTTAAACTTTCATGGCTTGCAGATCTTTGTCTAAGGTTGGTAATTTGCTCCATGGGTCATAATCAAACCACAGGGGCATTTTGGGCTCTGTGCCAGGGTCTCTGAGCCCCTTGGCAGAGGTCTTGGCTGCTCAGGGCAGCCAGAGGGGTGTCCTGGGTCCAACACACATCTCCATCTGCTTTGGGGTCAGGAGGGATCAGTGCCTGGATTCAAGGCCACATGGGCAGGACACAGACACTGCAGGAAAAGCAAAGGACTTTGTGGAGAGCCAACAGAGCAGGAGGAAGAAGGAGCAGGAGGTGGACAATGAGGAGGAGAACAGATGGGGGTAAGGGGAAAATCTGAGGAAACCAAGAAGAGGTGCTGAGAGAGTGCTGGAGGAGGATGTGGCCTCAGGGAAGCCTGCCAGGACCCAGCAGAGCAGAAAGTCGATGCTAAAGCAAAGACACTGGATATTTTCATTCCCTGCAGCTCTTGCTCCTCAGAGGAGAGCGAGGAGGTCTGAAATGCAGGCAGAAATTCAGCCAGAGGCACTTCAGTCTGTTTGTTCAGCCTGTAAAACACAGGGAAGCAGAGCAGGGACAGGGAGGAATGGCACGTGTCCCCAGGCAGCCCCTGTGTCACACACCCCACACTGGTTCTGTTTGCTCTCCCTCTGGGCACACCCAGGGAGCCTTTGCTCAGTCCCAGCTGCCTCTGCCTGCAGCAACTCCCATCCATCTCAATTAATGAACCTTCCCCAAAAATGCACCAGAGGCCTCAGCTCCTGTGAGCAGAGAGAGGGGACACAGACAAACGTCCCCTGCCACATGGGGGTGGCTGCTTGAGCCTGGCCCATCTCACACTGACCACGGGCACATCCAGCTGCCCCACACTGGGCAGGGCACCAGCAGCACCAGCAGCAGCTCCACTGTGGCATTCACATCCTATGATAGAAAAATTCACATTCTATTCACAAATTCCATTCAAATTCACATTCTATGATCCCTTCACCCAGGGTTTTTCTCCTGGGAAGCTGAAAGGCAGCAAGAGAGGCCTCAGAGAAAAGGAAAACAATTCTTATCTCATTTGCTTCTCCTGTGTTGTGCTCATGTGGAATGTGTTTGGAGATTGTTTACCCAAAGGTGATTGTTCCATTGGATTCTGCTGGGAGTTGTTTTCACTCTTTGGCCAATCAGGGCCAAGCTGTGTTGGGACTCTGGAAAGAGTCACCAGTTTTCATTATTATCTTTTTAGCATTCTGTAAGTATCCTTTCTGTATTCTTTAGTATAGTATAGTATTCTTTAATATAACATTGAGCATAATAAAATATATTTAATATCAATTTTAATATTATATATATATAATTATATATACTATATATAATTATATAAAGTATATTTTATCTATAAAGTATATTATATATATTATAAACATATATAATATATATTATATACTATATTATATATAGTATATAATATACGTAATATAGTATATCTATTATAAATTATATAGTATATTATATATAAAAGTATGTTTTATATATTTATATATATAATATACTTTAATATAACATTGAGAATAATAAAATAATAAATTAGCCTTCTGAGAGCACAGAGTCAGATGCAGTTCTTCCCTGCCACAGGGCTCACTGTGAATTTTCAAAAGCTCCATCAGGGCTGGTCTCTGCCAGCAGCACCTCCCAGCCCAGGGAAGGAGCAGGCTGTGGATCCAAGCAGGAGCCTGGGGGCTCACCCAGAGCCCAGTTTCCTCCAGGAGTTCACATCAAGCTCAGTCAGAGCACTGGGGATTTATTAGCAGAGTTACTCCTGGGAGCAGCAGAACAGGCATCTGCTGCACCAGGAGCAGCACAGGGAGATTTTTTGGGGGGAAAAGCTGCTGGTTTAGCTCTGGGTGCTCAGCACAGGGTCACCCTCAGGACTGCAAAGGAGGCTAAAAGCCCTGCTGGCATCAAGTTAAAAAAACAGGAGGTGGGGAGACCACAGCTCAGCTCCAAACCCACAAATGAGCCTCTCTTTTTAATCTTTTCCAGGGAAATGGTTTCTCCAGGTTTTGTCTGGAACAGCCAATGAAACCCAAGGAGTTGCATCCAACTGCGAGGGGAAAAAAGAAATCCAGGTCTATTAAAAATTATGAAAGACACCTTGACAGTGTCCCTTTAATGTAATTAAAAACCTATTTAAAGGCATGCCAAATGTTTACTAATTAAACAAGCACTTAATTCTGTAGCCATAATGAAAAAAGTAATTGGGATACTTTGAGCAAATCCCAGGTTTTTAAAGAAATAATTACTTTATAGAAAATTAGTTACTAAATTAAACCATTCTTTACCTGCTGTTACTTTGGCTCCTTTTCTCATTTTTGTGCAGTTGGATCCTGAAATTACCTGGGGACAGATTTTTATCCTGGATAATGAATATTTCAAAGGACACAGGAAAAAAGATGAAAAGCAGGAAATGCTAGCAGGTGCCCAAATGTTAATACGGGGCTGGTGGACAAAGCATGGCTTGGTTGGCACAGACTGAAATGTGCCCTGGTGAGGGAGGTGCTCTGCTGGCAGATCTCCATCCCACCACCCTCTGCTCCCCTGCACTGCCACCAGGGCAAACCAGGGCCACCAGCTCGGGGACAAAGGTGGCCCAGCCCCTGAGCCGCTCTGCTGTGCTGTGTAGGGAGTGAACCCATCCCCTGAGGGGACACAGGTGGTGTTTGCCATCCTTGGAGGTGCCTGAAATCCACCTGGAACAGTCCTGGGACAGCTGCTGGTGGTGGCCTTGCTGGAGGAGAGGGTTGGACCAGGCAACACCCAAAGTTTCCAACATGATGCCTTGAGAAGGCTGACCCAGAGCAGAGGCTGGACAGAGTTAAAGAATAAATAGGGATTTATTAAAAGGCCTCAATGGATGCACCTTGGGCAGCACAAGAGCCCAGCCAGGGCTGCACCCAAGATGAACCAAAATGGTCACAAAATGCACGACCGGGCACAGGGGTCTCTCACTTGGATCAGTTCTGCTCCATTTGCATCTTGCAGTTCATTGTCCCATTCCAGCTTTAGCCCATCCAGTCCCATCCTTGTTTTTCTCTCTCCAGCCCACATTGTTTGTGCTCTTGGGCTGAGATTTGGATCATTTGTCCTTGGTGCCCAGCTGGAGCAGGAATTGTTTTGTCTCCCTGCTCTGTGCACAGAGCTCACCATCCCCTGATGTGAAGCTCAGACCCACACACTGAAGCAGCACAGAATCTGAAAAATAGAAAAGCCAAAACCTGAGGCATCAACCTCAGCCCCTGTGGGGTTCTGTGATGTCCAGAGGAGGAGGAGGGATGGTGCTGTAGGATCCCACCAGCCCTGCCTGCAAACCTGGGCTCCAGGCTCCGGTGCCATGGAGCAGTCAGGTCACATCTTTGTGCCCTCCTTGCAAAGCAGGGTTCCCCAGCTGAGATCACAGATTCCTCCGAGGTGGGACTGTGCCCTGGGTGACCACCTGCAGACCTGGCACACGTCCTGAGGTTTCCCAGGTGCTGCCACTGCAGGCAGGCAGAGCTCAATGTCCAAGCACGGGCTGGGTGGGGCCCTGCTCAGACCTTCTTGGTCTGTGACCACAGACCTTCCTGGTCTGCTGGAGTGCCCCTGCCCAGGGCAGGAATGAAATTATCTTTGTGAAAAATGCGTGTATTTTATGATTGGCTTTTCACAAATATTAAAGTGAATATTATATGTGTTGTGTTAGAAAGTAATGTTGTATTAATTCTCTTAAATACTGTGTTAAATATAGTTTTAGGTTATAAAAATTGTTAAAATAGAAACTGTGCTATGTAAGATGCTTTGTTTAAAAGAAAGGACTTGCAGTGAGATAGCAGCCACAGGACACCTCAATCTTTCAGAGAAAAAGAATTTATTGCCCTCTTATCAGAAGAAACGAACTTCTTCCCACCTCGAAGGTGCTGTTAGGATTAGAAGGAAGAAGTTGATGATGACCAGACAGAATCCTGTGTTTGAATGGCATTTATGCATCATGTATGAAGTGCATGGATAAGCAACAGGCTGTTGTTTTTAAGGGTTAATCCTCTGTTAACGTGGGTCCTTTTTCGGGCTCGTGCTGCCCAGAAAAAGGTACCCGGATGTCTGTAACTCTTTGTTTTTATTGTCTCATATTGTCCTAACTTAAATTGTCCAAATTATTATTACTCTAATTGTATTACTATTTTTATAACCATTTGATTACTATTAAACTTTTAAAATTTTGAAAACAAGTGATTGGCGTTTTTCACATCTTTAACGTCCCTCCAACCCAAATCATTCTGTGATTCAGAAGCAGAAAAAGAAAACCAAGCACTCCCAGCTGTGTCCTTCATACCCATCCATCACAGGAGGTTCTTTCTGTCTCCTCCTCCTGCAGACTCTCTCCAACACAGCCCTGGCCAAGACAAGGCACTCATTCCTACACTGGAGCACACAGCACTGAATTTAACATGGCTCCATCAACCACCCAGTGTGGGAAATAGTAAAGGGAAGAAGACTTTCAGAAAGCTGTGAAAATAGGCCTCAGAAATAGAAAGAGCACAGAACTTAGAGCTAGTTGTAGCTGCGAGGCCTGAAAGTAGAAAAGTTACAAGAGTACAGCAAGTAAGGACATGAAACAATAGTTTGAGTTTTAGACTTGGCTAAGATAGACTTTAAGACTGTAGAAAAATATGTTTAGCAAGATAGTAGAAGGTTTTAAGCTTAATAATGGAGTATTGTGTATTGTTAATAGAAAGCATACAAGTAAACATTGTGTGAAGCAGGTGTACATGTGTTTTAAAAGATTGGCTAGAACAATTACTGTTACTGCAACAGGCCAGGACCAGCTAAGAAATGACATAAACTCTATGCATTTACAGAAGGCTAATAATAATCTTTATTAAGAAGCCCATGTTTTTAGACCCTACTTTGTTACAGGTGAACTTGATTGGTCCTTTAATTAAAACACTATCACCATTGGTTAATTAAGAAACCACCCTTTGGTAAACAAATCTCCATAACACATTCCACATGTTCACACTAGGCGTAGCAAGATAAGAATTTTTTTCCCATTTTTTTTCTCTGATCTTCTCACAACCTTTCCCAGAGCAATGCCTGGGAGAGCTGCTGTTGCTCTCTGTGACCAGAGAGCTATTACAACAAATTACCTGTAAGCTTTAGCAATCTGTTATTGGCTAGAAAGTTTTTAAGATGCTCTGTAACAAAGAAATCTTTGGCTGCTGGTAACATGTGAGCTGTTGTCATCTTTCAATTGTCTCAGCCATGCAATGAGTCTGATGATGCAGTACAGCTTGTTAGGAAAATTAATGCACAAACACCAGAGGTTTATGTCCAAAAAGGAGACAGAGGAGTCCTTTCTGCCTTTATTTGAATAAAAGGAAGAGGCCATGGGGCATTCCGTTGGGATCTCTCAAATTTTTGGAGGACACAGCCTCCTTTTTATCCCAATTTCCTGGCTGCATTTCCCTTCTCTCTTTCCCCATTTCTGAGGTACTTGAGAGGTTCAGACTTCCTGAAATTCCTGATACCAAAGATTCCCCTCTAGTGTACAACCCTCCCTTTTCATTTTTAATTCTTATGGAATTTAGGGGTTTTTCTTCCCCATTGTTTCTTTCATCTTTCAAACCTACAGTTTATTTGTAAAGGCAAATATCTTTTTCCATTCACCAATCAGTGGAATCCTTCCCATTGTTTCTTTTTTCTCCCAGTGCTGGTTTTGTCTACCAGCAGACCCACAGCTGGTTTGGAAAGACAAATCCACCATTCCTCTCAAGCTCAAGGAATGTACCCCAGCAGTCCTGCCTCATTTGTGCAAACCTCCAACTCGTGCCCTTGTTTTCCAGCCAAGGTGCGCCTGCCTCAGCCTGTCAGCTTTACCTGGCTCCTCCCCAGGGCAGGTACAGGCTCTGAGCATCAGCCACTGATCTGAGGTGACACCAGGCTGGAGCCACAGTGAAGGCACACGGTGACCAAACATCTGTGCAGGAGGCAGCAGGGGCTGGCTCCCAGCTGTGGGGCTGCAGGGGCCTGGGATAGCAGATGGAGAGCCTGATTGCATTTGCTGATAATGGATTAGGAGGCTTTTCTTGGATCTCCACTTTCTCCTGCTTGGCCAGTTCCTTGAGGGGCTCTGCAGGGAGGCGTTACAAGAGATTTATTAACAAGATGAAGTGCAGTGCCAGGAAAAGCTGCTCCTGCAAAATGCACTTCCCCTCTCGTGTGCACAGGCTGAAAGCCACCCCATGTGGGAGCACTCAGCATCCTTTCCCCTCCAGCAGCTCTGCTCCTTCCCTCCCAGCTGCTCTTTCAGCACAGCAATGGGAAAATGCTGCTGTCCTTCCCCAGACACCAAGCAGCCTCCCAAAAGCCCTTATCTGCCAACAACAGCAAATATAAGTGCCTTAAAAGGCAGGAAAAAGAACCTGGGGAGGTGCAGCTTGTCCCCAGCACTGCCACAGCCTTTCCCTGTCACAGACACATTTTATGAAAAATCCTTTCCTTAGGGTTTTTTCTCCTGAGAAGCTGAGAGGCCTCAGGAACAAAATGTAAACAATGGTTATCTGCTGCTGTGGAATGCAACAGGTGCATCTGTGATTGGTCTCATGTGGTTGTTTCTAATTAATGGCCAATCACAGTCAGCTGGATCGGACTCTCTGTCCGAGACACAAACCTTTGTTATTCATTCTTTCCTATTCTATTCTTAGCCAGCCTTCTGATGAAATCGTTTCTTCTATTCTTTTAGTAGAATATATAATATATTCTATAATATATAATATATTTTAGTATAATATATAGTATATTCTATTAGTATATATATCAGGGAAGCACTGAAACTGAAGAACGTGTTGCTGGCCAGCAAGTCTGAATAACCCATTTGTGAAAAACGCCAATCACTTGTTTTTGAAATTCTAAAAGTTTAATAGTAATAAAATGGTTATTAAAAATAGTAATACAATTAGAGTGATAATAATTTGGACAAATTGAATTAGGACAATATGAGACAATAAAAACAAAGAGTTACAGACATCCGGGTACCTTTTTCTGGGCAGCACAAGCCTGAAAAAGGACCCACGTTAACAGAGGATTAACCCTTAAGAAAAACAGCCTGTTGCATATTCATACACTTCATACATGATACACAAGTTCCATTCAAACACAGGATTCTGTCTGGTCATCATCAGCTTCTTCCTTCTAATCCTAACAGTGCCTTTGAGGTGGGAAGAAGTTCGTTTCTTCTGATAAGAGGGCAATAAATTCTTTTTCTCTGCAAGATTCAGGTGTCCTGTGGCTGCTATCTGGTGCAAGTTCCCCATTCCCTTCTTTAAAAAATCCTACTAAGTTCTTATTTTAACTACAAAAGTTACCTTTTAATTACAAGACTACATTTATCATATTATTAAAATGTTAATACAGCACTACTAATCAATACATCAAACTACATATGGTAAATATCTGCATAGAGCCATATAATATGCACTTTTCACACCATTTTTACCTATTTTCCCCTGAATCTGATCGTCCAAGCACTGATCCACCTCACACTGCCCCAGACATGGGCTGTTTTAGCAGCAGTGCCACCCTGCAGGTGAGGAAGCCAGAACCTGTCCTAAGGCACCTAAGGCCAGCAGAGGAGGCAGTGTGACCATGTTCACACTGGTTTTCAGATTGGGGAAGAGATGAGGATCTGACTCCATGTTTCAAAAGGCTTGATCTATTATTTTATGATATATATTATATTAAAACTATACTAAAAGAATAGAAGAAAAGGTTTCATCAGAAGGCTAGCTAAGAATAGAAAAAGAAGGAATGATAACAAAAGCTTGTGTGTGGGACAGAGAGTCTGAGCCAGCTGACTGTGATTGGCCATTAATTAGAAACAACCACATGAGACCAATCACAGATGCACCTGTTGCATCCCACAGCAGCAGATAACCATTGTTTACATTTTGTTCCTGAGGCCTCTCAGCTTCTCAGGAGGAAAAATCCTAAGTAAAGGATTTTTCATAAAAGTTGTCTGCCTCAAGGCAGAATTAGGAATCCAAAGCTCAGCTCACCAGACTGACCCAGCTGGACCACAGAGGGACACAGCCCAAGGTGACTCTGCTCAACCTTTGGGACAGAGGTGACCACAGCTCCCTGCCAAGCAGGAGCTACAGGGGAAGGAAGGGCGAGGGAAGGAGAGAAAAACTGAAGGAGGAGGCAGACAAGAAGCGAGGAAAATAAAGGAGAGGGAGCAAAGCAGGTGAGTACAGGGGTACAGGAACCTCCTGGTGCATGGCTATGCTTCACTACAAGGGAAATTATAAATTAGCTTTTTATGAGAGGAAGGATACAGAGCACACCACGTGTGGGAGCCTGACAGCACCTCAGAATCCATATTCTGAGAGATCCACCAAGTGCAGGTGAGGTCAGAGCAGTTGTGCTGCCTTTTAGCAGCTCCATGAGAATGAAGCCCTTGTCCTGTACCCTGATCTCCTTGAGGAGTGGTGTTGGACTGTCTGGTCCCCAAATGCCATTGCAAAACCCCAGCACAGAGGAGGTTCAGGGACAGAGCCCAGCAAGCCCTGGATCTCCACCAGCTCGTGGGATATGTGCAACAAATGAGGCTGCAGATGGAGGAGTTACACCAGGCTGCACTGGAGCTCTTCCTGCATCCCTGTCAGACCCAAGGATGAAAGATGAACTCAGCAACTCAGCCACCATTGATCTCAGCTGGCTGAGGGCTGCCTCTGCAGCTCAGATCCAGGCACAGGCACCACTTAGCCCAGCCAATTTCCTGTGCTGATGCTTCACCCCGGACCCTGGCAGGACAGAGCCATCAATTTCAGAGGCTGGGATTGTCTTTCCTGGAGATAAGGGGGAACCAAGTCCTGCTTCAGGAGCTGTATGTGCCCAAGAGGGGAATGAACTCTGCCAGCAAGTGCTGCTAAAGCCAGCCTGGCTGGGATGACACCAGAGCTGTGTGCTCAGCCAGCTCATCCATGGGTCTGGCTTGGATGGAACACAATTCCTTGGGTTTAATTGCCAGGAGTGGCCAGTGAGAAGAGGCTTCTGTCTTGGTTTGAACAGACAGGTGTCTACTAAGGAAGGCAGGAGCCTCCCCTGAAATGGAAAATGTAAACCTCCTACCTCTGAATTATTATAATTTTGAAATTAAGAAATTCTCAGGCAAAGATATGGGAATGGGAATAACAGTTCTTTAATAGGAAAATTAAAAATACAAATGCAATAGTACAAAAAAGAAAACAAACAGAGTCAGAGCAGGCCCTGCCCCCTGTGTGTCAGGGGGTGTCACAGCCCCATCCCATGGGGGCTCAGCCCTCCTGCAGTGCCAGCTGTGGCTCTGCTGCACAAGGGGGGAGTTTTCCTCTGCAGCTCCAGGGCTGCTGCAGATGGGCCTGGGCTCCCTCTGGCAATGCAGGGCAGCAGAAAGCTGCTCCTCTGGCAATGCAGGGGGCAAAGGCTGCTGTGCTGTGCCAGGCTCAGATTGGATCCAGGCAGGAATGCTTGGCTCCTCCCTGGGCAGAGCATCTCCCCATGGGATGCTGGAATTGGATCAGCCCTGCAGGGACACTCCCTGGCCATGGACAGCAGAGATCTCCTGGAGGGAGGGTTGGCTGTGGGAGAGATAAAGAAAAAACTGCCCCAGGAACAGCAGAGAACTGCCCCAGCTCTGACAGATGGCAACAGAATACACACTCAGCACATCTTGCATTTCCAACCTGAGACATCCTCAAATGCCCAATCAGAGCAGTATTGTGCCCACTGATCTCCACCCAGCTGGCCATGAACTCCAACCCAAAGCCACAACATCTCCCCATCCTTTCTGTGTTCTTCTTACACTTTCCCTCTCCCAACATGTCCTCACAGCCGGGAGGATTTGCTCCAAAATCCAGCAGAGAGCAGCCCAGCCCCACAGCTCTTCCAGCTCCTCCCTTGGGGTCCCACCCGAGCTGTCCCTAAATCCAGGACCTGCAGTCTCCACAGCCATTCAGACAGGGACAGCAGCTCCTGCTGGCTCTTAGTGGAGCAAGGAGTTACCTGCACACACCTGGCTGCTGCTGCAGCTGCATCTGCCCCTCTCCCAGCCCAGCAGCAATTCCTGCTTGTGGCATTTTCAGAGACCCCCGTCGTAGGGAGGAAATGATGAATCTGACTCCATGTTCTCAGAAGGCTAATTTATTATTTTATTGTCTATATTATATTAAAGAATGCTGCACTATACTATACTAAAGAATACAGAAAGGATACAGACAGAAGGCTAAAAAGATAATAATGAAAAACTTGTGACTCTCACCAGAGCTCCAACACAGCTGGCTGTGATTGATCATTAAATAAAAACAATTCACATGAAACCAATGAAACAATCACCTGTTGGTAAACAATGTCCAAACACATTCCAAAGCAGCAAAACACAGGAGAAGGAAATGAGATAATTATTGTTTTCCTTTTTCTCTGAGGCTTCTCAGCTTCCCAGGAGAAGAAATCCCGGTGAAGGGATTTTTCCAGAAAATGTGACAGTGACACCGGCTCTGTGTCCTGTCACAGCAGAACAGGACTGTTCACACCTAGAGCCTCAAAGCAAACAACATCACTTTGCTCCTTTCCTTTGGCTCTGTACAAAACACACAACAGAGAACTCAATTATAAACTAAGCCCATCTTCCATCTGTGCTGTGCCACACCAAAGAACTTATTAATGACAAACAATTATAATTACTGACACAGAGGTAACTTCAGAAACTCCACCAGGGCAGCTCGTGTTTGGGAGCAGCAGTATCCCACTAAAATCCCATTCTGGGCACTTCAGTGGGATGCAGGACACCCTTTGCACACACCCAGGACAACCTGCCCTCACTCAAGCCTCTCCCTGGTTTCCAGTACTGAGGAATTGGCTCACATCCCTCAGCACAAGGTCTGAGAGCCCTTCTGCTATTTCTGTGGTCATTAATTATGACAACTGGGTCTCTATCAGGGTTTTACAGGCTGGAAGGTACAACAGCTAATTAACATTGTGCTCCTGGTCCCCACAACCTCCCAGCTGAGCCACAGCTCTGCCAAAAGACTTGCTGGAGAGAAGGAAGCAGGAGACAGGGGGAAAAAAATATAAAGAAAGACCGAAAATCATCCTGGCTCCCAGCCCAAACCTTTCTCTTTTAAAGATGCATTTCAAGAATCTGCTGGCTGGTAACCTCCCTGAGTTACAAGGGAGGCTGCTTGTCAAGGGCTGACCTGAGCTGGATTTAATTGGGAGCCAGCTGGAACGAGATGCAAGGGGCACCTTGGGGAGGCTCCCTGGAGGGCGGCAGAGGCTGGGAACAGCCACCACACGAGCAGAGAGCACCCTCTGCAGCCACAGGCACAGCCTGGACCTGGATGGAGAGCCCCAGGCTGTTCACAGCTCCAGGCAGCTCCCAGGACTGGGGATTTACAAACTGGATTAGCTGGGAGCCGCCAGCTGCTGATGCCAGCTCCTCCTCTGAGGCTGCTCGTTGCCTTAGGCACAACCACTGCCTTTCTTTCAGTGGTTTCAAAATTTTCACTGCCTTCAAAATTCTCCTCTTCTGCAATATTTATTTCCTGCATGAAGTTGTTTTTTTTTTTTGCGGGGAACTAATATATTAATAGAGGAAAAACAAATCAAATATTCTCCAGCAGTACTTTCCAGTAAAAAATATTGATGAGTTTCCACATCTAAGTATTATCAATATCTTAAGCTTTTAATTCCACCAGAAACAAAACAACTCCATTTGAGAGTTTCAGTCAATGACTTGGGAACATTATCATTCTTGCTAAATGTAGCCCTTCAGGAAAATATTGACCATCAAACTGCACTTTCAGCTGTTTAAAGCTACCCAGGGCATTCCCACTCCTTTATTCCAGCCTGAGCACCTGTCACCTTCCTGCTTCACCACCAGCTGAAAAGAAGTTTAATTTTTAATGGAGCAACATGACCTTTCTTTCCCCTCCAGATGAAGTGACACGTGTTCCCACAGAGGGAAACCAAACCACACCACGACATGCTGTGAGTTCAGAAGGCAGTGAAGACACAGAGAGCTCTTCCTGTGCTCTGCACAGGGCCAGCTCACAGGTTCATCCTCACAGACAGGCAGAACCCAAGCTTTGCTGGTCCCTCAGTGCTGCTACCTACCAACACATCATCATTTCAGAGCTCCTGGTGGCCTGAATATGAAAAATAATCCTCTTGTTTTCCTCCTACATATTTTAGCACTCCCCCCTGCTTCTCACCTGCCTTGTTACCAACCTCTCCTGACCACATGTTGCTGCAGCCTTGGGCTCCCTCACAAACTGAAACCTTTGGCTTTGATCCTGCAGTGAATCCACACCCACAGTGGGGGTGAGCTGCTGTTGGAAAGCCAAGAAAATACATAAATACATGCAAATATATTTTTTTCCCCCACAGTTCAGACTGGGGTGTGTAAAACTGCCCAGTTTATGCCCTCAGAACCCTTTCACCAGCCCTGTCACCAATGCCAAGCAAAACCTCCCCTGCCTGGTGAAAGAAAAAGCTCAGAGTGGGTGAAATAAGGGTCTGGTTGTCCATGGCCTTGTGCCAGCCCCAGGAATGCATCCATGAGCCTGGAGTTCCACCCACAGCAGACCCACTGGGTTCCCCAAGCACACCTGGCAGGTTGAGCTGCCCAACACCTGGGGCAGTGCCACCCCAGCAAGGACACAGGGTGCCCAAACAAGCACCTTCACTAACAGCATGAACACACCAGGGTAAACTTCAGCACAAAGCTGTTTTATCCAGGAAAGAAGCCTTGAACATGAACTTTTCAGCCTTGAAGCATCCTAAGCTTTTCAGCCTTCTAAGGCATCCTCCCCTCGCAATTTCCACCACTGGTGGTTTATTTGTTTGCGGCACAACATCATAAACATTTCTACCAGCTTGCAAACTTAAAATCCAATTGCTTTCTGCATGAAGTAAAGCCCAGCATGCATAATGCCCTCTCCTTCCCTTGGAGTCATTTTCCTTCTGGTAGTCCTGGGTTGTAAGATATGTGTGTGTTCTGTTGCCATCTGTCAGAGCTGGGGCAGTTCTCTGCTGTTCTTGGGGCAGTTTTCTTTATCTCTCCCACAGCCAACCCTCCCTCCAGGAGATCTCTGCTGTCCATGGCCACTGAGTGTCCCTGCAGGGCTGATCCAATTCCAGCATCCCATGGGGAGATGCTCTGCCCAGGGAGGAGCCAAGCATTCCTACCTGGATCCAGTCTGAGCCTGGCACAGCACAGCAGCCTTTGCCCCCTGCATCCCCAGAGGAGCAGCTTTCTGCTGCCCTGCATTGCCAGAGGGAGCCCAGGCCCATCTGCAGCAGCCCTGGAGCTGCAGAGGAAAACTCCCCCCTTGTGCAGGATCCCTGCTGCAGCAGAGCCACAGCTGGCACTGCAGGAGGGCTGAGCCCCCGTGGGATGGGGCTGTGACACCCCCTGACACACAGGGGACAGGGACTGCTCTGACTCTGTTTGTTTTCTTTTTTGTACTATTGCATTTGTATTTTTAATTTTCCTAGTACAGAACTGTTATTCCCATTCCCATATCTTTGCTTGAGAGCCCCTTAATTTCAAAATTATAATAATTCAGAGGTAGGAGGTTTACATTTTCCATTTCAAGGGAGGCTCCTGCCTTCCTAGCAGACAGCTGTGTGTTCAAACCATGACACCTGTGTCTGTGGAACTGGGAGTGTGGGCAGGGACAGTCCCACACTGATCCCACTGAACACCCTCGGGTGCTCAGCCCTGTCCCTGCCAAGGGCAGCGCTTCGTGTCTCACTGACACGTCTGAGAATCAGCAGAATTAGGCTCTTGTCAAGTATAATTATTATAATTACTCATAAATGCCATCAAGATGTGCCTGTGATCGCTGCTCTCTTTCACTTGCAGCGGGGTAAGGGTGGCAGATGAATGCAAGCACTGGAACACTCATTTTTCAGGCTCACTCGTGTCCTATTTTCTCCAAAACTTCCAATTACAGCGCAGGTGCCTGTTGAATCCCAGCCCTGCAGGGAGGAAGAGCAGCCAATTCCATGGCTGGGTCACCCACACACAGAGAAAACACTGAGGTGGGAGCAGCAGCTGAACGTGTTGGGTTTGCTCTGTGTCAGGCTGAGCACAGTGACACCACATCAGTCACTTGTGCCCTTTACAGATATTTTATAGGAATAGGTATAATGGGAAGAAAGGCATTTTAAGAAGTTTGGCCTGCAAATTTTAAATGAGCATTTGGAGAAATTGCAGCCAGGGAAAAGGCTGAGCACTCCCTGCTGTGCTTTCCTCCATCAGTCACACGCTGGGAACAGAGCAGGGACACTCCAGCAGCTTCTGATTCTCTCCACTCCCCTGATTTCAGCCCAAAAAACTCAGCTCAGAGTTATTTCCAGCTGAGGAAACACCTCCTCAGCACCATCACTCAGCTCTGGAGCTGTGAAACTAATGCTCTGTCAGTCACAATTTTGTGAGCACAAAACAAACAGTGATGTATGGTGGCAAAGCTCCTTTCAACAGCTGATTACACAGATAATAACCTGTTTGGTTTTAGGGGGTTTAGGGTTGTTTTTTACACAGATTAATAATCATAAACTCAGCAGGTCAGGCATTACCACAAGATGAGTGCCTCTGACAACAAGCACTGCATTTAGAAAGGATGCTTAATTGAAGCTAATTTCACTAAGTGACCTCAAATAGCAATTTCCTTTTCATGTGACAGAATGACTAATTTATTTTTTTTTCATTTAAGGCACAAACCTTCTATTTTTTCCTCCCTTCATGATTAACTTTGAAGTGCAAACTCCTGAATCTCCTTTTATCCAAAACTCAAAGGGCTGTGCACAGCAAAAGTTAACCTGCAAGGTTCTTTTCTATGGTTCTTTTCTATTTGTTCACATAAAGGATTGTACAGTCAGGTATTGAATACAGATTCTTCCCCTCAGAAATCAGAATGCCAAGGCCATCCAAAGATCACACTGGTGAAACCACAGTGGATTTTGGCCCATCTGCAAATTACTAAGTCTAGAGGGAAAACTGCAGCAGGCAGAATTCATCTGCACTGGTCTCCTCCTTGTTACCCTGAGCAGCTTCACCCCTGCAATTGAATTATTTCATGTATTACCCAGCCAAATGAGAGGCAGCTGTCACCATGATATTTTCTGAAAAATCCCTTCCCCAGGATTTCTTCTCCTGGGAAGATGAGAAGCCTCAGCTTCTCCAAGTTCTGCTCCTCTGGAATGTGGTCTGGAGATTGTTCATCCAAACATGTGAGTTGTTTTTAATGAATGGCCACTCACAGCCAGCTGTGTCGGACTCTATGAGTCAGTCATTTTATTATTCATTCTTTTCTAGCCTTGCCATGGTCCCTTTCTCTTTCTTTAGTATAGTATATAATTTCTTATAATATATAGTATATAATATATAATATAATATAATATAATATAATATAATATAATATAATATAATATAATATAATATAATATAATATAATATAATATAATATAATATAATATAATATCAGCCTTCTGAGAACATGGAGTCAGATTCTCATCTCTCACCTCATCCTGGGGACCCTCACAACACCACAAGGCAGCAGAGCTGTTCCCTGCTGCTCCCTCCATTCCCCTCAGTTGCAGGATGGAGCCTGTACTGAATCCTGACTTTGAGCCTGGACAAAGCCCTCCACAGCCACATTTAAATTTAGATAAACAGGACACAATCACCCCATGATTGGTTTTCTGAAGTATTTCAGACCAGACCACTCAAGTTAAAAGGAAAGTAACTGAAATAGTGGGAAAGGATACTGGGAAATGAAACAAATGAAAAAAAAAAAAGGTCAAACCAACATTTAGACACTTCTCAACAACAGCATGGGTTTCCTTAGGATGGGCTCTCAGACAGGACAAGGCTGAAGCAGCCACTGGTTTCCCTGAGACGTTTCACTGGTGTGCCTAAACCAGAATGAAGCATTTCCAAAGGGCTCCTTAGCCCAAAACCAACCACTTCATTTCCCTGAACTGGCTCTTACAAACCAGTTCCAAGAGCCATCAGTTCAGACTGACTCCCTCCCCTAAAACAGTGACAAGAGCAATCCCGACAACTTAACGAGCCTACTAACAAAAACAATGTCTGTAATTCGCTTTTATTTGCGTGCCTGTGACCATGAAAGGAAGAGTCAGTACATTACTGGAAATCAGAGTTCCATTAGGGATAATTATTGTGTGAGCCAGCTCTCAATTATCACCAATTATCAGCCTAAGGACCTACCTTTTAAAGGTAAAAAAGTTGCCATCATTTAGACTTCTGTTCAGCGTCAAAATGTAAATAAAAGAGAAAGGAGAGCTTGGAGGAAGACTCAGCAGCTGAGATAACCAACTTAACA
Organism: Calcarius lapponicus; assembly: GCA_039654755.1. NCBI lineage: Eukaryota > Metazoa > Chordata > Aves > Passeriformes > Fringillidae > Calcarius > Calcarius lapponicus. Next base: position 4,229,599 of record CM077479.1, read on the forward strand.
GAGGCAGTATGGACTAAATAGAAATCTCAATTTCTAATGCACAAACTCAATTGAACAAAGCACCCCCTTCATGTGCCCACTGAGACTAATTCCCACTTCCAGATTTGCTCTTTATTGCATTTTAAGGATGTTTTCGCCACTCTTATTGGTGCTTCTCTGTGGTACTAACTCAACCTCTGAAAATAAATGTATAAAGGCACCATTCTGAATTTATCCATGATAATCATGAGTTGAATCTTGCTTTTGAACCAGCATGGTCCTATCAGAAGGGCAAGGTGCTTGTAAAGCAGCAAACTTCCCAGTTCAGCTCCATCTCTAAATTATTATCTTTTATTATTTCTACCTGCATGTTAGACAGGGATCAAGGAAAACACGGTATTAACTGCTGTTGCCATTTAATTAACATTTGTAGGTCTCCAAGGAAAACAGATGTGTGGATAAAGCCTTCAAACACACATTTCACCAGGAAAATTAATGGTTGTGATGGTGAGGTTGTGCCTTGACTAACACCCTTGCTCAGCTGGGGTCCAAGGTGGGTGTTGTGGCTCCTGGCACGACGCTGAACATTGCATTTCCTATTTATACTGACAGCAAACAATTCATGTCTGCCCTAAAATACAGAATTTAGTGCTCTGCTCACACACCCTTCTGTGCATTAATTGCTGGCACTTAGGCTGGAGTCCAGGGAAGCACATTCATCAGCTGAAGCAAACTTGTGGAATTCCAAGAGGGTCTTGGAATTAACTCAGTGGTCCTGAACTTATGGCCTTGTACACTTGAATTATTTTTCCATAAATCACAGCAAACCCCACCAGGAAGTTCTGTCTCCAGTACATTTTAAAATGGTCACAAACATTCAAAGAACTCACCAGCACAAGGTTTCTTGTTTTTCATAACTGTACCACAGAAGGGTTGCTGCTAAGATAGGGACCTTGGTTAAGGATTTTTTGGGGTTCTGGTTGTTTGGGATTTTTTTATACCCCTTAAGAGTTTGGCAGTACCTGCACAAAATTATAGATTTGAATAATTTTTTTTAGAATTAGTTTATAAATGGTTCTCTTATTTATCTCAGCTTGCTAACATGGATTGTACCTAATTAAATTAACACAAAAGTAATTAAATTACACAAAAGTAAAACCACATCATTAATTAGGAAGTCCACAGTTCTGGAAATTCTCAGTCCATGCATCCATATATCAAAATGAAAACCAACTGGCAAGAGAAAATACAGGTATGTTTATATGAGATTCATTGAAGGCTAATTTGTAGCAGTTTATTTGGCACTCAGCTGTCAAGAAAAGCAGTTTTCATTTCCTGTTTAGCATTTGTTTGAAAAACATGAGGATGTGATATTAAATCAAGATAATAAACCTTAGTAACACCCTAAAAGAATGAGGGGAAAAAAATGAAAGAGGACTTTTTAATAAACCAAAGCAACTTCATGTATAATTTTGCTTATAGAGATGAAATCTCTAATATAAAAACAAACCCACAGATACAGCAAAATCCTTCTTTTCAAATCCCTCTTTATTTAACAGTGAGTTCCCAATTCAGATTAACATGAAATTGTTCAAAGGCCACTGAGGTGAAATGAAGGGGCTGCAGCCTCATGGTTGGTAAACGCTGATTAACAGATTAAGAAATGGAATCATAAATGGATGTCAGTGTAACTGTTCATTATATTGCTACACCAAAAATTTCAACCAAATGAACAGCTGTGTACATTAGAGAGGATTTTTCACCTCTTGGCATATTAAAGAAATATGAATAAGTGAAAAGCAATCATGTCATCAGCAGCCTGAATAACTGAGGCCTCTCTATTCAGATCAAATGTCAAAAGCAATACTTATATAGTTAATTGTAAAAACGAATAGCTATCCATGATGCAGCTTGCAGAGTGCCATGATTTCTTGTAAATCTTGTCACAGAGCAATAATATTTCCCTTTAATGACCCTATAAATAGTTCTGAGCAGCCTTCTAAGATTATCTGATACTGAGTCAGACCAGAACAGAGAAAAAGAAAAAAGTAAAGCATCAGATTCACAGAGGTACTGAAAACCCACAAGTCCTTGCTCATTAGTGTCCCTCTGAGTTGGTTTCAAAATGCTTTTTGAAACTACATAAACTTAGCACTTTAAATTTCTAATAAAATAATTCATATAATTCCTATATGGCAAATGAACATCACAGAAGTTCATTATTAAAAGGGGTCAATTTAAAAAGCAACCTCATGAGAGCCATAACCTACTTATAATTAAATGACATTGTTTAAAAAGCACTTACAAGTTACTCATCACAAGATCCAAGAATCATTTTTTTCCCCAAATACACTGTAAGAAAAAATTGCTCCTTCTGAACTTTCAAGTCCTCTCATTAAGGTGATGGGGAGAACAGGGTTTGGAGGAAAAAAAAAACCAGTAATTCCCTATTTGGGGAAAAAAAAAAAAAAAAACCCTCTTTATCCCTTTTGGTACTCTGCAGAAAATGCAAATGTGTAGCAACAAGAGAATTTTAATCAGTGGCAGCACCCTTTAATCCACACATTGGTAGTGCTCAGTATATAAAAATCATATGCTTCAAATTGTAGGATAACAGGAGTGGGAGAGAGAGAGGCTTTGCAGTGCTGCTGGTCCCATTAATCACATATTGATTGAGCACTGAATGCTTTTTCAGGCTGCCTGACAGATTGGAATGGCTCCGGTAACCCCTCACTCAAATCCACGTTCTGCCTCATTCTCTTTTACATCATTCATTAAATCTCCTGGGAATACACACAAACCTCTCTCTGCTGCTTGTCCTCACAGATTTCTCAGCTTGCTGGATGTTCAGGTGCCCTCTAATCCCCCCATTAACACCTTGCTGATCTCACAGCAAAAACCTGCTCTGAATTTAAAAATCCCTTTCTCTATCCCTGGGAATTTAAAAATCCCTTTCTCCATCCCTGTAAAAAGATGCCCCGAGGCTGTTTGGCTGTGCTCCACTTGTGACACTGCTCCTGGAGAGCAAAAGTGACAGCAAATGTCACAGGAGATGCCACCCTCCCTCCCCAGGGTTAACCTTGGGAGCTCCTACACGGTTACAACACGTGGGAGCTACTGACATGTAAAACAGTCATTTTAAATTTGTCTTTAAAGACAAGGCATTAACATTCTGACTGGGCATAAAAGAAGGTTGGTGAATTGTACTTTTCTGAAAATAGCTCCATGGAGTGTCTAAAAACACCTCCTGAGTGTTCCATGCCTGCTCTCTGCCCACCAGACAAACACAACTGCACGCACTGCAGAGTTTTATGTAGGCAGATGAAGTCAGGATGAGCTGCAGTCACTGCCTGTTGCATCACCTCGAACAGTTCTGGATTGAAATTTAGTTACTATGCCTGTAACCTTGCTTTCCTATTTGGTGGAGTAAGATTACACTTCAATAACACTTCAATTTTCCCAAAACAGACTGAATAAAACAACTGGGGACAAGTGTTTCAGGTTATGCATTGGAATAAACACTGCAACATAATTCTGACAGTTCCCATTCTGAGACTATTTCTATTTTTTAAAGTTGTTTTAGTGCTCCCATCACAGATTTTCATCATTGATGAAAATGCTACTGAACTCAAAAGAATTATTTGGGATTCTGGGAGGGAAGCTGTGGATTATGGTTCCTCCATGGATTATGGTCCTTCATAAAGCAATACCCTGAGGAAGGTTCAGCACCTTTCCCAACACAGCTCAATTCTGAGATGCTGAGCCAGAAGCTGTTTTCCACCATCAATATTTCACCTTGGGATCCCATCCTTAAGATAGCCAAGGGTGATTTCTTCAAATTCTTGTAAAAATCTATCATGTCACACTATAACCTGATTGATTTCCTTACAGAAAAAATAATTAAAAACACCAAACCCAAAAAAGCCCACAACAGAAAAAAACCCAACCAAACAAAAAAAAAAAAAAACCCATGGACCTGACAACTTAAGCACATAAAATAGATTAATAAACAAATGGTTGGGAAACAAGGAGCTGAGGGATACAGAATAAGGCAACATTTCCCACAGAAATACTTCCTCACATCTAATTGTTGAAAAATTCAATGCCAAATTGATTTCTCAGCTGTGCAAACATGATCTGCAATATAATCTACCTTATAAAAATATCACTCATTCAATACAGGAATTCAAATGTCTGCAGAACTCGAACATAGGAAAAATAATTTAAGGGACAAAACCCCAAACTAATTCTGTAGTGCATGGTAGAGTGAAATTAGGCAATTACATTCTGTAAGGGACATCTCAGAAGAGAATTGTTCAATACATGGGTCCCTACATTTCCTTCCATTCCCAATACCAGATTTTTAACAACACAATACCACGCTCAGATGGCCAAAGCAAGGAATAAAAACCTTTCAAATGTGGCTTTTTTTTCCCCCTCCTGTTTCACATTCAGTTGGACTGAAGCAGCAGCTTCCTCCAGCTCAACCTCTGCAGCAACTTTTCACCTTTTTCACACTTCCCAAACCCCATGTGCTGTTCCTCCTGGCACAGGGATCAGATGCTGCTGTAGTCAGAGCCACGGGCAGCCAGGGCTGCTGCTGCTCCCCACTCCACAGTGAAGAAGGTGATTGTTCCAAAGAATCCCACCAGCACCATGATCAGGAGCTGCCACTGCAGCAGGAAATAGTTGCTGTAGAAGTAGGCAACTGCAGCACAGATGGACTGAGAGGAAAAACAAAGGGAAAAGATTATCAGTGGAGATTTCCAGGCTGGTGCTGCTACAGAAGGATTATCAAAGTGACAGAGAGACAGTTTAATATGAAGCTCTCAGAATGCTTTTGTAGTAGACAGAGAATCTTAAGGCTTCATTATACCTCAACATATGTCTCAGCATGTCCCACAACAGATTTAGTTTTTACTTGTTATTTAAACAGCATTCAACTGTAGAAAATGATCACCAGACTCCAAAGTGTTTGTAGCATTGCAAGCTGGTATTTCAAATGGTAAAACCACTACCAAAATCTCTGGTATTTCTAATCACTTTGTCTAGAAATAACACAGACAAAGCTTTAAGAAACTGTTTCCAGCTTCACAAAATTATTTTTCACCAAAATTCAGCATGAAATAATTTGCAGAAACATTTTTCTCAGCTGATTAAAAAGCCCAACCCAGTATTTCAGCAACATCCCAACAATCCTACTTCCAAAAAGCTGTGTTAGGCAATACCTGGACAAACTTAAAGATGGCAAAGGCAGGAGCACTGTCCTCTGAATACAGGAATCCCAAAATGCTGAGGAGCTGGGTGTTGAAGCAGCTGTCCCCCAGCCCCAGAAGGAAGCTGCAGAGCATGGCCACCTCTTTGCTGAAGGAGAAAGCAATTCCAATTTAAAAGCCATTCCTTCAAACAGCTCACACCTCTATAAGTGTTTCTGGCAGGCTTATTTGGAAAGTGGGAATGGAAGAAAGTTATCACACTTTTAATTTCCCCAGAAAAGAGCTGGAAATGCCTGACTTGGCAAAGGGAGTAATTTCATCAGCTTTAATTTCTTGAATGCCAAGACTTCTGTTACTGTTACCTGCAGTCAATTCCACACTGAATTAGAATCACTAAAATAAGGGTTTAGTGCTTGGAGCCACAAAACCCACAAAGCAGTGATTAAAAGCTGAGGCACATGGTGAGTTCAAAAATCTGCAGGAATGTTAGAGAAATACCAATTCATTTGGCAGAAAAATACTCCAGCTAAGACCAGTCACCTGCACAGGCACAAATGCTTAGAACTGCAAGTTAGCAGCTGGGTCTGCAAAACTGACAGTACAGGATTTTCACATAAATTGGTAAAAATACAGCCCAAAAGAAAGTTGTAATGATGAGATAAGAAAGCTTTCTATATTCTTCCCCCAAACACTGAGTGCTCTAAGGGACAGGCTGCAGTCACACCAAGTGGAATTTGACAATAAACACTGGAAGATTTTAAAAACCAGTGCAACAGGGCAAGGCTGGTGCTCTTTGATGTAAAACTGAGCCCAAGACTGTTATAAAATAAACTGAATTCTTAACACCCACTACAATAGATGCTGGTCTTGCTATTGTGCTACATGTCAGAAGCATCAGTTGTCAAGTGACACAACTGCTATTATTCATCCCCAGGCGTTTTATTCTTATGCCATTCAAGTTCCTAAATTGGGTGCACACTGGTGGAATATCTACCTTTAAGAAAAACAGAATTCCTGAAAGCTTCTTCCAGGGAGTCAGTCACTACACAGAAAAAAAACTTCAAGAAATTTTCTGTAGAGAAACAAGCTGTTTAATGCACATCCTGAGTTACAGCAGCCAAAGGTAAAAAGAAATCCCACATACCTTGGAATCATATAAGCAATTTGATCTGTTCCTTCCATAGGAGCAATGGGGGCATCATTTGGCATGTTGAAAAAAATTAAATAAAAGGCTATGAAGTGGACAAGGATGCCCAGCATCACCACTGGGTTCCTGCCTGAGCGACTCTTCTTGCTCAGCAAGCCAAAGATTCCTCCCCCTGCAGGAGCAGAAAAGAGAATTCAATCACAAGTGGAGATTTAAATACTGACAATTTGAATTCTAAATGTTCCCACACTGGATAACAAAGATTGACTGACATGCAAACAGCCCCAAGGAGTTTGCCAAGGAAATGGGGCAGGAGATTGATCAGATGGGGGCTGATGAACATATTTCACCTTTTGGCAAGTATTTAACCAGCAGCTCAGTATTGCAACATCACTAAGTGAAAATGGACAGCCTGTGCTCAGCTCTTAATTAAAAACCATGCAACTCAATGGATCTGAGCTGCTAATGAACAGTGGTTTTTTTGCTAAACACCTCAGTGCTTGAGTCTACGGAAAAAAATAAATATTTACTTAATGAATATTACCTGTAGCCAAATTTATTCAAACATCACATCTCATTTAACACAAGCAAACTTTTTAAAGGAAGAAATCCTTAGTGTAAGTATTTATTCAAAAATTTTAAAAATATATCACTCAAGAAGTAATAAAAATGCAAACATAATACTATTTAAAATAGCAAAATGGTTTCAATTCCCTAATAACACTGCAGCCCAGTGTTTCTCACATTTGAAGTCTGTCTATTCCTCCACAGAGGAATGCAGAATATTAGAATTGGTCTACATCCACTTTACAGAGTGTAAGGTATAATTCACAGTGCAGTGAGGAACCTCAGTGCCAATTACATTGCTGCCATTTCATTTTGTGCTCACATAATTATTGCTGGAAGCTCCAAACACACTATTGAGTTAAACACAAAAAAAAAATAAATGGAGTAACTGCATCAGCCTAATCCTTTTTGTTGTCAAAAGGTAGCAAGTTTAGACTCACCCAAAATTTCTCCAACGCCAATAAAAATACCAGAGAGACCAATCAGGCTTTTCTCTTCACTGCCAAACCTATTCACAGCACCAATGCATGTTCCATACACTCCAGAAAAGAATGTTAACACCAAACCTTGGAAAGAAACCAAACAGAACTGATAGATGCACTCTCATAAAAGTCACGAAAAAATCTTTATGTCTAAAGGCTGTTTTGACCTCAGGTATCTTTCAAATCATATATTTAAATTAGATGTGGGTAATAAAAGCAAAGAGGGAATTTTAAATGATGTAATTATTATATTTTTCTATACCAGTTCCTAAAAACCACATTAGAAAAGTGACAGTAACTGGTGTCACAGGCACCCAGGTTCAGTGCTGCTACTCTTGACCCAACACCTAAAATGTTTATATTCAACAATATATGTTTATATTTGTTTATAATAAACATACATTGTTTATATCAAACAAATATAAACATACATATTTCTACTTCTGCAAAAACTCTGGAATTTTATCAAATAAAAATGCCATGTGAAATAACTGAAGTAACTGAAGAAATAAGGCACAATTTCATTTAAGGATTTCTCCCCCTTCAAGCTATGGCATTCCAGAAAGTCCCTGCAGCCTCAAATACCAATAAGGAGCTAAGAATCCCAAAATGAACTTTTTTATACATACATAATGAATTTAAGCTGAGAAAGAACAACTGCTATTGGTTTTAAATCCTCTTTCTTCCTTTCTATTGCCATCAGTGTGAGGAAAGGTGACACCACTGACCCAGGAGCAACCATTAATATAAAAATACTAACTCAATAAAAAAGTGCATTTAAAACAACACAAAATGTTACTCCTAAACAGACAAAAACAGCTTAAAATAACTTTCTCATTTATATCCTTTGCTTTTTGGCTGCAGCCAAATGCTGGTACAGCTCACCCTGCCCTGCCTGGATGAACTGCATGGCTTCAGTAACAGGGGTGCAATTGGAGCACTAATTCCAGTAATTTTGGAATAAAAACCTTTGCTGGCCTTAGGGAATTTTCTGTTTTCCTACTGAAAGTAGCAACACCAGCCCAGATCCAGAAGATGGCAGCAGATATTTTTTTCCCCAGTCTGGACTGATTTATTTATGCCACCTGTAAACCCAAATTTCGGGATATTCAGGCAAAACCTGACTGACTCCTTTCCCTTGTTATCTTGCTCCACATTCCCATCCCCAGAGGAATTCATGGGAATTAATCTGGGTTAACAAAACGCTGGAGATGCTGTGAAGTAATTTGTAACTCAGATTAGTGGCTGGAGCAACCCAACTCCAGAGTTACTCCTGCTGTTTCTCTACCAGGAGCTGCTGTAAACTGCAATGTTGATACTTTGCTCCCATCTACATTTTTCTTTTCACATAACAACAATTTTTCCTAACGGTGACTCAGAGTTTAGGTTCTGAAAGTACATTTATTTTATAAAAAAATCTAATTTGAGCATCAAAAAAACTATATCTGAAACCAAATAAGGAGGAAGAAATGCCCCCCCCCCCCCCCCAAAAAAAAAAAACCTCAAGGATTTTGTAGGGGTTTTTTGGTGGAAGAATCACTTACATGGCAAAAATACATTTTTATTTTACAACTCATACATTGGTCCAAGGATGGCAGACCAAGTTTAACTAAAAGTTGCTAAAAAGGTGAGAACTCTTGCCACAGCAAATCCTCTTGCTAAAAACAGCTGGAAATTATAAAGCTGGTTCCCAATAGAACAAAGACTAAAATGAACAGGATTGGGAATCTCCCATGGCTTCATGAAGGGATGATGTACAAACAATCCTTTAATAAAAATGCAATACAACTGCATTAAACAACCTCCAAACTATTGATAGTGCAATATCAAATCCCATAAAAGCCAGCTCTGTAAATTTTGCCTCTCACTTTGGGACCCAGAATTTTACTGAACCAGCACCTGCAGGTTTGGATGCACCCCTGCTCCTTCCCAGGACACAGAAATGCCATGAGTAACCCAAAAATAATTAAAATATCCAAAGAATGCGTTCAGAGATATGGATTAAAATTCCAGTCTGGGCTTAAAATTCCAAACAATGCCCTGCCAGTGCTCCATGGTGAAACTCTGCTGGCTTCATACCTGTGTAGGCTGTGGTAACACTGAGAAGCAGCATCTCTTTGGTGAAGCTCAGAGTAATAGATTTCTCTGTAATGAAACAATAAAGAAAATTAATAAAACTTCTGAGGATTCTACTAGATAATCTAAAGTTACTTTTGCTCTTTGCTTAAAGCAAAAAATTGGTTATTATACAAACTGTGTATTAAAGTTTTATTTACTGCTTATTACAGCAGAGTGTCAAATAAACCAAGCCCAATCTGCCATCTAGAAGAAATGTGCCATCCAAAAATTGTATTTTGTAAGAAATGCAGTGGGGGAAATATTAAAGAGGAGATACACAGTTTTCAATTATCAGACAATTTTCTGCTCTGTATTTTTGTACTCTCAGTTCATGGCAACTGTCTCCTGAAAGGATAAATAGATTTTCTGTGAAGATCTCCACATTCTCACAACAAACTTAACAGTCCCAGGCAGAACACATCAAGCTTCAAAGGGAACTGCAGATGCTTCAGTTCTAAATTGTTAACTGGTGACAAAATCAAACAACCTATTTGACTTCTTTTTATCTTCATATGTTTGTTGATTTTTATTTTTCAGTCTCACTGCCTCTCCCAAGGAGTAACCTGCTCCTTTTGTGCTCATCTGTACAAGGACACTGTTGTAAAGCAGTTTGGATCTGAAATCATATCAAAGGAGGAACACTCCAAATCTCTCCTGGACCACTCAGGTATGTGATTGAAGTGGTTTTTACATCATCACATCATCAGCACAAACACACAGAGCTGGCAAGGAGATGCCAGGTTCTGCTGAAGCAACTCTTATGTGAAATTGTACTTACTGAAGGCAGCCACTGCTCTCATCATTTTGTTTCGTGCAGACCTGGGTAAACAAATTATTTGGTCAAAATGGAAGAGAATAATCACTTTATTGCTGTGCTGGAGGGCACCTTCATTTTTCAAACTTTCTGTACATTTTCTACTGGAATATGCCAATGTATTTTTAAAAGTTTCTGAGATCTAAAGTAACCACAAAATCTATTTGCTGCCTGCACTAGCGAATGCTTGCTTAATAGTATCTTTCTTTTGAACATTTTTAGCTTTCAACATTTTTTCCACAGGCATGCTCACTGATGTTTTTCTAACATTTTCATTGTTCATTAAATAAAGCAAAAATATTTAAACTGATGCCTCAGGCAAAACTGCACTGAATCTGTGTAACTGTGCGTTTCTAATGTATTTATCAGGGTCGAATATATATTTAGAGAAGATAGGAAAAAACATGTTCTAGTTTGTAAAACAACCTATAAAAAAAGGAGTATTTTCTGTTTATTCCAGCCTTTCAAATGGACTGATGAGGGCAAGATAAATAATAATCAGTGGAGAAGAGGCGAAGGTTATCTTTTGCAAGGCACTTGCTTATCAGAGGAAAAACTTCATGTGCAGTACTGAACTTCACCCTTGAGAACATACCATATCAAGAACATAATTTCTCATATATTTTCATTGTTAAAACACAGACACTTTTCTGTTAAATCTGTGAATCCACCAGATTGCTGATAAGATTCCTGCTCCCAGCACAGAGGGGAAGTGAATGCTCTGCGGAGCAGGAGCACAAACCAGGAGCTGTTACAATATTTATTGCCATCAACACTTACGAGCTCTCCCCCAGGATTTCATTAGTGGAATCATCATCCCCTGGAGCTTTTGTGTCCTCTTGTTTCCTAATCAGAAAGAACAGAACAGTGCCCACAAGACTGATAACAGTCAGAGCAATGAAGACAGTTCTGCGATCGCTCTCTGTGGAAAAACAAACAAGAGCCATAACCAGATGTGCAGGAGAGATCCAAACCAATCCAGCTACCTTCCAACAACTAACACACACATGCTACAGTGTTTAACACACACTAATTTTCTAGCTTACCTTCCACATGGAGCTGCTGGCAAACTCCTGTCTCAGTTTTATGGTGCTAATAAAATATCAGCAAATTAAAGAGGTCCCTCGCATTCTCTGCCATGCAAAGGCAATGACCAAGGAGCAGCCAATTAAAGGAAGTGCATAAATTATTAGCAGAAGAAAGTACATTTTTGAATATTTATATAATTCAGACTGGACACAAACGGCCCCAAACCCCTTCAGATTTCTAAGAGAATCTCTTGACCAGCATCAGAACCATGACATCATAAACTGTAGGCATTAAAACCACCAAAACCTCAATAACTGTCACAGCAGTTGGAGGGGGCAACTCTGCTAAAAAGTTGATTACTGCAGCACAGTCACATCTAATGCAAAAGCTACCCCCAATTACCAGTATTAAGCAGGGAAAAAAAACAGAAACAGCAAACAGTTGTGATTGAACTGATGCACAACTCTAAAGATATTACCTATGCTTGTATTTACTTCCCCCTTGCAAACTTGTCTAAAAATAACTTGGGTATGATCACAGATCCAAAAAGAGAAGGGTTGCTTCACAGCTTGAAATGACTCTGCTATTTTTATATAGGAAGTAAAATAAGATTTGATTTTTAAATGCTATTTCATTTTAAAATGCTATTTCACTTTTAAATGCTGTTAGGGTTTGATATAAAATTCTCTAATAAAGAGGAATCTTAAGACATTTAAGATGGAGGGATGTGTAAGAGCAGGACTGCCTCACAGTTAATTGCTCTGTTCTGTGGTTAGCAGAGCAGTGAAGTTTGGAATGCACAGAATTTGAGACCCCTCTCAGGTTCAAAGTGTCTCCAGTATTTCCAGTAACACTTAAACCTTTGTATTACAGGTGAGAGAAGGCAGAAAATGACCTTTAAATTTAGCCAGTGTGTCATTACCAAACCTGTATCTGTGGAGAACCTGAAAAGATGGAGCTAACAGAAACAAGAAGTGAACTGTTCTCTCTGTTCTTTCTGAAACCTGATCATTATCATTTAAAAGTCAACATCTTACTCCTGATTGACCAGAGCAGAATTAAATCATCTGTTAAAGGCTAAAAGAACTGACCATTCTAATAGATATTCAACATTAGGACTAAATAAGGAAAATTATCAGTAATTATAGAACAGGAAAATCAAACTTACCTGTTTACAGAGCACTGCCTTCCCAGCAGCACTCATTTTTGGTTATTAAAATCTATTTTCACCACTTTTCTTAGTGAATTCCCACCGCCCCCTACTTTGCCTGGCCTAAACAGTTGACAGAAACCTTTGGTTTAAAATCAGAATCTCGACATTGTGTGGCTCAAGAACATTAATAAAGTCTACTGTTACTCAGTTCCTGCTCTTTGCCAGTCAAGCACAACATCAAATGGAAAAAAATACAGCATTAATTACAATCCCATCAGGAAGTTCATCTCACAAACTATGCCAAGAAAGGAAGAGACTTCTTTCTCCAGTCTCCCAGCAGTGCTGCCTCATCTCAGCCTCTGCCCCCAACAGTGCTTTGTGCCAGCACAATTAATGCAGACATGAAGTAAAAACTGAGATGGTTTTCCTTTATTTTCCTTTATTTTATAACTTTAGCAATCTCCAATATGATTTAAAGAACACTCCACCACCAGGAGCTTACTTTGGAATAGTGTGTACAACATTACACATACAGCCAGAACACTTTCCCCAGGTGTATTTTGCCACAAATGTGTCTGCACAGGGAAAATCCCAGAGTAGCTATTGTGGAAAATCTCCAAGAAGAGACTACCTACAATAAATTGGAAGGGGAAATAAAAAAAAGCCTGCTTTTGTATAAGCTTCCTGCCACTTGGGAGTTCATAATTTCATCTGTTAATTCATGCTACTGTGTTTAAAGGTTGGCCCCATAAACAAGCAGTACCCACCTGATATGTGAGTTTTTCCTTGCCAAGCCAAGTATATGTACAGATTTCCAAAAATCAAGCTGAAAACAAAAAGAATAAAGGTCAACAATACATTCTATGAAAAAATTAGGGTAGTAGCACCACATAAGTATTATTTTATACAACAACAACAAAAATCCCAAAGCTGTGCAATGTGAAAGAATTAAAGACATGAGTCACTCTCCATGTCAACTGCTTCTATATAAAACTCAAACAAATTTGAGGATTCTGCCCCAAAATGCTGGCTTTTCATTTTTATCAATCAAGACACAAGGTGGTGGCAAAAATGAAGAAATCTGCATTGAAGTTGCTTCTAATTTTGGAAGAATGTAGGTTAGAAAGCTGACATATTTCTGGAGGTGATTTTGTAATACTTCCTTTGCAGGGTCATGTGTTTTGTCTGAGGTATTGTTGAGCTCAGGGAAATTCTGTGTCCCTCACTACCATTTCCCAAAATACAGTCATTCTGAATAAATTATTTTAAGCAGTTCTAAAGCCAATTTTCCTCTTATTAATCCACGTATTTTACTGACTATAAAACCCGCAATCAGGTGGCTTTGTGGAATTTGCTACTCTGATAACATACTGAGGGGTTAATTCTGGAACTGAAAACTTTAGAAACACAAAGTTTGACAAATGCATGCTGGTTCAGGCTGATGTTCTCCCAGCCCTGGATCCCATCCCCACAGCAGCATGAGCAATGCAGGCTCAGCACCCTAAGCATTTCTGCAATTCATTCTCCTGGTTATCCCCCAGATATATATTCTGGGAGAATATTCAGAACTGCTGCATTAGAGGTGGTAAAAGGATCTCTCTTCAGGAACTATTTGTGCACCTGTCTCCCATGAATTTGTTTGATACCTTTTCCATCCTGTTCACACCATCCAACTCTACACACTCCCAAGGCTGCAAGCTCCAGGAGTTTAATCACCCACTGTAAAAAAGCACTTTATCTGTTCCAAACCAGTCCCTCCCTACTCTCACCCAGTGAGCCCAGTTCAGCACATTTGGTGAGCAATAGTTCTACACTCAGCTCCCCTGCTGCCCACATTTTTGGTATAATCATCCTCAGCTGCTGTTCCTCCATAGGAAAAGAGTCCCAACCTTTTCAGTCTCTCCTCAAGCCATCAGCTCAATCTTCTTGTATAATTTCATTTTTTTTTCTCTATATCCTAATTGTATTACACTCCCATGAGAGGCATTAACTATCTCTGCACAAAACACTTAATGGCCACAACACAGCATTCCCTGCCTTGTTCTCACTGCCCTTCTTGATGCTGAGCTTTTTGTTGATTTTTTTAGTTGAGCAGCACTCAAAGTTTAATGTCAGAGAGCCATCAAAAGCAAGGTTTCTCTTCTGGCTTCTGACTGCCAGGTCAAACTTTAGTATCTTCACCTTGGCAGTGAGAACCAGCTTTTCCCCCAATAAAGGACACAAATTGGAACAGCCCTCCACGACCAAAATTGCTGTTACATCCCTCAAATGCTCCCCTAACACAAATATATCTTTTTAGCAGCTGAGATTGCAATACTCAGCTTTCTTTCACTCCCTGTTCTGTAATGCACAGCACCAGTAAAAACATTGCTTCCACCTCTCCTTCCCACTGACTGCAAGGTCCCAGGGGAGTCATTTTCAATGCAAAATGTGTAAAAGGCAGAATGTGTACACAACCAAAAAAAGAAATTAACAAAGTAAAGCTTACCTGAACTGTAGGAGTGCCCAAAATATTCCACTGTTCCTTCCAATGGTGTGCTCATCAGAATTTTCAGTCAAGCAATTTCCCTGGGCTGTCCAGAGGACTGAAACAGACAGAATATATTGCTCAGGAAATAAAAATATTTTAAAGGTATATTCAAATCTCATAAAAATTAGTTAGCAGAGTAAGAGCAATGCTTACCAGCAGCTGCAATGCCAATAAGCACAGAGGCAGTGTAGAAAGCCCATGTAGCTGGCTGGATAAAGACTGCAATGTACAGGCTAGAACAGAAGAGATCAGTTCATTAAATACTGACCAAAAGTGAACAATGCTCTTTAACAATCAGATTAAAGCACTTAGGTGCTTCTAAATCAGCTACTCTCTCCTAAGGAATGTTGAAAAACGGTTTGTATGTGAAAAACCTTTTTACCCTTCTAAGCACATAGAATTTTTTTATATTGTTATTAATCTGAGACTATAACCTCAATTCCACAGTCAGCAGTGTGGAAATGATGTGGAAAAAAATGTGCTGTTTCCAGTAGGCTGAAGTACTCTGCAATTAAACACATGGAATATCTCTGTGAGAGGCTTTGCTTAGCCAGTACAATTTCATGTATGGCACAGGAGCCTTGGATGTGAAAAAATTACAGAAATACTTCCAAGGAAGTAGGAAATCCTCAAAATTAATACTTACCTATAAAACACACCACTAATAACCATAGAGAATTGAGGTCCCACTATTGCAACCAGTGAAGGTGATATAAGATTTGATGCAGACAATACTCCATAAATAATGGACATGCTACAAAAATTAAAAGCAAAGAGTATTAAATACTTAATATAAAATATAGGCTAAAATATTATTGAAGAGTGATCAGTGGATTTCAAAATACCCAGTTAAGTACATACATAACTTAACAGCAAAACTTCAATGGTTCATTTCCCTACTTTCAACATTCCCCTTCTTTTTTCTGTTCCCTTCACCCATGGCACTCCACATGGGAATACAGGAGTGAACAATATTCCCTGGATTGCTGAGCAGAGTCCCAAACTACTGCAGGCAATGACATCTTGGAATTTACAGCATGCATTTATCAAACTGCCTGAACAGCATTTATTGTATTTTGTACCCTGTAAGTCTAGAGGAGAATGTTCTAGACCCTCATTTATCTGTCAGTGAGGTTTTCATCTTCTGCCAGAAACACCACAGAAATTTTACAGATATATTTTGTGCCAGTGGCATTTTTAGTTTAAATTAAGACAGTAAAGCCTTCAAAGGAGCAATGAGGTTTTCCTACAGGACAGATTAATTTGGAATGCAAAAGGTCCCTGATCATGCCTGACAAGTTTGACTCTGCCAGTGCAACGATGAGAATGGCTTTTTGTGGCTTTGCTTGTCTTTCTGACTGCTTCTTTCCCATTTGTGTTGGATTTCCTGAGAGCTGATCCACACCACCTGTCCTACACAAACACAGCGTACAAAAGCAAACAACCAAGGCCTGAGTTAGCAGTTTTACTAATTTCTAAACTTCCACCTTCTTCACCTCCTAAGGTAAAATGTTGAGAATGTGATGACAGTGGTTTTTCACCCTACAAAGAAAACATGCAAACCACATATGTAGTTCAGCTGGAAATAATTCAGAGCAGAACTGTGAGAAGCCTGTTTTAAACTGCTTTAAGTGTGTCAATAAATTATGAAGTCAGCAGAACTCTGCAATCTCTTGAGAGTGTCTCTCTACTGTAAGTTCACCCTGCAAGTAGCAAAGTAAGAAGAAAATCTGTGTAATTACCTCGTGTAGCCACTGCCATGAAAGTCTGTGTTGTTTAAATTCGTGATAACAGTTTGCTGTGAGGAGAAGATCATACATTGTAATATGTTAGAGTCTGTCTTGTATTTTGAGAACACCTGCATTGGTTTGAAGTCAGTATCAAAGATTAGAATTATTCATTAATAGACACTACAAAGTACGTAAAAGAATTTAAAATGTTAATTACAACTCACACCACCTCCACAACAAAGATGCAGGAGATACTTGGCAAGGAAACATCTATGTTTGAAGAAGAAATTAGTACTTTATTATTAAATCATAATTTCATAAGTTAGCTAAAATACTTCACAAAACTTATGTTTCACTTAAGACCTTTCTTACGTAGATAGGTATGACTATCTTAATTTTAAAAGTGGGGGAAAAGAAGAAGCCTCAGAATAATCTTGACCTAACTACAAATCTCTTATCAGAGTTTCCACTCTTTTCAGCTTCCCGTTATCTCCCTGTTCCTTTTTTTCCCCTTGAATCAGCTTTAGTGATCATGAGACCATGCAGTAAGTTGGACTGGCAGGCAGATCTGATTGAAAGTCACTTGTAAAGACTTCTATGACAATGAATTACATGATTGCACAATCACAAAGTCCAATTCAGTGAGGTGCTGATGAATTCATTGCAGAATTTCTGAGACTGCTGGGCTGCCCAGAAAGTATCACACTGCACCAAGACTTACAAAAAATACCCCAAGTAGTTATTTCTGCAATATTTCTGTCTTATTCTGTAATATTCTGTCTAAATACTTCTGTAATTTTCTGTAATGCAGTGAAGGACATTTATCTGTCTGAACCCAGCAAGGATCCTTCCTGCATGCAAGAAAAGAGCTGTAAGACCTGTGGGCTCAAAGGGGATGTTGAAATCTAACTGCCCTGCAGGAGTAGAACAATACAGCTCAGGAAGTTAAAGGGCTAAACCTGGCAGTAACAGGAGTCTAAAATTTAAATAGTAACAGTAAATTTGGATTATGCTGTGCTCAATTTTTGCTCTGCAAAGAGATACTAAATAGCAGCAAATAACTCCTTCAGCTGGAAGGTGACTTGGCAGTTTAGCAATAGTAGAAATCTGTTTGTCAGGTGTTATCCTCATACTCCCCCTCAATATCTAGTTCATTAGATTATGAAAATCCCGTTAATAATAGCATGGTTAATAATAACTTAGGCAAATATTTTGAAAGGGACAATAGAGAATATGCAAGGCTCCGTGTAATTCAATTGTCTAACATCACAAATGTTAAAGCAGACATTATTTTAAAGCTCAAACATTTTATAAGATTATTTTTCTACTTTCCAAGCAATCAGGCTCAGTTTTATATGTAGCTATGCTATCTTAAAGAGATAACCTGCTGAATTATTTGGTTAAACACATTAATCTACTTCAAACTAAACCAAAAGAAGATAAATGTCAAAGTATTGTGCACATTAGGAAATCCCAAATAAAGCAGCATTAGAGCACACAAAAGACAAGCCAGGATAAATAACTGAGATAGAAACGTGGCACGATTGGAAAGTGACACCTACCGCGATATTTCCACAGGACTGGAAAGCAGTGAATATAAACATAAATGAGATTCCCAAAATAATGATGTTGAAAAGCTTTTTTCCTTCCGGAGACATCTTGTGTATTTTTCCCAAGTCCTCAGCTTCAGTCTGGAAAAACTCCTTTTTCTTTTAAAAGTTGCCCCTTAACCTCTGTTGAAAAAAAAAAAAAAAAAAAAAAAAAAGCAAGCTTCAAAAAATAATGATTACTTAGGGCTGTGTATTAGCTGCTAGAAAATACCAATTAATCAAGAATCCTGGTAACCTTTTTAAATAATTTGCAACAAAACTTGAAAAATAAGGAGGTGTGGTACAAAAGGTGAAGCGCAGGATTCCCTCTACCTGTTCCCATGAAGTGAGCAGGGCTGACTGCAGGGTGTTACTCCAGGGCATCCCTTTCCCAAAATATCGAGCAGGTGAATGGGCTCAGCTTCTCGGCATTGCTGAAATCAGAATTGCGCTCCCCGGCCTCTCAATCACCTGACGAAGGGAGGATGAGCCGCTCGTACATTTCCATGTCCTGCACAGGAAATAAAGAACATTTCAGTGTCTGGATCAGCTGACACAGCCCTGAGAGCCCTTGTGCACTATGGGAAATGCAGTTTTAGCAAAGCAACCTTTTCCTGTTTAAAGCGGTGGAAATCTCCCAGACCTTAAAATAAAGTTATTTGTAGCAGCTTTTGAGAATTGTAAGTTCTCACCACTAAATAACACCTGGCAAAAAAAAAAAAAAAAAAAAAAAAAAAAAAAAAAAAAAAGAAGAAAAAAAGAAAAAAGAAAAAAATCACAAAACAAAAAAATAAAACCCTCACACAACTACAGAATCATAGAATCACAGAATGGTTTTGATTGAAGGGGATCTTAAAGTCCATCTTGTCCCATCCCTGCCATGGGAAGGGACACCTTCCCCTGGACCAGGATGCTCCAAGCCCACTCCAAAGTGGCCTTGAACACCTCCAGGGATGGAAGTGATACTATTGATCTTTTACTTAACAGTATTTCTAAATAATAAATTTAAGATTAATTGATCTTTGAGTCATGAAGATCTCTGTTAAAACATCAGCAAAACTGAGAGAGGATCAGACACTGACCAAATGGCTGCTTTTTCCTGTTACCATCCTTTGTCTGTTCTGTTGGGCCTCTGGGATTGGAGAATTCAACTAAATCAGTTCCACTTTAATGCTGGCCAAAAGGACAGAGAAGGAAATGCAGAATTGATTGAAGTAAATGACAAATCACCACATTTTACCTCTGCTGTCCACAGTAAAGGAAGGGTTTAAAGAAACAGAGGTCTCAAAGGGAGAAAAGGATATTAGCCCAGGAGTTAGAAGGGCTTGTTGAGAGAGTTCCAACTAGATCTGAAGCGGGATAAGGTTTGCTTGATGAACCTGATCACCTTCAGTGATGAAACAGCTGCATGGATGGATGAGGGAGGGCAGTGGATACTGTCCATCTTGCCTCCAGCAAGGCTTTCAACACTGTGTTTCACAACACCCTCCTGGAGAAACTCAGGATGGGAGGAGTGGGCAGTGAGATGATTGAGCTGAATGGAAAATCCCAGTCATAATCAGCGGCACTGGGTCTGTTTGGAGGCCTCTCACTGGTGTCCCCCAGGGTTGTTTAACCCTTTTATCAATGACTTTGATGAGGGGTTGATGCCTTCTCAGCTGATGGCACAAAGCTGGGGGGGGTGGCCGATAGCCCAGAGTGCTCTGAGCCCTTCAGAGGGGCCTGGGCAGGCTGGGGAGAAGGGCAGAGAGGAACTGCCCGAAGTTCAGCACAGGCAAGTGCAGGGTGCTTCACCTGTGCAGCAACAGCCCCAGCGCCAGCCCAGGCCGGGACTGAGCAGCTGGAGAAGCAGCTCTGTGGGGAAGGAGCTGGGGCTGCTGGTGCCCAAGGAGCTGTCCATGAGCAGCACTGGGCACGAGGAGGGCACTGGTGTCCCTGGGTTATGAGAGTGTGAAAAATGTGCATTTTATGATTGGCTTTTCACAAATATTAAAATGAATATTAGATGTCTTGTGTTAGAAAGTTATGCTGTATTAATTCTCTTAAGTAGTGTGTTAAATATAGTTTTAGGTTAATAACAAAATGTTAAAATAGAAACGATGCTATGTAGGATACTTTTTTTTCTAAAGAAAGGACTCACAGTGAGATAGCAGCCATAGGACACCTAAATCTTTCAGAGAAAAAGAATTATTGCCCCACTATCAGGAGAACTGAACTTCTTTCCGCCTCGCTTGGGCAAGACAACGCTGTTAGGATTCAGAGGAAGAAGTTGACACTGACAAGACAGACTCCTGTGTTTGAATGGAATTTATGCATCATGTATGAAGTGCATGAATATGCAACAGGTTTTTTTTTAAGGGTTAATCTTCTGTTAATGTGTGTCCTGTTTTGAGGCTTATGCTGCCCAGAAGAAGATACCTGGATGTCTGTAACTCTTTGTTTCTATTGTCTCATATTGTCCTAATTCAAATTGTCCAAATTATTATTACTCTAATTGTATTACTATTTTTATAACCATTTTCTTACTATTAAACTTTTAAAATTTTAAAAACAAGCGATTGGCGTTTTTCACAGAGAGCATTTCCAGCAGGTCAGGGGGTGATGCTGCCCCTCTGCTCAGCCCTGGCCAGGCCTCCCCTGGAGCAGTGTCCAGCTCTGGGCTCCTCGGGATGGGACACACGGAGCTCCTGGAGCGGGTCCTGCTCTGGGGACTGGGGCAGCTCTGTCCTGGGGAAAGGCTGAGGGTGCTGGGGCTGAGAGGGGCCCGTCCCTGTGTGTCCCTGTCTGCAGGGAGGGCAGAGCAGGGCCCAGGCTCCGCTCCAGGGGCCCAGCAATGGCACCAGAGGCCACGGACACCGAGTGACGCCCGGGAAATTCCACCTGGGCGTGAGGCAGAACTTCTTCCCTGTGCAGTGCCCAAGCCCTGAACAGATTGTCCAGAGAGGGTCTCCCTCACTGGAGATATTCCAGAACCATCTGGACACAATCCTGTGCTCTGGGATGAGCCTGCTGGAGCAGGGAGGTGGGACCAGATAACCCCACTGTGGTCCCTTCCAACCTGACCCACCCTGTAGCTCTGTGAAATAAAATCTGCACCCCAGCCACAGTTACATATACTTAGTGCATGCATTACATGCTCTTCTAATTCCTAAACTGTATTTTTTTTTAATGTCACTATTTTTCAAAACAGCATGTAATTTTCATGTTTGGAGGAAAGTCAATGTGATTATTCAAAAGGTGCTTTACAAAGATGCAATTAAAATATCAAGATGAGGGGTCAACACAAGAAAAGCTCTCTTCTTCCTTTTTAAGATTATTAATTTATAGTGCAGAATTTTAAGATCCTCTAGGAATAGTGTCCCACTGATGTCTTTTTTCCCTTACAAGCTTCCATCCTGCTGCACAGCAGACTGGGCTGGTGGGCTGGAATGATTCCTTTGGTAACAGCAGCAACTTGTTGAAGTGACTGAAACTAGGAAATGTCTTCTGTCATTTTAGGCAAATCACTGCAAAGATAAACTTCAAATCCTCTGAAAAATGGTTTCAGCAGATGAAACACCGAATTTTTTAATCAAAACTCTCTGGTGAAAAAATAGAATAAACATGAAACAACACAAAATGTCACACCAGTACCAGTTTATTTGATTTCTGAAGTCATTTGTAGCAGGAAGCGAACTGTTGCTTCTGGATTTGTATTCATGGCACTGTTTATACTTCTTCAGTGCAAAAAAAAAAAATTAAACACAATTACAGTAAAAATAAGAATTTAAATTCTAATACTGAAATAATTTTCATATTGATACTGTCATTAGAAAATAAGTCTCATTTCTATTATTTTTTTAACATAGTGTTATGGAACAGCTGGGTAGAAAATTTCAAAATTGTTTTGAGAATGAGAACCACGTATTACTGTTAATGAGTCTGGGCATTTTATTCGTGCCTGAGGTGACAGAGATACAACTTTTGGGGCGGGGGAGCAGCTTTCACGGAATTCCTTGGACTCAAAAGTTGCTTGTCACCCTTACACAAGGGCTGTGCAAATCCTCTTCCACAGCACGAACCTGCACAGCGGGCCGTGGTGAGGATGATTTCGGTATTTCCCTGCTCGGCTCTCACAGGCACCGAGGAGCCGGCGGGGAGCGGATCCACAGCGGCACATCCAGAGCTGGCGGGGCCGCGGAGGCTTCCCCGGGCACCGCTGCCCACAGGGATGAAGGAGAGCCCGCTCCGGGCTGCTCGGCCCCTCACAGCCGCCACAGGCACGCAGCGGAGCGCGGGCAGCACGGAGCTCCCACAGCAGCTGCTCCGGGAGAACCGCTGTGGCAGACCCCGGCCCCATTCCCCTCACGGCTCTCCCCTCCGCGTCCGCCATTTTAAACCTTCCCCGCCCGCCCGCGCCACAAGCGATTCACTTCACCATCGCGTTTTTTTTTTTTTTTTTTTTTTTTTCCCGCGGCGGGTTTTTGTCGCCTCTCTCTCTCTCCCACACACGCACTGCTGTGCCCTAATTTCTTTTCTTTTTATTGTTATTGCTATTTTGGGGTGGCTTTTTTCAACGCACATTGTTCAAAAATTTCCCCGCCTCCACCGAGCCCTTCCGGGTCACGGCGGAGGGCGATTTAACAGTCACTTTCCAACGCAGGGCGAATTATTAATTTACAGGGAGATTCCCCACGCTCCCTCCGGGACCACCTCGGGGAAAAGGAGGAAAAAAGGATCGGGGGTCGCTCCCGCGGCGCGGCGGGCGGGGTGGTGTCGCGTTTCCTTCCGGGGCGCCGCCGGCCATTTTGTGGCGTTAAGCCGCGCGCGCGGGCGGTTCCCTCTCATTTCCTCGTCGCGGCGGGACGGGGTGGCCGCTCCTGGCGCTTCGCTCCGGCCTCGGGCCGCCCCTCGGACCCTGAGGTGGGTGCTGCTCCCTGTGGACCCCGCGGCTTTCCCCTATGCGCTGTAGCTCTCCTCCTTTTTGGACTCGCCCCGCGGCGTGAGGCGCGTCGCCCTCAGGGCCGCGCCGGCTGCTGACCCCCTTGAAACCCCTCAGGTTTATTCTCTTCGTCCGCCGCCGCCCCTCAGGGGCTCCTGCCCACCATGAGCTACGGCCGCCCGCCGCCCGATGTGGAGGGCATGACGTCCCTCAAGGTGGACAACCTGACCTACCGCACCTCCCCGGACACCCTCCGGAGGGTCTTTGAGAAATACGGCCGCGTGGGCGACGTCTACATCCCGCGGGACCGCTACACCAAGGAGAGCCGCGGCTTCGCCTTCGTGCGCTTCCACGACAAGCGGGACGCGGAGGACGCGATGGACGCGATGGACGGGGCGGTGCTGGACGGCCGGGAGCTCCGCGTGCAGATGGCCCGCTACGGCCGCCCGCCCGACTCGCACCACAGCCGCCGCGGGCCGCCGCCCCGCCGGTACAGCAGCAGCGGCTACGGCCGCCGCAGCCGCAGGTGAGCGCCGCGGAACGGGCAGCGGAGTTTGGGCAGTGAAGGAGATGAGCCTCAGCTGTGCGCCTGTGCAGTGGCAGCCGTTTGTTTTCACGTTGGTTGCCTAGAGAGGTAGCGAGGTCTCCGTCGCTGAATGGTAGGGACGCAGAGTTGAGCCGTGCGCTCTAGGCCGATCCCGCTTAAGCAGGGAGGTTGGACCGGATAACCCGCTGTTGCCCCTTCCAACTGGATCGATTCTGGCATGCTGTGTCCTTTTCCCAGTGAGTTTCGCGGCGGGGCTGAGAGGAGGAAGTGGGGATTTACTAGAGGTTTACTAGCACAGGCATGTGGGGTTCCCTCGGAGTGGAAGAGTTTCGCCCTGTAGTAGGTTTAGCCCCCGGCCACTCACTCTGAACAATGGCGCCCTCGTAACACTCATTTTCTTGCCCACGTGCGTCCTGTTCCGCCTTCCCTGTCCCGCAGCACTCGCTCCAGTCCGTGTGTCACGCCTGAGCAACTTCTAACGCGCCTTTTTTTTTTGTTTTCTTTCCTCCTGGTGTATTTTAGCCCTAGAAGACGCCGTCGCAGCCGATCTAGAAGCAGGAGCCGCTCTAGGTCCCGCAGTCGGTCCCGCTACAGTCGATCCAAATCCCGGTCTCGCACACGCTCTCGGTCTCGCTCCAC
Organism: Calcarius lapponicus; assembly: GCA_039654755.1. Taxonomy (NCBI): domain Eukaryota; kingdom Metazoa; phylum Chordata; class Aves; order Passeriformes; family Fringillidae; genus Calcarius; species Calcarius lapponicus. The sequence goes on from CM077479.1 coordinate 4,254,060, forward strand.
CTCCAAGTCCAGATCTGCCAGGAGATCCAAGTCAAAGTCCTCATCTGTCTCCAGAT